>KZ505729.1:625308-679739 GCA_002844005.1 Limosa lapponica baueri
TTTGCCCTAACCCACAAAATTAAAACCCCTCAAAATATAACTGTCTAAACAAATTAAATTTGAAGTAGTAATGTAATTGTCTTTGCTTACATATCCAGGGGAGAGGGAAGAAGGCTTAATTTTCTTTTTGTCCTCTTATGGGTAAAATATAGATCTATCTTAAAAATGCAAGGAATTTTCTATTGGATCAGATTAATAGTATATCTAGTCTCAGACAATGGCAATGAGAAAGGCTATTTAAAAAGAGTATGTAAGTCTGCTCATTTCCTATAGCCCATCCCTTTCGTACTTCTCCTATATCTACAAATATTGTATTAGGGATTCTAGAGGGAAAATCTCTCCCTGGTCCTTCTAGCATCCCTTTATGGATCTGCTATCCAGGAATTTGTTCAGTCCTTTCTTGAACTTGCTGATCTTGCTTGCCACCAAAATATTCTATAGGAGAAAGTTCTACGAATTCACTTCCCTTCATGCAAAAATGTCTCTTATTTATGTTTTAACTGATCTCCTGTGACTTCCACTGAGCATCCTAGTTCTAGTATTGTGGGATTTGGAGGGTAACAGTTCTGTATTCATCTGATCATTGTCTTCCTTCCATCTTCTCCTCTTCTAACTGGACAGAAGAAAATAATGTTTTCTGTCATGTACCTCTGTCAGCTTTAAGCTTCTGTATCTCTAAGCTAAATGACCTGAAATGTCACAATGCTTTACACAGGAGCTGATTTTTAGAATATCTATGTTGAAAGAGTCCAGGGAAAACAAGTCATTTTTTTGAAAAGCAGACCCCAAAACCAGATATAGTACTCCAGCAGAAACTTTCCTGAGTAAGGCAGAAGGATTACTTTCACACATCTTGCAGGCTACACTTTTATTCACAGTACAATACATGCTATTTTTTACAGCATCATTATGCAAATGAGAGCCCCCCTCAGTCCTTCTATTTTGATGATAAAACACTAGTAACTTTGCTCAAGGTTCGGTTATTAGAACTACCTTCACTGTTCTATTGCTCCAGGTTTTTTTTTACTAATGACATGTCTCTCTCAATTGTTTTTGGAGAAAATCCTTTGTATTAAAAGCTTTGAGATATTTTTCCCTGAGATACTTCCCAAGGACGTGCTCCAGCACTTTCAGAAGTGCATGTGGATCTAATGATTACTCTTACACCTTCCCATATTGGCAAGACCAGCTTCCTTAGCTAGTCAGACTGCCTTGACCTCTGGTGAAAATCCATGACAGGAGTCCAAATTGAGTGTGTGGGCTGGTTGTGAAGGCCTGTTCTTTGTCCAAGAGCTGTAAGATTTAAGACGTTTCTTCCTGTGACTTCTGTCAAGAATAAATTGTGTACCTTGCCTCCTGATTCATTGTCCTGAGGAAAGGGTTTCACTCTCATTTTTCTTCCTCTCCTGATAGATAAACAAAGAATCTATAACCCAAGATTTAAGAGCAGATGCTGTAACTGAAAAGAAACTGAAAAGTTTCCTCCAAGTCCAACCAGAGGGGTAGGCTACACATTGACAACTGTCTCCCACGGTGGGTGAGCACACACTTCACACCAAGCAGTATGAACCACAGACTAAAGAAGCTTTCTCACCCCTTGTCCTCCCCTACCCACAGCAAATCCATGCCTGAAGAGAGCACAGAATTGCATTCTTTCCTCTCTGCCACTCTGCAAAGCAAGGACACGCAAGCACAAGGTGTACCTTATTTCCATTACTTGGCCAGCACCCAGCCACAGTGATGAGAGAATTGCTTGGTTGTTTGAACCAGGTTAAAAACATCAACCTGTCTTGCATCTACTCAGTGAGTTCTAGCTCTGACGAGCACAGATGCTCGTTGTTTTTTTTTTCCCCCTTAACAAGAATGTATCGCCAGTACAGACAACATTTGTGCAGCTGGCATACGTGTTTCTATACCTGATGCCAACTTATCCCAATTAGCAGAACAAGCACATTGTCATCCTGAGTAAAGCAAAGTCAGCCCGAACAAAAACAGTTTAGAGCAGTTGAACTTTTAAAAACACGCAGTCTAAAAAGACCAAAAGGCTCTCTGGTGTTACTGGTGCCCTTTTAGTCATATGCTAAGACACCCTTGCATTCTGAAGGCAGAAGCACATGCTGAGGTGCTTTCCTGAAAGTCAAAGCACATTAACGGAGGTGGACAGAATGAGCCAATAGACAGGCCAAGTCTTAATGCATGATATTGAGTAAAAGGCAATATAGACAGTAGAGAAATGCAAAAAGCAATCATGAAATAAGGGCACGGGGGGGGAAGTAGTTTAACTCAGCAGAGCAGGGAGGCACCAGCAAAGGTGTGTAAGGGTCATGGCATGATCAAGTGACAAGCTAGGAAAATAATCATTATAAATGGATATAAGTAGGGCAATACTGCATTTGTCAAGGCTAGGGAAAATAATGCTATCCATACTGGAACAAAAGACAGCCTAATGAGTTCTAGATTTATTAAAGAAATGGGAAAGCCTGGCAAGTTTTGAACCTAGTCAGGATGTCAGCATTAAATTAGACTGGGCCAATCTGTTACTCCGTAGCATTTCAGTGAGACTGTCATGCGGTAGGGGCTGCTGGGAGAACATACTAAGACTTTTTGCTGTGGCTACACAGAGCTGAATATCCGGACTGCTGGCAGTGAGAAGAGCGTGGGAGAGTGGTGGAGGAGCAGAAGGAGGTATCAAGGAAAGCTGCAGGGGCAGTTCTTGAAGTATGCACCAGAGAAGGAAACATTTATCCATGGGATTTCAGTTGCTGCCCTGATTATTTCTCTTGCTTCATCTGAAATAAAACTGGTGGCATGGACTAATACACTCCATAGGCTGGGTCCAATCTCTAGCTTCTTAAGAGATAAATACATTTTTATGCATAGTATCCCATCAAGTTTCCAGATGGTCACACCATTTATCTTTTTAATTATAACCTGAAAAGCCAAACTTCAGAGTTTAGATAACAGCCCGGTCCCTGTGTTCACAACAGGAACAAATCTGCATAGTAGGTATATTTGTATTTTCCACATAGCTTTTCTTCTGAAAGCATTGATTTAGGAACTTATCATCTCAAAGGTGTTTAGGATGTATTATTTTATTATGTTATTTATATTACTTTTTGTCACCTTGATCTTAGCTGTAGATCATTAATGATTAAAAAATTCTCATCACCAACTGATAAAACAGATTTTATTTTTAGCTTTAAACACTACATAAAGTGTCTTTTGTATTCCAGTTTCTCATCTTAAGGGAATCAAAAATTCTCTTAAAACCCATTTTAGATATGCCGTTTAATATTTACTGGTAGCTTTCAGTGACTTAGTTGGTTTCTAATAAATACCTGGTCCACATTTTCAGGTGGTCAGTAAAGCAGAAATTTTATTTTCTCAGATTCTTTTTCAATTAGTGCTCACCAGTCATAAGGCAAGTTTAAACTTAGAAAAACATGACAATAAGACTGAATGCTAGCATGAGATAAATTTCTCAAACTGTTTGGTGTTCATTCTACATCGTGATATACAGCAGTGCAAATTCTACTTGTGTTTGTCTTTGTTTTGGCTGACTTTTAATCTCATTGACTTTTTTTTTAATGCTGCCATGAACATTTTACGAGCCTCTCCTGTACTCTTTTGTAAGTGTATAGAAAATGTGTATCTGAAATATCTGTCAAGTGACTGGCATAAGCTTCTGCCTACAGTTATCGAAGGTTACATTTTGTTCTTAAGATTCTGTCTATTAACTCTGTTTATACATCAGCATCCCAATTATTGTTATTATTATTATTTTGTCTGGGAAACAAAGAAGGGTATATCTGGAGGCTGAAATCAAGCCTCTTGCTGATTCTCTGAAATGAAATTTGTTGACTACTTCCCTTCAGAAATGTGTACTGTCATATGCAATATTCATAATATGGATAGATACTTCATATGAGAATAATTTAATTGTCTGTTCTGCTCAACCATTGTTTAATGAATTCCTAACAATCTGAGAGCAAGCTGTCGGAGGGCCATTATTAAATTTCGTATTTGCTTTGCAGTTTTCTTCACCACTGCTTCATCTATTTAGGATTATGATGACATTAACTTTTGTTTTCCTTCACAAATAAAAGCTTTGAATATTTGTTATTTGCAAAATGCAAAGTTTAAACTTTCATTGCTGAAGCTTACTGGTCATAAAAAAGTTAATTTACATTAAGATAGATTTTCACTTAAATCAAAAAGACTCTGTCAGGAAAAATATCAAAAGCTACAGGAAAAACATGTGAAATGAATAGTCTAGCACACACTAAGAATATTTAAAAAGCTGCAGCAAAATAATTCTAGTGGTGTTAATTTTATTAGCTATTTCCTTGTTCTAAGTTATGTGAAAGGGTGATAGGCATATCACCAAAAGAGATGCCATTCACTATACTATTATTACTATATATAACCCTAGCCTGCCACCTTTTATTCATCTCTTCTATAAACTAAATTGACTTAATCTTTTTGATCTCTCTTCCAATAGAAGTTTTCTAAACATATAAGAATTCTCATTTCCCTTCTTTGGACTGTTTCTCTTCTGCTGTATGTTTTCACATCAAAATGAACACTGCAGCAATGAATGCTGAATTTTTGAAATATGTGTCATCAGTATTGTTCTGTTTCTGTATCTTACTCTTCAAACAATCGTTATATCTTTCAGGTACCTCTTTTGGTTATAAAGCACTGAGTGGAGGTTTTCATTTAACTTCTCCAGTGACACCCAGCTCTGTTCCCTAAGTGGCTGCAGCTAATTACAAATCCATCAATGTGTAGATGTAGCTTGCACTATTCATTCTAATGCACCATACCTTCCACTTACCTACAATAATCTTCTTCAGCCATTGGGTTGTCTAGTTGTCTAATTTTCTTAAGCACTCTCAGAATTTCTTTATCTATATATACAGTGTTTTTAGTAAAGTGCATTGTTAAAATATCCAAGCACCTCCTAGACATTAAAGAATTTTCAAGGAAATTATTAATTCCTGTTTCAATTTAAATGTCCTGTTTGCTCAACAGCTCCTTTTTTAATGCTTAATTTTTTGAAAACACTGCTTGAAAATTCTGTGAGCATTTACTAAAAACCTGGTATTTCTGTGTTTGCTTTAGGTAGACAGGTATGTGAGGCTCAAGTTTATTGCTTAGTAAAGTGAGAGCAGTACTATGTTATTGCTTAAGTGCACTAGAGTATCCAAGAAGAGCATCTAATGTTCCTAGAGTAAGGGACAAGTCTGAAATGAGGTGCAGCTCCCTGGCTTAGTTTCTCCACAGGTCACTATGCCTCCCTGAGCTCTTACTGCAGGTCTGGCCTGCCAGTACATGACACTTCTTAACTTTTTCAATATTTTCCATTGTTAGTCAATTAAAACTCTTAGCCACATTAGTATTTGTATTTAATACATATAGAAGTTGACACAAAGTTGACAAGTTGGTCCCAGGAGCAAACAATATATATCAGAAGATAAAATTATTCTATCAAATTTTAAATCAACAGTTAAGATGGAGTTATTAATTAATTTTCCCTATATCCCCAGGCATCCCAAATGATTTCCCTTGACTGTTTGCACTTTTCATATGGATTTTATAAATATAATCAGTTGATGAAAATATTTCAGTGTCTGAATTTTTCTGTGGTAAAGTCTTATAATCTTAGTAATGTCTTAAAGATACAGTGACACAGTATTTTCTTCCACAGATGAATGGAATTATGAAGACCTGAACATACACTTTCACTCTTAAATTGTATGTTGTTTTATTCCCTAATCCAGAGATCCAATTCTCTTTTTGTGGGATGGTTGTTGGTTTTTTTTTACTTTTTCTTATTCCTTTGGTGCATCTTTGTTGAAATATACAAACTTAAGGTTAAGGATGCATCCATTGCACTGCACTTTTTTTTTTTTTTTAAATTAAGCCCAAATGTACTGTGACATAGATGAGTATAGAATATGGATTATTCTCTAATCTATTGCTTTCTTTAGACATAGATCCAGAGTTAAAATTTAATAATGAAAGTTACATGTTTATTATGTGAACTTGCTAGGAATATGGATCAGCAGTGGGATGAAACAATAGATCCTTCCCTGTGATACAGCAGATAACATGTTCAATCCTGAAACACAGAGGAACAATAGGAGATGAGCAAGACAAAGATGGCCAAAATACCTCAAACCTCACTGTCAATTGACACTTCTGAATGGTCAGTGGAGTCACTATAGCCCAATATAATTCCACCACTGTCATCTTTTCTGGCTTTGGCCGTAAACATAGGCTAGACACCAAGCTGAGGATCTGGAATTGCTATAACTCCATAACTGAAGAACAATCAACAAATGTATGCATCCAAGTGCACTGCCCCACTACAGTCTGACTTCATGCTGAGGAGAGACCTGGCCTCCTGTACCTTGATTTTGAAATCAAATAACCTGGGTACACATCCCAGATGCCATCAGGATTTCCCAGTGATGTGGAAGATGGTGACACCAAGAGTCAGGACATGCTTTGTAATAGTCCCGGAAGTTAGCAAGCATGAAGGAGTATCGACCTTTCTTGTCTGTTTTCTTCAGCATTATCTGCAGGGTCCTTTTTGTATGTACCTGTGAAAGATGGGATGAAAAACCTAAGTTATTCTCTAATGCAATTTTTTTATTTTTAATTGAAGGATTAAAAATCAGTATTTGTCTCATGTAAAATATATAAACAGTTCCTTGAGCAAAACTCAATCCATTTTTCTTTTGCTTAGCACATTCTAGGCAGGTAGCTGAACAGTAAGAACAGAGAAAGGATCTGACTTATTTATTCTCCTTTGAGTCAGAAATTCTGCATTCTCAAAGACTCGGGTTCAACGGGTGGGATATCGGTTCATCTGCAATGCTTCATAGCTTTGTGACAGATAAAAATGTGAGATTTAGAGGTTTAAATCTCATTGATCTGAGATCTTAGGCTAACTTTTAGAACTCCCTTTTCTTCATTGAGTGCTCTAAACTATTACATAAGAGTCAAGTACTGTTGCCATAATTGTAAGTAAAACTATTTATATCAGTGCCAAATAACAGAATGCAATTTTTAAATTACAGCTTCATCGAGGTTCCTACATGCCACTTTAAGAAAGGTTTTAAGCCCAGGCAGGGTGCAGCTTTTTCCTGCTTTTTGCTGTGCCCTAATGACATCCTAGCCTTCAAGTGTGTCAGCTGTTAAGTTCCTTGAATTTAAAATCTCAAGTCAGCAATCACTGGAAACTGCAACACTGAGCCTTACAGCACTTAAATGGGGACAGAGATGACCAGACTGTTGGCTCACTCAGGGTAGTGTCATCACTGAGCATATGCAACAGGATGACTAATACAGAAAACTTTGACAGAATCTATGGCTGTTTTGTCTTTTCAGGGACTTGTATAATTTTGACAGATTGTCCTGAACATAGATGCTTAAATTTCATCTAAGTTGTGCTTTAGGTACCCAGCTTTTATATGAATCAGGGGAAAATAGGTATTTCACTGGTTTTAGGAGCCTAAATACTTATGTGGATCTGGTTCATGCATGACTAATAGTTCATGAAATTGAGCTGAACTTCAACTGAGCAAGAATCTGAGTACTTTCAGCTGAGTTGAACACTTTTTGTTAGACCTAGTGATACCCTTCCAAGTGCCTCCAGGCTAGAGGAGAACGTAGCCAGAGAGAGAGAGGAAAATGCATATTTGAAACATTTTCTGTATTTGTGTGCATGCTTATGTATGTGCACTGCCTCCAAGTGCTGTTATGTGCCTGTTACAAATAAAGCAAGCCATGGTCATAAACACCTGACAAACATATCCACCATTTGTAAGAAATCACCCACTCATATAACTGAATTGTGAAGCTGCTCATGCAGTGTGTCAAAACAAAACACAGCACAATAAATACTGTAGTGCATTATATCAGGTCAATAAATACAAAGCAATGGAATATTAAAGAAAACATACTTTATCAGAATTATGATACTGGCTGCACACTTCAAAGAAACAGAATTATCTATCAGTGCACTCCATAGCTAATAGGAAAAAAAAAAAGTTTTAGTTTTTTCAAAGAAAACTATTTTCTTTGAAATAATTGACTGAACATTTTTGTGTCTACCTCTGTGTCTCCCAAAGTAAAGATGAGAAATAAAACATTTCCTAAAATCCTCTGTAAAGGTAGTATTGTTCAACAATCTCCGCTATATGGTTTTCTCTATTTTAGGGTCACTTATGCGAGCAAGAGGAAGATTAGAAACCACAGAGAAACTTACTGAGTCCCTTTTTGAGCTACTGACATAAAGAGAATCTCAGTCTCCTCATAAATATCTTTTGCAATCAAAAAGTATGAGACTCCCAAGAGAAAACAAGAATTCTGTCAAGGCACAGGGCTCCCAGCCACACAGTGGTGGGCAGGAGGACTGTGTGTGTATTAAAAAGCAGAACAGCCACCACTGCCTTTCTTCTAAGTGAGATTCATAAACGATCCTCCCTTTTCCCCCGTGCAACCATACGCCTCATTAAGAGAGGTCTATCAGACTCAGAAAGAGTGAGCATAAGAATAGCTGTTAGCAGAGTGCATGTTGCTCCCTCGCCACCACGTACTGTCCTTCTGTCTGTCTCTCTAGGACCTCATTGGGATGCTCAAGTGCTCAGCCTTCTGCACCCTCTGGCCATGACTTAGTCTACTCTTTCCAGCTCCCGGAAGACAATACGGGTGTATCCAATGCATCCTGGAATTTCCTGTCAGCCGTACCTACTTATGAGCAGAACCTTGCCTTGAGTCATACCTTTGTGTCACAGCTATATTTTAGGCCTCATAGGCCAAACTTAGCCCCTGGTTTAATGACTTGAGCAGCTTCAAAGGAGTTGCCTTGATATGAGTGCATGGTCTCCATTTTTTTTTTTCCAAATCCTTCCTCTGAAGCTTTCTGTCATTATCTGCTTTTTTTCTCTGATGCCCTACATGTTCTTAAATTAACCCATCAGCATTGCCATGTTTCATTTACAATGGAATTAGACTCTCATTATCTTTGTGGTAGCACTTACCCCATCTTGCAATGCACATTCTTTCTTCTCTGCTCCTTATATATTTTCTGATGTAAACTCTGGGCTGGGAAGGTCTGGGATTTTAAATCTCTGTGAAGTGCTATTTGAATTTAAAGTGATACATACATATTTAATTAGAATATGCATAAAAATAATTGCCAATATTTTTAACTGGCCTGAATGCAAGATGATCTGCTTTTAGATCTAAGCTCTAAATACAAGCCTGGACATTTGCATCAATATTTAAAAAGAGATTTGGAAGAGAGTGTCTCTAAAAAAAATCTCCCAAATAGAGATGTTTATTCGTGGGAAAGTATTTGCTCCCACTGTGACTCAATCCCTCTTCACTCTTTGAAGCTGAACAAATCCTTCCACGCAGCAAAGTAGCTTGTATGAACTAAGGTCAAGAGGATTGTTGGAGCCCACAATCTTGTACCTTGCTATTCCAGCTGGGATTGTCTGTCTGCCATCTTTTATGGTCAGATATAGCAAACTCTGCCGAACTCCAAGCCAACTGGGAGAAGCATTGAAGTCCAAGACAGATTATAGTAAACCTTGTTGTAAAGCATTACATCAGGCTCAACACAGGGCTACTGTGTCTACGCAACTTCTAGGTGGCTATTAGAGCAGAATGGTCTCACAATTCTCTGAGAAAAGACCAATCTCTGAGAAAAGACCAATCTTTCTATACAGAAATATTCAGTATCCCTTTAGTCTCCAGGATACAGAGGGACTGAGTGAATAAAAATTTGGATGTGCAAGAAGTTCTCAGATAAGGTGTGATATTGCTGAATCAAGATCCAGACCTAACAGAACAATATTATTCACCAAATAGTTCCAGTGACTTTTTGTGGAGTCTTTCCACTTATTCCCCAAGAAATTTTCCTGAGGTGTTGCAGAACAAATGGGGCAGAATTCTGATCATAAGAAGATTTAGTAAAACATAAGGAAAGGGAAATCAATAAAGGTAATGAGCATATTAAGGAAAGAAGATTAGAACTAGTTGAGATTTTCCTAGCAAAAATGAAACCTTTTGAGGAAAAAAAAGACCATGCTCAACCACCCCAGAAAAAAAGAAAAAAAAAAAAAAAGAGAGAAATAGATTAAGATCCCTACTGTGAAGCTAGATGAAAACAGATAGGTAATTAAATATAAAAGGTCAGAAAAGGGTCCAAAGATACATATCACGTCATCACGTTTGGATGAGTCGCCTCAGTCTCTAATCCTGCTTTGCTGCTGTTCTGCCATTCTGAATCTGAGGGAACAGGGAGAAAAAAGGAATGAAAATAATTTGTGTAGAATGTAATTGAATAGGTACATTTTCATAGTATTTTTCTGAGGTGAACAGGCTGGATGATATTCAGAAGAATGGTTACACTGGCTTAGCCCAAGGGTTTATCTAGCCCAATCCCTCTCTCCAGGCAGAAGACAGATGCACAGGTTGCCTAAATAATACTGAGTGTATGTATGTGTTCCTTTATGATATTCTTCTTAGGCTATTGATGTCTGTCTGTTTTTTTTTAGAGACATTCTCTTCCAAGTACTTACTCAGTTTTCCTCTGAATCTGGGTAAATTTCTTGCATCTGGAATATCATTTCATCCTCACTGTTTGAAGAAGTGCTTCCTTGGGTTTTGTTTTCATTTTTTAAAACTCAATCCTCTTGAGCTGCACTTAGTGACTCTGCTTGCTGTGTTGGAAGAGACAAGCAGCATTGCAGGTCTACCTGTACTGTCCATGCCTCCTATGTCTCTAACTGATCTCTTCTTCATGCTGAAGAGTACCAGCCTACTTATGCCTCCCTCTTGCAGGTGTTATTCCATACCTTGTCCTTTTCTGCACCTACTTCTTCATTGACCAGTCTCTCAGTGTCGTAAGTCATTCATTTCTTCACAGCTTTTTCATTCTTACTACCCTGGATAAAATCAGGTTTCCACCAGAGTTTCAGTTCCACTCTTGTTCTCTGGATGTGATAACTATATTGCACCCACAACTGAGGAAGAGGAAAGGCAGTCCAAAGTAAGTACTCTTCTTCAATTAACAAAGCAGAAGTGAGGGAGGTTTTTTTACATTAAAAAGATGATAAAAATTCTTTCAAGCATGCATCATTTTCTCCCAATTGCATATTTGTCATATGCTCACAAAAATTTCCACTACTTACTGCCTGAGGCATTCAGCTAATCACTTATGCACCCTGTCACTCTGGAGGTAGGTCACTTACAGAGTGCTGGCTAGGCAGCATCTTTCTGGAGCTCATTTGTTTCTCCAGAATGGTGTTTCTTGAAGAACTCTGTGGGACAATTCCTTACAGTAAGAGAAGCATTAGTTCTCCAACTGGGATTTAGTAACCTCTTCTTAAGAAGGTTTCACCTCCTCATATATCCTCGCCTTAAATATACACAGTGCCTTTGAGCTACATTGCTGTCATTATCAGGAAATAACCCAGCCGTGTCCTTCTTCAGCACAAGTTGATTGGAGGTAATCTCTAGTGGAAAGGAGGGAATGTGCTTCACTTTTACTGCTAGCTGCATCTTTGGGCAACAGCAAAAGGGGATGCAGTCAAACTGCACCTGCAGTGTGCCAGGCAGTAGCTGCACTGTGACCTGAGCGGCTGTCATGCCCCAAGACTTAGCAAACACAAATTAACAGGGCTGACTTTCATCTAAGGGAGTAAATCATTGAACCTGAAGTTACTTTTCCCATTTACAGAAAGCAAAGCAGCTTCCCCAAACCCCAGCATCTCACCAGTCTCAGCAGAAAACTTTTATCTTTCCAGCCTTCCTTTCCCTCATATTGACCTTATGATTGAACACTTTGCCAGTTTCAGAGTATACTGTAATAGGTTGTGGCCGTTATCAGTACTGCATTTACATACCAGGGTACAATTTCAATGAAAGCTGCTAGCTTGCATTCTTTTATTTAATAGAAAGCCCTCATTCCTTCTTTAGCTGAAGGGAAGTGTCTGGTTTGTGGTGTTTTAAAGCACAGCACTATATTGTTTTTATTGTTTATGCCCCAATTGCAATGGTTTTTCTTTTAATTATGGAAGTGTCAGTAAATGTGACTTTTAAATGTTTTTAGATTCTCTGATCTTTGCCTTTTGCCATCTTAGATAAGCTCAATATATCTGAAGTGATAGATCAAGGAAATCTAGTTAGTTAGTTAGTTTAAATGTTTAATGCATTTTTTCCTGAACAACACTGCAAGATCCTATGAAGCAATGCCCCATTTAAAGAAAATATGGAGGATATGCCTACATTATCCAGAAAACTACAATAAAAAGGGTTGTTATAGGTTTTGAGTTATAAACTGATGGTATCGCTGGAACCTAAAGCAGTTATATGTATTCAGAATGTATATTGTGTGGAGGAATAATCCATCAATATCTCCTAATTCTGAGGATTCCAGTATAGCGTATCTTATATAAACAGGCAAACACTGGCCAGCTCCTACCTCTCAGCTCCCATTTCACAGCCATGTGATAGTACAGGCTGTTTAATTTGCTCTTCTAAAGTGTGTAGTGGCTGTGCATGAACATATGTGACCTTCCATATGTTATTACAGTTGACTGTAGTTCTCAGCTTGTAGGGCGTCTTCATGCAATACTTGGCCTCAGACAGTACCCAGCTCATCCCCAATTTCCTTCCTGTTTTTTCTCAAATCCCTTAAAAATTACATATTATTTGTTATAGCAGGGAGACAGATCATATTATGCTAATATCTATTTCTCTAGATAGTGTTTATCTTAAGGTGGAGGTGTTAAAGTTTATAATTTCAAGACTCCTGTGGGCACTTATGATGCTATACAGATGGCACACACATGGCTAAGTCAGAGAGAGCATTAAAACTGCTTCTGTGCCTTACAGGCATGTGCACACTGTTACTATGTCTATTACAGTAGGTCCAGCTTGGGCAATTCATGAATTCAAGGCTGACCCTGGGACGTGATTATCCATACTGTTTAATTGCAATCCAAGTGCCTACCAAAGTTTTGCATACAGCAGCTAACACCCTTCCAGAAAACATTTTAAGGTATAGCATGATACAGAGAATGTTCCTAAGGGGTAGAGCAGAAAGATTTTAGTTGAATGGGCAAAATTTGTATGTATAATTTGCTGTCAGAGATGTGTTTGGTAGCCAAGCTGGTTCCACAGGAACGAGGGTGAGCACCCAACACAGTGCAGAAGTGCGCTGATGAAGCTGGTTTGCTTCCACTCCCAGAGACAATGCAGTCTGAATTGTCAGTATCTTCACTGCTTGTTAGAGAGCTCAAGAATATAAAAGGAATTTTTCTTGGGTTTTGTTGTGGGGTTCTCTTCCTTTCCCCCCCAAAAAATATATCCCTAGCGGCCTACAGTTTTCCTATCATGCATGTCTAGACATGAGGCAAGCATGAGGCATTGAGGTTCAATAAGGCCAAGTGCCGGGTCCTGCATTTTGGTTACAACAACCCCAGGCAAAGCTACAGGCTGGGGGAAGAGTGGCTGGAAAGCTGTCCAGCAGAAAAGGACCTGGGGGGGTTGGTCGACAGCCAGCAGTGTGCCCAGGTGGCCAAGAAGGCCAACAGCATCCTGGCTTGTATCAGGAACAGCATGGCCAGCAGGAGTAGGAAAGTGATCATGCCTCTGTACTCGGCACTGGTGAGGCCTCACCTTGAGTACTGTGTTCCATTCTGGGCCCCTCACTACAGGAAGGACATTGAGCTGCTGGAGCGTGTCCAGAGGAGAGCCACCAAGCTGGTGAGGGGTCTGGAGAATGAGTCATAGGAGGAGAGGCTGAGGGAACTGGGCATGTTTACTCTGGAGAAGAGGGGGCTGAGGGGAGACCTCATTGAACTCTACAACTACCTGAAAGGAGGTTGTAGAGAGGTGGGTGTTGGCCTCTTCTCCCAAAGGAATAATGACAGGACCAGAGGAAAGGGTCTGAAGTTGCACCAGGGGAGGTTTAGATTAGATATTAGGAAGAATTACTTTACTGAAAGAGTGGTCAGGCACTGGAACAGCCTGCCCAGGAAAGTGGTGGAGTCACCATCCTTGGAGGTATTTAAGAAACGTGTAGACATGGCACTTCAGGGCATGCTCTAGTGGCTGAGATTGTAAGGGGTTTTTTTGTGTATATGGTTGGACTCGGTGACCTCAGATGTCCTGTCCAACCATGACGATTCTGTGATTCTGTGATCTAGCTTAATGTTCTCCTTGATTAACGAGCTGGGTATTTCAGTCCCATTCTAGAGAAGTCTGAGTTGGAGTCCAAAAAGCCTCAAACCCTCATTTCCTTTTTTGTTTGAGAATTACTATTTCTTTTACAATTTACATGGCAAAATGCTATTTCTTATCTTCCCTACTGTTGTGGTTTCAGTTGGGGTAGAGTTAACTTTCTCACTGGCAACTGGTGTAGTGCTAAGTTTTGAATTTGGGATGAGAAATTCTGTTGATAGCACACTGGTGCTTTTAGTTGTTGGTAAACAAGGCCTTTTCTGCTCCTCACACCCCCTGCCAACAAGTAGACTGGGAGGACACAAAAGTTGGGAGGAGACACAGCTGGGACAGCTGACCCGACCGACCAAAGGAATATCCCATGCTGTATGATATCACGCTCAGTGCTTAAAGCTGAGGGAAGTAGGAGGAAGTGGGGACGTTCTGAGTTACGGCGTTTGTCTTCCCAAGTAACCATTATGTGTGATGCAGCCCTGCTTTCCTGGAGATGGCTGCACACTTGGCTGCCGATGGGAAGCAATGAATGAATTCCCTGTTTTGCTTTGCTTGCGTGTACAGCTTTTGCTTTGCTTATTAAATTGTCATTATCGCAATCCACAAGTTTTCTCACTTTTATTTTTCCAGTTCTTCCCCAACTGGGGAGAGTGAGTAAGTGGCTGCTTGGTACCAGTGGACCTAGGGCTGGGATTAAACCATGACACCTACAGAGGAAATTTTTAAAAGAAATAGAAACCTGCACTGCCATTTTCAGAGGGGAAAATGTACAAATCAAGCAAGTTATAGGCATATATAAAGAATCAAAGTAAAGCCTTACCTGTCACTAAAGTACGTTTGCCTTCCCAGTTCTCTCATGACAGTGTAGAGAAGCAGACTGATAATTAACATGCTTAATCCACAACAGTTTGCAGACGTGGGCTAAAGTGAACACCTCCTACCCATCCTGTCCATTATGTATGGCTTATACTGTTCTCCAGATGGATTTTTCATAGAAAACTATTTGTGCATGTATACATTATATCTAAGCCTTCAGCTGCTTAATCACACTGTAAAAAATCCAAAATCATTAACTAAATCCACATTTAGACAATTACATAAAAAGTAATCTGATTTTCAGTTATGCTAAGCAGCAGAAGCTTGAAAGGATTTTATAGATGCCTTCACAACTTTTGAAACATTTGGCTTAAAAATTATCTCCTGTCTTTCTACCTGTCCACCAGTGGGAATGCTCAGATTACTGCCCCTAGTTTATGCTCCTCATGCTTCATTGAACAATATGTTGGCAAGTTTATTTCAGGTCCAAAGCAAAAAGTGTGGTGCAAAACCACATTCTGAAAAAGTCAGATTCTGAACATAAATCTAGATGTCTGTTGACACAAAGTCAATTCTTGCCTTAAAAATAAACTGCCTGGCTCAAGCTAAGTTATGAAAAATAGCAAGTTTTTCTAAACTCACTATCACATCACTTTGCTCACAAGCTTTAGACAGGATATGAAAACACACAACATGATAAGCATACATGTACTCTGCACTACTTTCTTAATAGATCGTTGCAGTGGTCTACATAGTCAAAATACATCAGTTTTCATATGTGCTGCTGCCTTGCCAATATCAACTGCTGCAGAGAAATTCTATAGCAATTTAAGAAGCCTTATAGCTGTAGAAGCCAAATTATTTCACTGGTCCAACTGAAAGCTTCCATAGGACTTCAGACAGTTCTGCTTTCTCCGTATCTACCCATCTCATCCATCCCGATGTCTTTTTTTCCATTTTAGTCACCTTTTTTATTAGCTAATATTCATACTTTGATATCACCTGTCTAACCAGGAAACATTTATCTGTTTGTGGTTCCAGCTGAGATGCTGTTTTAAGAAGAAATTAGTAAACTCCTTTACTCTCAATTCTCCCATCCTTAAGATGGGGGGTGGGAAGGAATGGAAAGAATAAATGAAGTTCTCCTATTCTGTTCCATTCAAGATAAAACCTCCTTCAGGGTGCTGTTGACTTCTCCTGGTTTTACTTTATTCTAGATAACTTTTTCCTTGATCCTTTCCCATCTGCTTTTTGCCCTCTCCCCTTCATCAAGCTACTGTATTTATTTTTAAAGCAATTCATGGCCTTGTTTTTTCATCCATTTTCAATTATAGGATTGGTATTCACCTCTACATTGTACTGAGGTTTTCTGCTCAGAGGTTGCCAAGTGACCCTTAGTTTAGCCTAAATCCTTTCAATGCTGGTTTTGTCTTTTGCTTTTTATACTCCTTGATTGTGGGATTCACTTCCATCAGACATCAGAACTGTAAAGTCAGCACAGCTCTTTAGGGAAAAAAAAAAAGAACTTTTCGATTTAATTTTAAGACTCGCTTCTCAATTTTAAGTTCAGAACTGTTCTAAGTTTTTGTTTGAGGTATTTTTAATATAAAGTGCTTTGAGATACTTTGTATGGGCAGCATTGTATAAATTCAATTTATAGCTGTATTGTAAGGTGAACTTCATCTCTTCCAAAGCCAAAAATTGAGATTTTGTTTGATCTGCTGCTATAATGACAGATTTTCTGCCAATCTTTGCATGAAATCTTAATAAATACAGCTTGTCTCAGAGAAATTGGAAGAATCTGCCATCTTGGATATACCTGTCTGATGAATCACAGAAAGGCATAAATTAGACACAGAAGCTGTCAATTAGGCCACCCCGTTTGTCCCAGCGCCAGTAAAAAATATTTATTGTAATCCATTTTTATTCCCTTTTAATTTCCAGTCCAGTTTGAAATGGTCTCTGGAGTGGTGAATCTGGAACTTCCTTTTTGCTAAGTTTTTCTTTCCTGACTCTCCTCGACTTGCACCTTTCACATAGAGTAAACTCATCAAAATCACTTTGGATCGCGTTTAAAGGGTGGCAGAGTTAACTTAAGAAGTCAATCGATAGCCTAATTCTCTAGCACTTACAGGAGTTTTACATACCCAAACGTCTGTAAAGACACATAACCCTGCACTAATACGTAGGGTATTATTCTGTCTTAATTTGTAATTGCTCCTAACTGCAGTCTGTTCCAGTAAATGCTTCAGTGCACATATTTATAAGTGAAGGAATAACCTCATGTAAACCACATCAGGTTGCCTACGTCCTCATCTGGATCTTGCATTTTTCAGTACCCATACGACCCACTATCATTCGGCTAAGCTATATTTTCATCTTTTTTTCATTTGTCATTGAACATTCGCTTCACATTTCTAATCAATGTAATCTAATCTAATAAATTCTATGTAGATAAATGTAAAGTGATGCACATGGGAGAAAACAATCCTAACCTTACATACAGAATGACAAGCTCTGAGATAGCTATTACTACTCAGGAAATACATCTTGAATTATTATAGATGGTTCTATGAAAATATCAACTTAATGCCCAGTAGCACTCAAAAAAGCAAATCAAATGGTAGGAATTATTGGGAAAGAAATACAGAACAAAACAGAGAGAATCATTATGCCACCGTATAAATCTATTGTGTGCTTTTATCTTGAATACTGTGTGCTGTGTGTGTATCCCATCTTAAAAAGAATATAACAGAACTAGCAAATGGGGAAAAGAAACAAGGATGATCAAAATGTGGGATTCTTCAGCCTGGACAATAGATGACTGAAGGAAAATACAGCAAAGGTCTGCAAAATCATGCACAGCATGAAGAAGATAAACTCTGAATGATTTTCCATTGTCTCTTCCAATATAAGATCTGAAGAATCTTAAACAAAACTAGCACAGGAGGCAAGAGCAAAGCGGTTTTTCATAGTATGCCTAATTAAACTTTGGAACTGTATTCCAGCAGATATTGTGCATGCTAAATATTCACAGAAGTTCAATAGGAAAGCAGACAAATCCATGACTAGGGGGAGGGGAAGGGAAGGAAGAAAACTCAGCATCAAGAGCTATCAAATATTAAGATACCTTCTCTGGCTCAAAAAAATCCTTCAGTAGTAACTGACAGAAGCTGGGGGAATATATTTAAGAAGCTTAGTTCTGCTATTGCTATAGTAAGAGACAAGATCATGGACTAAGAATGACTTTTGGTCTGAATCAAAATATGGCCATTATGTTTTGGTTTAAACTATTTATTTTCCTTATTTTAGAATTCTCATTTTTTGTTATATATTTTTATTAGTGTTTGTTTGTGTTTTTTTTTCTAGCATTGCCGTTATGTATTTATCATTACAATCTGCCAAGTGGGATTTCTTCGTAGTCCCTTAATAACTAATTCCCACTAAATCTAATGGAGTTAGCCATCTAAATTGCAATATTTGAAAACTCCAATTGACATCTTTATGTAACTTTGACAAATAACATTAAAAATGTTGGCCATTGTTATTTTGTGTTATTGTCCTTATGTTTTATTTGGTCTTTCTGCAATTTGCAAACAAAGGAACTAATATAGACATCAAATTCATGTTGCAAACATATTAACAGTTTCAGCACAGAGCTGTGAAAAGTTAAATCAGTCTCACAAGCATGTTTGAGTTAGCTAAATAGTTAATAAAAAGAAGAAGTTGCTTCTGGAGACCTGCATTTAGTTATTGCACTACTTAAGGAAGAAGTCACATGGCTCATAATTTGCAGAAAAACCTATCCCATGTTGGTGGTCTCTAGACTAACTTCAAATACTTACAAAAAGGTGTATACTGGGCTACCTGTCTAGATTCCCCATATAGTTATTCAGAGAAATTTACCATTTCAAGTGTAATTAAGTTCTTCTAGTTTAGCTGTGTGGATTGTTGACAATCACGATAGAAATGTCTGATGATGAATTCGTGATTAAGGGATTCTGCACCATTGGCTCAAAACCAGGTGAAATGAGTCTCCAGCATCCCCTTCCAGTGAACTACATCACCCTTTGCAAGCTATCAAAGGTACTTCCATTGACTATATAAGTCAAGAGGGTACCTTAACTTACTGTTTTTCAATCTATGGATTTGAGTCTTTTGGGGGGTTGCAAAAGGGTCAAAAGGACCTGATAAGTATTATAAATTGCTTGCCATAGTCCAGCTCATCCAGGATAGAAGGATGAAAATTGGTTGCAGTTGCTGAAAACGTGCAAAACCAGTCATCTCTCACTCCCTTTCTCAGGATTATCAACATTGTGCAGCCAGCCCAGAGGGGCAGATGGGTGCAGGTAAATCAAGACATATTCTTAAAGAATTGGAAAAACATTGCTTTAGATTGGTCCTTATTTCCTTCTTCTAGGCAGATATCTCCTAACATTTAATTTAAGTAAGCCAGTCAAATTACCATTTATAGTGATAGAAATAGGGTCAACATAACTCCAACTCATATTTTAAGTGACAATATAATATTTTCTATGAAGAACCATTTTTCTTTTCTCTTTTTTTGGTTTTATTTCTTTATTTGGGGTTTTGGTTTGGTAGCTTGTGTTGGTTTGTTTTGGGGTTTTTTCCCCTGAGTTACAAATTCACAGTACCAGGAAAAAGCTTACATCTCCAGGGCATCATATTGCTTAATCTGGTTAATTGCAGTCAGGGCCTAGACTCACTGAGTAATATTCAATAGTTTTGTTTCTGTGAAATTACCAGAGCAAACTGGTTACACAGTGTAGCAGAGGGGCCTCTAAAATGTGATATTACTGCAAATAAGCTATTTCTAAATTATCCTCTTTCAGACATTTCCAAATGATTTTGTCATTGTTCCAAATAGAATTAATTGCTATGTTTCTATGAAAACTCTACTAGTCCTTATGGTTTCTGTCACTTGATAATAATTGCTGTGGAAATGTCTTGGGGCAAACTGTCCTTAGTAGCCAAATGGGAATTTAGTATGCAATGGTATGATATATAACAATGGCTGAAGAATGGCTGTGGTGTGAAAGACAGAGCAGTATTCTCAGCAAAGAAAAAGAAGATGACATATTAATATTCAGAATGGGTTTCTGAGCAGCACACCTTAATTCCACACTAAATTTTGGCTATATTGGATTCTGATGTGTTAAAGTCTGAACTCCCCTTAAATTTAGCAGCAGTAGTTAAAGGCCAATGGTTGAATCTAGTTTAGATGAAAAAATATTTGAATTATAATTTATTATTTTCTCTTCCCAATCCACTTCTACTTGTATAAGTCCTTTGTTATTGCTCTGCAGTGACACAGCATGACACTCTCCCTGAGCAGGAAGTGTCATCAAAAATGTGGTTACATCACTTTGAAGGGTCTTTCATGCCAGGATAATCTGATACTGTTCCCAGAGATAGGAAAGAACCATACTCCATTTCATTCTGTTCACTACAAGGCAGGGAAAATGACCCAGGGATAAAACTTGTCCTTTTGGCCCTTTTCCAAGAAAAGCTCATGGCTTGTTTCTGAGCCTGAGAATCCCCCTTGGCTCATCTACAATTGGCCACATATCTCCAGGAACCATTTCCAACATCAGGTCCTAGTCTCTGGAATATCTTCATCATACCTGGCTGTACACTGTTTAAAAACTGTGGCAGAAGGGAGGAAGAAAGAGGGAAACCCAGGACATGTTTGGGGAAGCTTTGTCCCCAGATTCCCTAGGTTTTTTGTGGTTTGGGTTGGGGTTTTTTTAAGTTTTCTCCTTAGTAGTATTATTTTAATAACATTTTACTTCATTATTTTACTATTCCTTCCTGCATATAAAATTATTGAGGCGTGTGGTAGGTTGCAAAATGCAAGAGGTTATTCTGATCAGTACTGAATGCTGAAGTTACCTAAGGCTTCTGAGAAGAATACACAAGTGATGATTTCTTTTCCATTGTGAATGCAACAGCATTGAAATTACTGATCTCCTTGCCTAACCCAGACTTATTTAGAGAAATAAAATTGTAGTCTGTCTCTTCTAATGAGAGAGCAGAATGCTGTCCACATCGTATAGTAATCCTTTTTAAAGCAGGGACACTGTGTATAATTTTCTACATAAATGGGAAAAAAGTAATCTTATCTACTCCATATCCCCCTTTCAGTGTTATGTCGGTTTAGTCAGACTAAAGCTGTTGACAGAAATTTCTCCACTCAGATGAGAAGCAAAGATAAGAAGAGGCATTGCAATGGTGATGGAAAAGCTTTATATAATGAGACAAATCCCAGAATCTCTGGGGAGCTCATTCAGCATGGAAACCATTTCATGTTTCTTTCATTATGGGAATGATATTCCAGCTATTAAAAGTACAGAAGTGAGATTGTCCATGCAGTTATTTTAATAGGATGATTCTGAGTGGGTCGCTACTTGGTTTTGAAAACAAAAGCACACAAGCCTATTTTTCAAGTGCACCGTGCTTCAAACAATTCCAATCTATCACAGGATGTTGACTTTAGAACCTCTGATTGTATAAACCTGTCAAGGCATTACAACATAAACAGCACAATCCACCAGAGCTGCAAAACTATTATTCGAGCAGTCCATTTAGTTTCATAAACTTTTCTCAATTCCCTGACACCTTAAACAAAATATGACAGGCATTTATATTGTATAGTATACAAGAAAGATCTCTTACTGCGTGGAAAAAACTTATCTAGTGGCTTTACCAAAGAGGAGAGAAAAGACAAAGTAATAGAAACCAGGAACCACTTTGTGATACTTCGTATTATTTTTTGAAGTGCACCAGTAAGGTCAGAATTCCTGTGATCTTTGTGAAGATATCTTCACTGTCTAAGTTCAGTTATATGCAAGGAGGGAGGTTGCCTATCAAAGATGTATAAAGTGACCCATGCTGCAATAAAGTTGAGGCAAATACAGTTGTTTCTTCTCAAGAGTCAATTTTTATTTTTGATAAAGTGAAGAGGCTTGCTTTCTTTTATTCTGGGTTTTATTTTTCTCCTTTTTCCCTGGGTGTTTTTAGCTGTTATAAAAGTTCTTGTTTTCAGTACATAGTCTGAAGTGTAATTTCATATATACTGACATGTCATCCCGTGCGAAGAGAGGGTACTGGCTAATCCTTGGGGAAAAAAACAAACAAACAAACAAACAAAACCAACAACAAACCAAAAAAAAAACCCCTGAAGCTCAAGGCAAAACTATCCTTGGCTCAAATATCCATTTTCTATACAGTAATTACCCTATGTAAACTGAGCTCTCCTAACAGAAAGATACCCAGAGGCAAGTTTGAAATATAGCATTGTAGTTTATAGAACTGGACCAAATTTCTCAAAAATAGACCATTAAGAAATCTCCCCGCGTATTGACTTGAATAGCACAGGCTGATCACACAGGAGAGCATGCTGATATGAAGAGAGACAAGTATACTTTCAAGGGACTGAGATTTGAAATATTGATTCAGTCACATTAATTGAATTTTTGCCTTGAGAAGTGATTACAAAAATGTTTCTCCAATATTAATTTGTATCTGCTTTGGATAAGATTAACATTAATTTCTTCGCCAGTCCCCATTACTCTTTTATTATTCATTAGCATCTCCCTTTGCATGTGTAAGAGACCTTGATGAAGCATGTTTATTCATAGACTAACCTTTTTAAATAATTCTAACAGCTCTCTAACAGAAACCTTCCTGGCATGCTGAATATCTTGTCTTTGTTTCATTATTCAATCCTTGTGCTCTATCCTCCACTTGAGATGCTGAACATGAATCATACTGCTCTTCCTACTGCTCTCTTCCTCCCACTGAAATGTCCTCTGCAGCCTGATCCCACAGGATAGCTCTGTTCACAAAATACTGCAGCAAATTGTCTCCTGCTAGAATCTAGGACAGTATAATTTCCACAGAGCTTGAATGCAATTATTGATTTATGCTGTCCTTAGTTCATCACATATTTGTTATCATGTTTTAATTCATTGTTCATTTACCTCTCATTAGAATATTTGGTGTGAGCTAGTCTTTAATGAGAGCTCCAGCGGCAACATTTTATTTTTTTGCTTTGTATTTACAAACTTGTGACTATTTTTTTTCAAGCAGACAACAGGCAAAGAGAAAGGGGGAACATGAAAAAAGGAACAAATCAATTAATTTCTTCTCTCTTTGCAAAATCTATACACTTACCACCAGCACTTGCTAGGTTTTAATAAATGTGCACTTCAAAATTCACTACAAATACTTTATTTTAAAATACAGAATGCATACATGCATTCACATTTCTGATAAGCTCTCCTTCCACAGCAATAATACGTAGTTGCCTCCAGCAAAACGCTGTCATTCCTTGCATTATCTTTTTGTATTTATCTTGGTATAATACCCAAAGGCCCTAATAAAGAAGGTGTTACAAATGCAAAGATTTGCTTCCTGCTCTAAAGAGCTTACAAATTTTAATTTTCCACCTTTAAAATAAATTAGTGAACTATTTCTTTCCTTTTCCCATTAGTTTTAGGAAGAACTCTGGAAAAAAAGGCATTGATAGTGAGCTTAATTTTTACATATCTGGAAAAATAATCTATTTCATGGAGGAGAAAAAATACAAATCTATGTAAATTCTGAAGTTTTTTATCATCAAGCAATATAATTAGACAATAAAGTAGCCACAACCGAAATACCTTTTATAGCATTCAAAGGAATGAGAATTAGTTTCTAATATGCATTGTTCAGAAATGCTTGCTGGTTTTGGTTTCAGGGGGGAAGGAAGGCTTTGTAAGCCTAATAGTCTTTTCTGGAGACGTTAGAATGAGGAGAATAGGAAAGATTTGGCACCTTGAGAGAAAATTCAGTATTTGGAAATTAAATTCCAAGTGCCTAAGTATCAGGCAAACAAGAAAGAGAGTTAGCATTTCAAATCCGAAAAAAATTACTTGCAAAATGGAAGGAAAATCCTTTGGGTTGGGTGCTCAGTGGGAGAATACATGGAGAGCTCAGGGAACATAGTATTTTCACTCTCATTAAGCTCATATTATCTCAACATGCAGAAATTTATATCCGTTATTCCCATTAATGCTAATATGAGCAGTATCTTTGACTACTAACCTCCCACAGACTCCAGAACTCACTCATTCTTCCCACTGTCTCTACACACCATGTCACCCAGCAGAGATAGATGAGTAAACCTAGGCATTTTGTAATTTTAAAAGATAAATAAATGAAAATGTAAGTGAACAGACAGATCTTTAAGGCCCTTTCCAACTCAAACCATTCTATGATTCTGTGATAAAACAAAAGCTCTTGCTTAGGCTAATGAATTGAACTGAATTGTATTCTGTTCATCCTTAAATGCAGTTACTGACACAGCTTTTCCACCAGTTTAAATACACTGATTTCTGAAGAAGGAATTCAGAAATTTCATTAGCTGTTTATTTTGGTTGTTTATTTTCAATTGAGGACTGAAAGGGGCTTCTTCCAGGAAAAAAAAAAAAAAAAAAAAAAAAACAAAGAAATTATTAATAATGTCATGGATAGTTCTGTGTAATCCTGTGATAAAACAAGTATGTCACCCATGCTCTACATGCCCCAAGGCACGGGTATTTAAAATCTGTCTTTATTAATGCACTACGTGACAGCTGTGATGCCTGTGGTAAGACATTTGAAACCAGTAGGGTTAAATGCAGGGCATCCTTTGTGCTGGGAAAGGTGAGAGAGAAAGGGCTTGGTCTGTAGAAACAGTTTTTCCAAGCCTTTCACAGCCTGAGTGGAAGGCCACAGTCCTTATGGTGTTTGTACATGGCCTCTGCCTGCTTAATCAGCCACTGCAGAATTTACATATTGCCATCCTGAACTATGGATTTCTTGCAACAATTACTTAGAGCTAGACAGCCGATCTAAGTTTCCTCAATTATTTTTTCCATTGCCAGAAGTGGCTTTTCCAGGGCAGTACATGTGTACTTTGACTTTTCACAGACTTCCTCAGACTACAATCATTTTGTTTTATTTTTGGAGTTTATGGTTCTTCGGTGTGGAACTGGTTTTATGTCTCAAGCAAGGAGAGCACACAGCATATAAAGCATGTGGGTTTTGGCTACTGTGCAGATTTCTGACATGAGGCTTGTAGGCAATTGTTTTATTTGCTGGCTTGTGACTTTGGACTTACAAATCTTTAACTTGAAAACTGCACATTACTGAGGGATTCTTATGGACAAATGTATACTAGAGAATTAACTTTAATTCTCGCCTTTCCTTTTATGAATAGAAGTCAGGCATGTAGCAGTAAATTTTCAAAGCTCTGTGTAGGTTTTTCAGCTGCAAGACTCACATTAAATTCAATAGGCCATATGTTCTATTGGCTTGCAGGCTGCAGAGGTTAGTCTCATGATGTAACTTATTGCAAAAATTGTTTCAACAGCTCCATCTTTCGAGGAAGAGCACTGATTTTGGATTCAGGAAACCTGAGTAAAGTCCCCAGCTCATCCATGTTCTTGTATTATCTTATGCTATGCCTTCAGTGAACACAACATTTTTAATCCCCTCATCTCACAGTCTTCTGTCCTAATAGCAGCACGTGCAGATGAAACAACACAGCTATGACAACAGAAGACACAGTGCTAAGAATGTGGTGGTGTCCAAGTAGATACACTACAAATGTCAGAGGCATCATTCCTAAAGTATTGTCAAAGAGTATGTAAGAATATGTAACAACATGATGGTTGCTTCATTATAGTAGCTTCAGTGTTTTTTTCATACAGCCTTGAGAACTATCATATCTGCAGGCAGAAACTGGGGAGAAGGATCAGGCTGTTCCTATAAATAGTACTTTAGGACTAAGATCCAAGCAACACTTTTTTTCAGAACAAAATATCCTTTCCAAAAGCTCATTCAGTTTGATCAAATACCACCTACTATGTGACTCATGCTCATTAAATATGAGAATAATGCTGAGAAAGGCATTGTTCTCCTCTCTGTCTGGTGACCCATGGAATACTATAGAGTACTAAAAAATATGATAAAATGTATTTCATCAGACCTGTCTGTTGATAAAAAGTTCTTGCTCACAAAGTTGTCTTCATATTTATGATTGACATCTAGAAGTGAATGGCGAAAAATGTCTTAAGCCACCTTAGCCTATCTTTCTTATGGAAATAAAAGAGTGTAATGAAAATTCCTATCATGACCTCATAGCACTTACGAACAGAAGACAAATTCATTGGATTTTCCACTGGACAATCAAGGGATGGATGTCCTCATTCCTGTATGAATGAATCTTCTTACTGACTACACAAGTTGGCACAGAAATGTAAGAAGGAAATTGCATGACACAGAGAAAAAGGTCAGCAAGCTGAAGAGGAATAGAATAGAATAGAATAGAATAGAATAGAATAGAATAGAATAGAATAGAAATTCTATTCTAAGAATAGTTCATTTGGAAGGGACCTACAAGGATCATCTGGTCCTATCCAATTCAGAGCTGACCAAAAGTTAAAGTGTGTTATTAAGGGCATTGTCCAAATGCCTCTTAAACACTGACAGGCTTGGGGCATTGACCGCCTCTCTAGGAAGCCTGTTCCACTGTTTGACCACCCTGTCTGCAAATAAATGCTGCCTAATGTCCAGTCTAAACCTCCCGTGATGCAGCTTTGAGCTATTCCCACATGTCACAGAATGATCGAATCATTTAGGTTGGAAAAGACCTTTAAGATCATTGAGTCCAACCATCAACCTAACACTGCCAAGTCCACCACTAAACTATGTCCTTAAGTGCCACGTACACACATCTTTAAAATACCTCCAGGGATGATGACTCCACCACGTCCCTGGGCAGCTTGTTCCAGTGCTTGAAAACCCTTTCAGTGAAGAAATTTTTCCTCATATCCAATCTAAACCTCCCCTGGTGCAAATTGAATCTGTTTTCTCTTGTCCTATCCCTTGCTACCTGGGAAAAGAGACCAATCCTCACCTCGCTACAATGTCTTTTGAGGCAGTTGTAGAAAGCAATAAGGTATCCCCTCAGCATCCTTTTCTCCGGGCTAAACAACCCCAGTTCCCTCAGCCATTCCTCATAAGACTTGTGCTCTAGAGCCCTCACCAGCTTCATTGCCCTTCTTTGGACATGCTCCAGCTCCTCAATGTCCCTCCTGTAGTGAGGGGCTCAAAACTCAACACAGTACTCCACATGTAGCCTCACCAGTGCCAAGTGCATGGGGACGATCACTTCCCTAGTCCTGCTGGCCGTGCTATTCCTGATACAGGCCAGGATGCTTTTGGTCTTCTTGGCCAGCTGGGCACACTGCTGGCTTATATTCAGCTGGCTGTCAACCAATACCCAGAGATCCTTTTCTGCTGGGCAGCTTTCCAGCCCCTCTTCCCCAAGCCTGTAGTGCTGCATGGGGTTGTTGTGATCCAAGTGCAGGACCCAGCATTAGGCCTTGTTGAACCTCATACAACTGGCCTTGGCCCATCGATCCAGCCTGTCCAGATCCTTATGTAGAACCTTTATACCCTCAAGCATATCAACACTCCCACCCAAGTTGGTGTCATTTGCAAACTTGCTAAGGGTGACTCAATCCCCTCGTCCAGGTCATTGATAAAGATATTAAAGACAACTGGCCCTGATACTGAGCCCTGGGGGACACCACTTGTGACCAGCTGCCAACTTGATTTAAATCCATTCACCACAACTCTTTGGACCTAGCCATCCAGCCAGTTTTTTAACCAGTGAAGAGTACACCCAGTGTCCTATCACTGGATACCAGGGAGAAGAGATCAGCACCTCCCTCTCCTTTTCCCCTCCTTAGGAAGCTGTACTGAACAAGGAGGTCCCCCTTCAGCCTCCTTTTCTCTAAACTAGACAAGCCCAAAGTCCTTAGCCACTTCCATTCACAATATCCCTTTGATCTCTGCCCTCCAGCCAGTACTTCACCCAGAGCACCATGAACCCATTCATCCCACAGTTGGATAACTTGTCCAGAAGCATGCTGTGAGAGACAGTATCAAAAGTCATACTAAAATCCAGAAAAACTACATCCACCGCCTTCCCTTCATCCACTAGATGGGCAACCTTATCACAGAAGTTATCATCAAATTAGTTAAACAGGACTTTCCCTTTGGGAATCCATGTTGACCGTGCCTGATGACTGCATTATTCTTTAAATGCTTTTCAATAGTAGCCAGTATAATCTTCTCCATAATTCTTCCAGAAACTGATGTTAGACTAACAGGTCTATAGTTTCCTGGGTGTTCCCTCATGCCCTTCTTCAAAATTGGAAAAAACATTGTCTAGGTTCCCTCAGCAGGGACATCCCCAGATTCCCAAGACCTTTGGTAGATGATCAAGAGGGGGCCTGCCATAACATTTGCTAGCTTCTTCAGTACTCTGGGATAAATCTTATCAGGCCCCATGGACTTGTGAACATTCAGCTGATACAGCTGGTCCCTTATAATTTCAGTGTCCACAAATGGAAAGTCACTGTTCCCACACTCATCGTCCTCCAACTCTGGGGACTGGGAGGCCCAATACTTTGCTCCTACCTGTAAATCCATGAATCTCAAGGAGAAAAAACATCACAGGCTTGAGCAGTCCAGAATATGAAACCTCTGTACTATAAATCAGTAAAGAACGGGAAATTCAAGAAAATCAAACTGAACTTAAAAAAAAAAAGCCCAAAAAAAAACAAAAAAACCCCACCAAACACTAAAACAAAACACCTGAATCAAACAAAAGACAGACCCCTTATCTTACACTAGGTATGAATGGGTGGGCTCTAGGTATTCAGACTGTCAGAGCGAGGATTACATGCATTATTTTCTTGTTTCATGAGCTGGGCGGTTTCTTGCTATCATAAAAAGGAATGCAGAAGCTATCATAAGCAAGATTACAGCTATCTGCACCACTCAGATGAGTTGATAACAGCTTTCATCTGTTAG
Source organism: Limosa lapponica baueri (assembly GCA_002844005.1). Classification (NCBI taxonomy): domain Eukaryota; kingdom Metazoa; phylum Chordata; class Aves; order Charadriiformes; family Scolopacidae; genus Limosa; species Limosa lapponica. The sequence continues at coordinate 654,319 of KZ505729.1, forward strand.
GCTTTGCCTTGGGAGAGGGAGAAAAGTGAGATAGATGCCTCCGCCTAAATTAAAAGCAGATTTATTTTTTGAATAGAGAGCTACAAAAGTCAGTGGCCTTGAACAATTTCAAGAAGAACAGACCAAATTGGGTTTGGGATCTGAGTATACAAAAGGTTCCTCAATTGAGAAATAAAAACTCAGTCAAAAAGAAAACGGAAGGAAAACAGGAAAAAAGGATCAGGAAGAATGACAAATAAATCATGGCGTGGGGACTGTAGAACCGTGGAGACCTGCTCTTTTGTTCAGATGGTTATGGGAATATGTTCTTGGAATATGTACTCAATCATGAGTCTCTACCAAAGCCAAACACTTTCTGATTTAATTGGAGAAGAGTGGGAGAACAGAAGATACTCTTCAACCCCTGTTTGGTCTTAGAGAAACTTGGAGAATGCAGTGAAGTAAATTTTCACTGAGGATATTTTACATTAAATGACTATTTACACACTAATTCAAAGATGATGTTAGAAGTGTTGAAGGCATCTTTACAGAATGAGAAACAGTTCAAGAGTTGTGTGCATGCTATATGGACTGCTGGGAATTAAACAAGCAGAATCAAGATGTTTCACTGTCCTCTTTCTCAAGACCTTTATATAGAATTGATTTCAAGGGTCATTTAGCATTGCAGACTCTTTTAAGATATTGTCGTAGGCAGCTGTAGTCTGGGGAATGTATCTGCAGAAAGATCTTAGAGGAAGCAAAGAAGGAAGCAACTCTCTACTGAAAGAGAAAGCTGAAATCAGCTATATTTTGTAGAAGTATTTAGAAGGAAAGGCAGTACAGCTTTGTCAGATACATTTATTGAATATAAGGGAAGGAAAATACAATGGGATCTGATTGAGTTGTACAATCCTCACATCCACAGCAAGTGAATGCTATTCCAGGAATATTATAGCTCTTCTGAGGTCTTTCCAGAAGGCAGGAGAGGGGACCACTAATATTTTAATAGAACTGCAGATTTGACAAAAAGAAACTCTGGCAGAAGATTTGCTTCTGAGGTCAAATAAAAGAGATAGAGGTTCCCACCTTTATTTTGCCAATGAAAACCAGATCTTCTCCAGTGGCTGAAAAAATGTTTTCAAACATTCATGGATTCCTTCTTTCCAGGCCTGGAAGTGGCTCAAAGCATGTGAGGTGTCTGCTTCAACGAAGGCTCTCTCCAGGGTCTCTGAAGAGTCATCGCTGCCTTCTCTGTCTTTCTTTCTCTCCTCACTTCACTGCTACATCACTCCGTCTCCTATTTCCCCAAAAGAACATAACTAAAATAAATGACAAATGAAATTAAATAAATAAATACAACAACACAAAACATTGTGTTCTAATAAAAAATGTTTCATTAATCATCATCTTAACCATTTCACATACGTAAAGCAAACAAGAGCAGGCATTCATTATATTGTGCTACCAGGCAAAAAAGAATTCGAGAAGGAGGAAGAAGAAGAAGGAATTATATAAGATTTGTGCCCCCATAATTTTCCTTTTTCAAACAGGAATAACTTGTTTTGTCCTTACTGGTTAGGGAAGGTGAACTTATTGAACAACACTTTAAATCAATTCATTTCTACTCATAATTATTTTACCTTTTTCTAAATGCCCTTGAATTTTTCAGCTTCTTTACAAGAAAAATGAGTAATATTAGGCTATCCACATACACTTAGTGATATCTACAAAGACAAAATTTTATGTCTCTGAGCTGCTGTGCAATAAATAATAGATAAGGATGAACAGGAAAACCTGGATTTGGCCCACAAAAAAAAATAAAATTGCATTATAAATTAGAAGAAATAGCAGGGGAGGGAGAGGAGGAGGAGAAGAAGCTTGTTCCCTGGATGAGACTTTATATGAGAATTTTCAGCCAGTAGAATACTTTTATGGACATGTTTTTAATTCTTGAAAATCGGGGTTGGTTGATAATGGAAATGCTGACAAACCTTTTGGTGTTCATAGGACTGTAATATCCTGTTTAATGCAACCAAAATTGCAAGGTATGCTTTTTATCCTTTTCTGCTAAGAAGGCAATTACACAAGCGTCTTGTTGAAGTAGTTTATAATATGATTAAATAGGCAACGTTAAATCAACTGGTGATTGAATCCTCAAGAGAGAATGTATTTCAGTTAAACTTGAGAGTTACCATACTTCTTATATTTAAAAGCCCTTTAAGCAGGACACATGATGGCATGATACCACTCATCCTAGGCTGTTGAAAATGAAGGTGCTCAAAAAATATAAATATTCTATTTTTTCTGCTCCTGCTATCTTAATTTTAATGTTTACAGAATGTGATGAAAGCTGGCTATATTTGCATTTTATTTAATCTTAGGGAAGACTAAACTTCACACATCTGGTGGAGGCAATCTTCTAAAGTGTTTGCTTATGTAAATTAAAAATAAGATTTCACCTGCTACATTTCTAAGCAATTTGTTTGTGCTCACAACTGTAACTAACAAAGATTACATTTTTGAATTCATATAATTCAATTTGTACTTCCCTCTAATTCACCTCATATTAGTATTTTTTTGTTTGCATCCACATAGTCCTATGTTCATAAATATAAATTAAAAAGAGCTTGTTTGCAAAAAAATAAGAGAACTAGAAATCTTCCATAAATAATAATTCTCAATCCTGTGTTGCTTTTCTGGATTAAAAGCAGAATAAGTCACAAACTTCAGACAAGAAATTAGCTATAAAATTCTATATTTTTGAAGAAGTTCTTATTTCAGGATTACGGTTCCAGTTCAAATATTTTTGGTTTACTAATCTTCTTCTATGGCTGATACTAATGAAAACTAAAATATTTAAATCCATTAATGTTTCATTATAAATCAGTTCCTGTGACCTTGTCCTAATTGTTGTTGTCTCTCTTTGAATGTCCTTCAACTTGTAAATGTGTTTGTTAATGCAATGCCCAGACCTCTAGGCAATGTTCTACATGAATAGCATTAGACTATCTATACACAGACTCTTCTTACCTTCTTGAGCTGGAAAATGAACATGCATCTTGAAATTAATTTAGCCTGATTTATTTATTTGCTGCTGAAATGTGTTATCAACTTATATTTTTCTGTCCTCAGACTGCCAAATCAACATAACTCTTTATCTTTCACAGCCTGTCTTGGTTAAATGTCATCTGGGCGTTGCACTCTCTGCAGCTGATTTCCACCTCTGAACTACTGAAGATATGCAGACCCAGGAGGTCTTCTGGGTAGCCTCTCAGAACCCACCTTGGTGTCCTATTATTTGCTGCTTATCAAAAATCTCCACTTAACGTTCTTCAGCCCCTTTTCAATCCATGTATCAGTATTTATACCCAAGCCTCTACAAATTAATCTGAGGGTGAGATTTTGCAAGAGATTTAAAAGCTTTACTAAAATCAAACTACAGCACATCTGCCATTTCCCTTCACTCACAAAGTTAAAAACTCTGTGCAATACAAAGCAAATAAAGCAAGCCTGGTAAGATCTATTCTTTACGAATCAAGCTGCATATTGCTCATGGTTATCTTTTAGAAAAATTAATTAGACTAACAGGGCAGCTATTGCCAAGAGTCAAAATGGTATAAGTCTCCTGAGCACAGCTGTTCCTGTGAATTGCATCCCAAATTAAGTAGGTGCTCTTGGATTTAAAGAACTGGAGGGATATACCAGAAAAAGGTTTTAAGTGGGTTCAAATTATAGGATCACTATGGAAGTAGAAGTGTGCGACCTTAAAGTTTCTCAACCTAAAAAACCCCAAATTCCTGACCTTGAAATATGTAAAAGGTAAAATTTACTGCAATTCAGTTCACATGAATAGAGAAGTGATGATTTATCCTAGCTGAAAGTTGTTTTGTATACTTCTAATTATAAAGAAATCTTTGGAGCTATCATTTTAGGCATAGCTGTCACTATGTTTGCCTAAAAGTTGCTAATGAACCCTGTGGGACAGACAACTGGGGAAAAAAAAAAAGAAAGAGAAAAAAAAGGGAAAACTTTCACATTTATAGTTCTTTAAAAAATTTAAAGTTTTAGAAATGAAAGAGGTCAAGCTCTTACACAGCTCTAAGTTTGTCCTTATAAATGTCTGAGACAGGTGAGATTTGTACACGTATCCATTGAATTTCCAATGATATGAAATGGAGAAAAGCATCTCAGACTAGAATTAGGCCATAAATAGTCATATATCAAGTAATAATTAATATATGTCTTTGCTGACTTTCATGAGGCTTCTGTCAGCCCATTCCTCCAGCTTCTGAGAGTCCCTCAGAGATACAGCCCTGCCTTGCAGTGTACTGACTACTCATGCTAATTTTGCATCACGTGTGAACTCAACAATGGTGCACTCCGTGCCATCGGCCATCTAACTGATGAAGATGTTAAACAGCATTAGCCCTTGAATTGCCCTGTAAGGAATGCTACTCATAGAGCCACTCACCTGTTCAACATAAAGAATTTAAAGCTACTATTAGAAATCTTAGTTTTGCAGTCGAACTCCTGAGGGCTAAGTTTAGTTTCCTTAATGTTGCAGAGGATTTCAGAGTGAAAAGAAATCAAGATCAAAACTTTGCTGTCTTTATCAATGTCATTCTGAAATCTACAGTGTAATTGTCAAACATATAATGTAAATGTCCAGTCAGGAGAGAATCAAAGGTTGAAAGCCACACCGAAATAACTGTCAATATGGCTAGTTTCAAAGCTAGAGTGATTTACAGGTACACAATTAACATTGTTTATAGGAATACTTTCCTGATTTCAAGAAATTAATCAAATTTATAAAAAAGTGGAAACGTATGTTTGTAGAATTCAGAGCTCTGTTATATATCAATTATTTCATACCTTAATTTGACACCTCTGACAGAAATATTAAAGCGATTTACTAGAAGTGGGTTTTGTCCTCTTTTTAAGTTTTATCCATGCAGTAGCCTTTGGTTAATAAAAATGATCATAGGTCCATGGTTATAGTAGCTTTTACAATTTACATTAGAAGCCTCACAAAGACAAAGTCTTAGATAGCTGTGGAAATTTTAAACTTATAACAGGCATCCGTTCTTATACTGACTGTGTGTAAAAGAAAAATGCTAATCATACCTAAAATACCACAACAGTAAGAAAATGTTACTGTGGAATCAATGCAGTGGTTAAAATGAAGTGAATATGTTGTGCTCCGGTTCAGGGAAAGAACTAAATTTCCAGGCATTTCAAATTCTGTGCCTTTCTCTAGTTGAATTGTAGCTAAAGTAATTCTTTGTGGTCTTCTCCCTGACTTCTTTAAAATAGCCCTGGCGGAAGCAACTCCATTTGCCCTTCTTACTTTCCAGCTCAAATAGATTTCCTCCTGGCTCCCTCTTTTGGTCCAGATGAACTAACCACTTTTTTTTTTTTTTTTCAGTTGCAGGGATGCAAAACCAGAAGATAGTAGCTGAAGACTTATTATCACTTTAGCTGTTGAATTTTCCTTGGCAGAATGCTGTAAAATCGTGACATAAAATATTAGCTGTATCACAGCAATCTGCTTTGGAAAATAAGTTTTCAAACCTCAGACAGTGTAAAGGGTGGTAATATATAATCCAGCCTGTTTAACATGTCAAGCAAGCTCAGGATGAGAGTCTCCACCAAGAGGTGGCTCATCATATTTCCAATTGTAACCGACCTCATAGAATCTGAATCATTTAGTTGGAAAAGACCTTTAAGATTATCAAGTCCAACCATAAAGCTAACACTCCCAAGTCCACCACTAAACCATGTCCCTAAGTGCCACATCTACACGTCTTTTAAATGCCTCCAGGGATGGTTACTCAACCATCATTCTTGCATGTATATAAAAAAGTATTTCCTCACACTAAGCATATTCCCATTAATGACAGCTTCCATTTTCCTCCTTAAATTAAAAAGTGAAAAGATTTAAAAGCCAAGCAGAGAGTGTCTGAACACCTACAACACTCCATGGCTAACTTTCTTGTGCTTTTCAGTTTTAATAATGCTTTGCTGAAAAGTTAACTTATGTGAAAATACGAAAATATCTATAAGCCTCCAGAAAAGCTGTATGGATGATAATCACGTTTTCAAGCTCTGGCATATTGGCAGAATATCTCACTTGTCAAACGCCTGACTTTGGTAGGCTCTCAACTTTGAACCCTGTGATTTTGCATTAAAAGAGCAAGAGCATTTCACTCCCACAAAGATTGCAGTTATTTTCAAATATGTCCATGTGATGCCTAATGCTTCTTCCCTACTTCATCTTTTGAACATTGACAAATTGCCAAGAATCATAACAGATGTTGCATATTGATGCCATATAGCCTTGTGATTCTGTTTGATGATTTCATATGCTATAGTGAACATAAAATTTGCAGCTTTTCTCTTCTTTGAAAGACAGAAAGAATCACCTATCCTGGTTCCTTGAGAACAGGTTGGAGATCAGCAATGTCTGTAACCTGCTAAACTGAACCACGAAGAGCCACAATGGAATTTTAAATCTCTTTAAAATATTTTGAGAGCAATATTCTGCCCACCTGAATGGAAGTCTGTCTTTAATATTCACCTGTTGAGTCAAAATGTCAAGTAAGAAGATCATCAAGTTAAGCATCAAAATGTTTGCCTACAAATGAAAGCTGACATCTCAGATGACAGACAGATTCCCAACAGTAATTTTATTTGAACCACAGAATTGTCAACAGCCTGCCCACTGGGCTTTCCTGGGTTATCACATGGAAGATTGCACTGAAGTTATAAGTGGCTTTTAGGGACTGTCCGTTTTAGGAAAAAGGATAAGGAGGACATATTTTTAACAGAAATGTTGGCTTCAGAAAGGTTAGGGTTTTTATAAACTTTTTTGAAGTCTCTGGAAAGCAGGATTTACCTATCCAGTACTTCTCTGCTGTTTTCCTTTCAGCATGTAGGATAGATTTCTTACAGAAATGGAGGCAGTAAAACTTCTCACCCAGACATAGAAGTGTTACCTATAGCTCTGTGCAGGCTTGTGTCTCCCTCCATCAATCACCATTTCTCTGGTTCCTTCTGTAGTCTTTCATTCTCTAAACAGATCATGACAGGAGTAATGGTAGATACAGGAAAGCTTTGGAAGTGCTCCATCTGAGGACAGGAAGAGAAAAAAATCCTTTAGCTAAAGACTAGTTAGCCGATTGAAGGATATGTATGCATACAGCATGCCGGAAGACCAGTTGCATGAATTTACTGGTGAAGTTTGCCTGAGAAATACAAGTTTCTCTTCTACCCTGTTTTTTGTTATTTTTACTGGACTTAGTTATAAGCTTCAGCTGATAATTCCCTTTTGACACCATTCCTAGGGAACTCACCAGTTGATTTCCTATGAAGCTAGTTTCATTGCTGCACTAGGCATTCATTGCAAGTAGGCTTTATTTTGGTTTTAATCGCCTCCTTCTTCAGGAGCAGCCTGCTTTAATATCCAGCAAGAACTAGACTATCACATTGATGTTAATGCATGAAAAAAAAGGTCTTTAACTCTACCATTGCTGTGCAGCAGGTTTGCTCGTACAGCTTTGGTCTGGGCTGGATGGCACTCTCCCAGACAGCACCAACACATGGTTTGATGGCAGCAGAAACAAGGGGGAAACAGGCAGTTTGAGTACAGCTACCACATTTTGGGAGGCAAGGCACCCGAATCGTACAGACAGCAGCAGCTCAGAGCCAGCAAACAGCCCCCAGAGTGCTTTATTTGTTAGAATAATATATCCTGTAAGCTTATATCTTAGTAGTGGGTGGGCATGATGATGAAAACATTCAACTGTCAATATGCAGCATGCACCGGGGTGTCCCTGCGGCCCAGTGCTATGAAGGTTCCCCATGGGGACTACCCATCAAGGCAAGACCTGGTATCCGGGGCCCATCCCACTACCCCAGCAAGAAGCAGGGCAGCCAGGGGTCACCAGAGCAGCCCCAGTCCCAGGCCTCGGGCACCTCCATGGGGACAGGGACACAATGAGTTTGGGCCAGGATGTGGGCCCGTGGGTGGGCCTGGCTCAGTGGTACCCACGGCCATTCAGGGCAGGTCTGTGGGGAGCTGGATACCAGCCAAGCTGGGGCAGGGACTGACATCCCTGAGGGGCTGACATGAGATCCTGGGCTGTGGCAGGGTCAGGGGAGCTCCTGGGGGATGGGCAGGGAAGGTCAGGCCCATCAGTGCCCCCATGGCCCTGGCATCAGCAACAGGATAGCACCATTAGTGCTTTATTTCTGCAAATATTTATTTCCACAAGCAATTCAACAGGTTTGCTTTCTCATAATGTATGGTACTGCAATGGATAGGAAAAGCCACAGCAAAACTGCTGACATTTCTGCATGGCTGTGCAGCCTTCTATAAAAAAAAAAAAAAAGCTATTTATTTTGAACGTGAAAATCTATGAGTTCGAGTAAAGATCACCATAAAGGAGGTGACCCACAAGATACTAAAATTGCCTCTTCTCTCTTCTATTAGCACCTGAAGGCCTCCACCCTAAATGGTTTCCAGAATGACAGTGAGCGATTGTAAAATTAGTGTAAAACTGACCTTTCTTTATGCACATGCCATAACTTTAGATTGTCTTACTGAATCAATAGTTCTTTCAAAGACGGCATTGAAAGCTATTAATCATGGGCTAGCATGAGTCTTGCAAGTATTGGGGGCTTTATGAAGTATCCCCATCCTAAACCAAGGAGGAGACAATTCAGCAGGCAACATTTGTGAACTCTTGTTTTTTACTACACTTTTTTGATGGACTGTTTCTGAAGTGACTGTATCTTGTTTCACTGTGTTTCTTGTTTGGATTGTATCAACTTTTGATATGTTACATTTGAAATGTAAACTAATTTAATCAAATTAGGATTGGCTTCTCATTACAATTTCTTCCCTCTATTTAAATAAATGTCACTTTTACAATCAGAAAGATGGTGGCTTGCATAATCAGTAGCAGTTCTATTCTCACAAATACAAGGGGAAGAAAGCGGCAGTTTAGGTAGAGGTATTAGACAAGGAGGATTAGGGAACCTTAGAAAACTGTAGCTTGTCCTCTCCTGGGTCAAGAAGACTATTTCTGAAGTATGGATCCTACTAAATTTCCTACAGCTAAGATTTTGGTGCAACGAGTTGATTTGATACTTATTTTTCTGACATTACATTGAAACTACGTACATGGTTATGAATAAATCTTCCATGTTACAAAAAAGTGGATAAAATACTCATAAGTACTCCCAGGCACACCAACTTAAAATATTCTTTCTGTGAGTATCCATGGCTGTGAACATGGATTATTCAGATGATTTTAAGTAGAGTCAATGCTAAAGGAACATAATACTGCAAAGTATTCTCAGAGTTTTCATACTGTATCCACTTACATATCAGAGTGAAAAGTCACATCAAAATTATACTGTGCCTTGACTGTAACTCAAATAAGATGTCAGACATTATCATTACAGCTGAATCATATCAAGGGAAATAATTTCTAAGGGCAAAGGTAGTTTATAATAACCTGTTACACCTGGCATTGAAATTGAGTAAGAGTACTCAGAGCTCTCTGCTCAGGGTGGTAACTTTTGGGTGGGGATAATAATTTGTTAAGGCACCTGAATTATATCACATTTGCTCATCTGAGCAAGCTCAGCATGGGTCACAGACAGTAGCACAGTGGGACTGATTGCCTACCTATAGCAATACATTTGCAGAATAAAGGTTTCGTATTTCCACTGACCAGAATTTTAATGCTCGCATTACGGCTTCATGAAGCTTCATCAGCTAGCACTGTATAAATCCTCTAAGGATTTTTTCTGCCATCCCCAAGGAAGTAGTGAGAAGAAATTCTGTTACCTGAGAGAGGAGAAAATGGAGGCATGATGAAAGTTTGAGGGTTTGTTGAGGTTTTTTTAGCACAAAAAATAAGCAGTACAGAACACCATCTTTTTGATGTGGGTTTTTTTCCCCTCACAGTTCACCTTTAAGCTCACTTACCAGTTTAACCAACCTGCCAAATTTCACTTCTGAAACTCTTCTAATTCCATTTTGCTTTAGCTTAATACTAATTGAAGTTGCTGCACTTACTCTGAGTTTCCTGCAAGGAATTTGTTGAACCGTTTCCAAAGGAGACCCAAATCATGCAGAATTGTCTGAAGAACAGAAATTCATAAGCACTGTACAATTTTTGTTTTGATACAAAGTTATGAGATTATGAATGTCATTACAGAAAAAGATAGAGGAATCCATTCATATATCCTAATTCAGCAAAGACTCCTCTGAAACAGAAGGAACATAACAAGGACAGTGCAAAAAGTGAAGTTAAAAATGCCAACTGAATGTAAATGGTCCTGCACTGAAATATAAATCTGAGAAAACTCCAGATAACACCAAACAGTGGCAGGCATCCAGCAGAATGATCTCATATAAAGAAGTAAAGATGAACTATTTTTTTCAAAAAGAGCTAAGAATTCTTGCTTTAACTCAGATTTCAAATTTAAGAGAAAACTTTAATTTCCTACCTTTTCCTCCTCTGTTCTGTAAATATCTAAATATATCTCTGTACATGTGGGAAAATATATGTGTAAGTAGATGTAAGTGGATTTTGTTGGCTATACAAAAGCATTTCAAATGGAATGAAGGATTCATACCCAGAGAGGTCAACAATAATATATTCACTTTGCAGCGCAAAAGCTTAAAGATGTTAAAAGGTTCTGAAGTATCTCCTATTTAAAAATACAAAAAATATTTACAGTGTTTCTTATTTATTGCAATTTGGAAAGAACTGATTTCTCCACTGCTACTTTTATGCCTATACATGAAATTTACATATGCGTATAGACATTTAAGTGAAATATTAATCATATATGGGTTTGAGGTAGTGAGATCTCTTACATAACTGACAGTCTCCCAAAATAAAGTTGCAATGTTATTTCTGTGCAAAGTTCAAAATCTGCACAAGTCAAACACCAGAAAATATAGCATAGAGTATACTCTGGAGGACAGTCCTGCATTGGCAGGACGATGGACTCCTTGTTTTAATGAGCCTTCCAGTTCTGTAACAACTTCACTTTCTAAGAAAACAGATTAGAAGCTAATGTTCAATGCTGGAAGTGTGATATCAACAGTGACTCAGTTTGGGGTCTTCATTGGATACCTCCGTATTTACAGTGGACTAGGGGAACATCTATATCTGCACCTAAGTATTTATCAGCTGCTAATCTTAATTGCTCAGTGTCTCTACTTTCTTGTGCTTGTAGGGAAAGTTGCTTCTGCAAATGACATTACAATTGCTGTAAAATTGAAGTGATTCCTGGAAAACACCTCCAAGTATCTGTGATACTTCAGTTGCTTTATAACACTTTAAATTATTTCTGGTTGATAGCATTGCAGGGGGAAAATGCTATTTCCATTGCATTGCAGTGATTGCTGATCATCAGGGCAATGCACAGAATAAAAGTTCACTTCTGTGATAGAGATACATTTTCAAATATTCATAACTCTGTGGAAAAAGTATTTTTAGCTACGAAATTCTACACAAGCATTCAGTCTGTGAGTGAGTTCTTGTGTATATACATGAACAATACCACCCGTTAAAGGTATGTGCAAAAAAAAAAGAAAAAAGGGATTTTTAATGGGAAAATCTGTTTATTCCTGACTCCACTAGCTCCCAGGGATTTGTACAGATGAGTCAGTTTCGTTCGTGAATATGCCAAGTGTAGCTAGTATTTCAGGTCTAACATTTTGCAAAAGATCATGCTTCTAAAACTGGAGATTTCAGTGTCTGAAATTAGGATTTAGATAGCCTAATTTTAGGCACTGAAATTGGAAATTTGGGTTTCTCAGTCGAAGTAGAAGAAAATAAATCTCTAGGGTGCACTTCAGAGAATCCAATTTAGAGTCCTATTTTGATTTTGTTTCCCTGCAGTGACTACACTTGGAAAAGGCATGTATTTACTGAGGGGCTTCAAAAGAGTCTCTTGTCCATTCAAGTCCTTCACCCTCCTGCCACACAAACGCGAAGTCGCACACATGCACTTATTCATCAGAACCACCTCTTGAAATGAGCCTTCCTGTTGTTTGCGAGGTAGTTGGCGTGCACAATCCTCAGTCTTCCTCGATCGTTTCTTCAGTCTCTTTCCCTATCCCAGAGTCATAGGAAAAGAGAGACAAACAACTTAAGTCGGTGACTCTAAATGAGGTGGCCAAATAGGTACTTTCATTATGAGTGGTTTAATAAAAAACAACCAAACAATGCAATCCATTTTTGCTGGGGAAATTTCCACTCAGTTTCATCTGCATCACTGTAGACAGTAGAGTGATAGATGGGCTGTACACATCCAGGAATGAGCTCTTTCCTCACCTCTCTGTTTTGAGCCTCAGCATCCACCTTTCTAAGAGCTCCAAGCTGATCTTACACATCTCTTTAATCTCTTTAACGGGGCAGAGGGACATAACAAAAGTATGATACAGCTCTAGGCTGTCTTCTCTAGTCAAAGCAATGGCCAGGGCAGTTACAAGTATGAAGGAGCCTTGCAGCATCAAAAACTTCACAGAGAATTCTCACTGATTCATACTGAATGGTTGTTAACTTTTCCACGCAACAGCAACAGCTCAGCTGTCCTGTAAAACGTCTGTATACCAACAGTAGTGTGATTCACACAAGGAATTTCCCAGACACCTGTCAGTAAGTCTACCAGCATCTAAATCGCAGTGAGATAAGAATCAGGCATCTCTCTGGACTCAGCGGGAAAGAAAAGAATTTCCCACTCTTTTCTGAAGGACCAAGAAAATGAAGAAAGTACAAGGAAAGAGAACATGACAACGAAGCGTATGACAAAAATACCCTAGTTCTCCATAAAGGATTCAGAAAACTGTAAGTTATTGACTCATCCCACTGATGTGTTTCTTTTGAAGACCCAGTTTTAAAACCTATCCATGGCTTTAGTAAACATGTGTTTCTTAAAATGCAAGTTAATACGTATCTTCCTTAGATTTCTCCTGGATATTGAATGTAATAGTTGATATCATCTAGGAAAGTGTAACTGTATTACCAGTTCTTCAAATTGACATCCTTCTGAAAATTGTAGCAGGATTCTTAACACCATAACCAACTCCAAAGGTGTTTGGCAGTAGCCTCAGCATTTTTCATAAGTATAGTGTATTTTAACATTACGCTCTCTTCATTTTTCTGACATCAGTGAAATCCCCTCTTCTTCTGCAACTCCATGTTTGAAAGTCTGCTTGAAATTTTCATTTCAGTAAGCCAAACATTTTACGGGTTTTTCATTATCAGTGGATTATGAAAAAATACTGCCAGTACAAGATTCTTGTTCTATACTTGCAAATGTCAATATCATAGCACCATAGTTATCATCTTGCCTTCACTTCATGCGCAACTCAGGTGTTCTACTTCAAACATTTTGACATTACACAAAGTCAGATTAGAAGATGGATGATTCTAAAGTCTCTCTTACTTTGTGGGCCTGCAAACTGAACTTGACCTACAAGTTGCCAGAAATGAGATGCTATTCAAAGTATATCATTTAGCTATTCAAGATAGAATTGTACATATCATTTGATCTGTCTTGTTTCCATGGCATATGTCTATAGCTAATTTTGGTGATTGCTACAATTTCAATTACGGAAAAGATATATGTACCTGTGATAATCCAAAGACCTCCCACTTCTGGAATGAAACTCAAACATATCTCACAGAAGTATGTGAAGATCAGTGATCGTTCCTTTCCTTTCTAACACAGAAAATTGAATGTCATTTAAGGTGATGTTGAAATTATAATTAAGCATCAGAGATAACAATTTACTGAGACAAATGCTTTTAGGACATACCCCATATTCAAATAGGCAATCTTTGGTTTGTACATTGATCCCTGAATGAAACATTGAAACTTGGGAGTTAGTGACTCGACCCTTTTTCTCTCCAAGCCCTGCCCTGTGTCTATACTGATATCTCCTTAACTCCATAGAGAGACCAGAGTGCTGCTTCCTCTAATCCAGCCCTGCCAAGAACACATTTCTCATAGAGGGAAACACTCGGATTCCCTTTGCATGTAAAGCAAGGCATGGGAGGAAAAAGGAGCTGGTGAAGATTGGTCTCCCAAATTAATGGATGGGAGGTGGGAGAGATAGGTGCAAGGTAAGTGCCTGGACTAAGCAACTGAGATGATAAAGGCAGTCTTACTTGACTGTACTGCTGATATACCATACGGTCATTTGACTAATGCTCTGGCTTTGCATTTAGTGCTTTCAGAAAAGCAACAGGCAGACAAGGAACACAGGCTCAGTAAAAAATTTTCTTTCACATTTTTCCTTAAGAAAAAAAAGTTCTACCTTGTTGCAATTATTTGAAAAACAGCAAATCTCAAAACATTGCTTTTCTGAGGATGACCTGGCCATTTTGAAGTGAACTAGTATAGTTCAATACACAGCAACCAACTCAGATTCCAGTCAAGTTTCAAGTTGTTTAAACACTCCCAGCAAACAGTATGGTGCAAAGTGGGTAACAAAAGTGAAGGAATACTAAATGCTTCCCACCTTCCCTAAATTTCTTGCATGTGCTAAATAATATAATGATGCTGATCTAAACCACACAGAAGCATCATATATTAAAGATAAGAACTTTAAAGATTTGCTAAACCTCAGAAGTTCCTACTCCTTTATAATTCACAGAAATTGCTGTTTCATTTCATGGTCTAGTCTAGTAGTCAAGATACAACCACAGACAATGGCCCTTAATTGCTGTCTTGATAGCTTCTCAAAAGCAGTTCATCAACACAGTGGTGATCCCTATGTTACTCAGGTTAATGCCCAGAATACTTCAATGTGACTGACCAATAAACCCCTCAAATGGACGAAGCTCAGAGTATAATGCAGGGTGTGACTGACCACAACTGTTGTTGGTAAGTCTCAACATAGAGGGGAGCTTTTGTGTTAGCCTCAGCAGTTGAGTGGATTGGCTGGTGATGTAAGTGTTTCTCCCTGAGTTCACTAAAAGAGCGTGAATATCTCCCCGAGTTAGGCAGACCAGCATGGGGAAAGTGAATACATGGTTTAGCCTAACATAGAGCATAAAAGCTGGACAATTAGCAAAAGAATTTTGAAGAGAACTATGGGCTTGAGGTGGTTTCAACCCGTGTATTTCTTCCCAGCAACTGGGGACACCCATTGTCATAACAGTAAGGATGTTACAGAGACCAGTAATGGAAATCATATTGGTAGTGTAATTGAACTGTGTATTGCAATTAGTATATTTTGCTAAGCGTAACTTACATTTGTCATTTGTATTGTGATTTCAGTATAATTTGCATTTCTCTACTAAATCAGAAATGCTGTGTAGCATTAACCATCTTCAAGTAAGTAAATTTGATATTAAACATTACACCCTCCATGTGTGGAATAATTAAAAGAACCTGGTCAGAGAGTATTGGGCTTTGACAATCAGTCATGATTTTAGCCTCAGCTGGACATGAGTTCTATTCACTGCTCCACCAGAGATGTACTATTCCAAAATGGAGATATAGTAAATGGAGGTGTAGGTAACTTGACCCAGACGTTTCTTTTTTCCAAAGCAATCTTGCAACAGAAAGTAAAATTTAATGTTTTTTCTCCTTTAAGACTTGTTTAGTTCTTCTTTAAAGCACGTTAAAATACAGTACATAAAGGCACTATGTAAAAGGAAATGATTTATTCAGTGTAGAAATCGTAACTCAAAAGTACTTTTTTTTTTCCCCCCAAGCATATTTTCTCTGGTTATCTCTTTCTATTCACAGCAGTGCCGTTTTCTGTCCAAATAAATAGAGGTTATGTAAGAAAAAAAAAAATCTTAGTGTGCTCTACAGAGGCATCTCTTAAAACAAAACAATAAGTATTGTACAAACTAACATGCTACTTAAGCAATGTGGGATGCTAAATCCATTTGGTATCACAGAGATCAAACCTGGGTGATTAATTACAGACCTAATAGGAAAGGTAAACAATCCATCCTCATTGCAGAGCAGTGAGCATACATCTTCTTAATCACAGTGGGATTATAACATCCTACTCTCCACAGGTGTGTAGCTTTGTGTCACCAGCATCTGCTATGAATCATATGGAGTTATTGTTCTCATTTTACAGTAAATACAGAGATGAAAATAACTATATAGTATTCAATTCCTGATTGCACAGAGAGAAAAAATAGTTATGTGCAATTTGGACTGTAATATTTCTTTCTGGTTGTCTCATTTGGCAAGATGTTTTTTCCAACTATTATCATCAATATGGTATCCATAAAATTGCACTTATCACTGGCACCCGAGTTTATTAACTAAACAGCAATTATACTGCCATTGAAGGAATACAGTAGAGCACACAAGTGAGTTTTCTTTTTTTTTTTTACCATGCTGTGGTATTGCTGTTAAGAACAAGACATAAACTAAATAAGTTCTGCCTAAAAATATAAGCTTAAAGGTTTTGTTTTGTTCCATTTTGTTTTAACTTGAAAACCATTTATAGTCATTTCAGTTTTATCCTCACAAATGCTACTACTAGACACCAAATCCAAAGTTATGTTCTGTTCTAATGACTCAGCATATGTTATAAACTGGAGAAGAATTTAAGTTACTTGGGGTCTAAGCCAGTTCCCATTTAAATCAGCAGAAAAGAACCCACTAACTTCAGGGCAATTCAGATCTCATTGTGAAGCTTTTCCCATAGACCATATAGATCTTAGCTGTATCGACTGAATTTCATTTCCAAGATTTCCAGTTGTGTTTTCTTCTAGGTTATTTTTTAAAATCTTTTTTTTTTAACCACAATGATGAACAGCAATGAACACCTGAATTGCAAATGAAAATAAATTGCAGTTATACTGTAAAATTACAGGTCATTGTTAGAAAAAATGGGGCTGAAATGGGCACATAAGTCATAGGATCATAGAATCATAGAACGGTTTGGATTGCAAGGGACCTTAAATATCACCCAGTTCCAAACCACCTGCCATAGGCAGGGACACCTGCCACTAGACCAGGTTACTCAAAGCCCCATCCAAGCTGGCCTTGAACACTTCCAGGGATGAGGCATCCACAAATTCTCTGGGCAAACTGTTCCAGTGTCTCACCACCCTTACTGTAAAGAATTTGTTATATCTAATCTAAATCTCCACTCCTCCAATTTAAAACCATTACCCCTTGTCATATAGCTACACTCCCTGATGAAGAGTCCCTCTCCATCTCTCCTGTCGGCCCCCTTTAAGTACTGGAAGACTGCTATAAGGTCTCCCCTAAGCCTTCCTTTCTCCAGGCTGAACAAGCCGATCTCTTTTAGCCTGTCCTCATAGAAGAGGTTCTCCAGCATTCTGATCATCTTTGTGGCTCTCCTCTGGACTCTCACCAACAGGTCCATGTCCTTCTTATGCTGGGGGTCCCAGAGCTGGACACAGTACTCCAGGTGGGATCTCACCCGGATAGAGTAGATGGGCAGAATCACCTCCCTCAACCTGCAGGCTGTGCTTCTTTTGAGGCAGCTCAGGGTGCAGTTGGATTTCTGGGATGCAAGTGCACATTGCTCATGTTGAGCTTCTCATCCACCAACACACCTCCTGAGTCCTTCTCCTCAGGGCTGCTCTCAATCCATTTTCCTCCCAGCCGGTGTTTGTGCCTGGCATTGCCATGTCCCAGGTGCAGGACCCTGCACTTGGCTTGGTTGAACTTCATGAGGTTAGCATGGGCCCATCTCTCAAGCCTGTCCAGGTCCCTCTGGCTGGCATCCCTTCCCTCTGCATGTTGACTGCTCCACACAGCTTGGTGTTGTCATCAAACTTGCTGAGGGTGCACTCAATCCCACTGTCCACATAGCCAAAAAAGGCATTAAATAACACCGATCTCAGTACCAATCCCTGAGGAAAACTGCTTGTCACCTGTTGCCACTTGGACATTGAGCCGTTGACCGCAGCTCTTTGAGTGTAGCCATACAGCCAATTCCTTTTTCACTCAGTATTCCATGCGTCAAATCCGTGACTCTCCAATTTAGAGACAAGGATGTCATACAGGACAGCACCAAATGCTTTTGTACAAGCCCACATAGATGATGTCAGTTTTTCCTCCCTTATCCACCAACACTGTATCCCTGTTGTAGAAGACCACCAAATTTGTCAGGCATGATTTGCCATTAGTGAAGTAGTGCTGACAGAAGCAGTTTCCAGGAAGATCTGCTTCATGATCTTGCTGGGTGCAGAGGTGAGACTGACTGGTCTGTAGTTCCCTGGGTCTTCCTCGTTTCCTTTTTCAAAAATAGGGGTTATGTTTCCCCTTTTCCAGTCAGCGGGAACTTCACCAAACTACCACAACTTCTCAAATATGATGGATAGTGACTTGACAACTTCATCTGCTGGTTCCCTCAGGATCCACAGATGTATCTCACCAGGTCCCATGGACTTGTGCACCTTCAGGTTCCTCAAGTGGTCTTGAACCTGGTCCTACAGTGGGTGGTTCTTCATTCTCCCATCCCCTGCCTTTGCCTTCTGTGCCTTGGGTGGTGCAGCTAGAATCCTTGCTGGCAAAGACTACAGCAAAAAAGTCATTGAGTACCTCAGCCTTGTCCACATCCCAGGTGACCAGGTCTTCCCTTTCCTTTTGGAGAAGTCCCACATTTTCTGTAGTCCACCTTTTGTCAACAACACACCTATAGAAGCTTTTCTTGGTTCCCTTGAAAGCCCTGGCCAGATTTAATTATATCTGGGCTTTAGCTTTCCTAACCTGATCCCTGGCTGCTCAGACAATTTCACAGTATTCCTGCCAGGCTACCTGTCCTTGCTTCCACCCTTTGTAGGCTTCCTTTTTTTCTGTTTGAGGTTGTCCAGGAGCTCCTTGTTCATCCGTGCAGGCCTCCTGACGCACTTGCCTGACTTCCTCTTTGTTGGGAGGCATCACTCCTGAGCTTGGAGGAGGTGAATTTTAGCCAGCTTTCCTGGGCCCCTCTTCCCTCCAGGCCTTTATCCCATGATAGTCATGTACTGCATCCCTCTGCCTTCAGACAGAAACAAGTATATCTACATTTCTCCTATCCTAGCCATAATAAGCATAATTGAATTTATCAGTACTAGACAAGAAAAGAAAACCAACAAGATTTCAGGTTAAAAAGTCAACATTTCCTCCTGATTCTTTTTCACTGGCCTCTGCTGAAATCGCATCTCCAGAATCCCAAACTGAGTAAAGCTGCTTGTTCACAAATGCTTCAGTTGGAAATGTGGAAAAAGCGTAAACTATCTTTTAATTTTCCAAGAGAGATAACAGTCCATTATTGGATATTGAGATGAACTTTGGCAAAACAATGTACTTCTCTCTTTCATCACTGATACACTGCCATTTTTGTTGTATTTTGTTAGAAGTAAATATACCATGTCAGATCCAACAGCGAGAGAGGGGAGGCTGCTGCAGCTCCATACCCCCAGGGCCAACCAGTGGTGAGACTGGTTATATAGTTCCAGCAACACACACACAGAGAACACCCATTTGTGTTCCCCCACCTGCAATTCTCTCTCTGTGTTACTTTGTGGGTATGCAGCTGAGCTTTTATCACATAACAGATCTGTTTTATCCCTGAATTATAATTACAGATATTAATTTATTATATTGCATGTAACATATTTTGTGCAATTCTAGGTGACTCAGCGATTTAATTCAAAGTTCAATGAAATGTGTAAGAAAGTCTTCATTATTTTCTCATCTCCATTTGCATGTACAGGATGCAGAAGTGTATCCTTCAATGTGTGGATCTGATCCATGAAGCAAAACGGTTCAGTGCTTTAGCAAAAGCTTGCTTGATTTTCACAAAAACTTGCAGAAAATGGTGTTTCCCTTTCTTATTTATTCCAATACAGGATTATCATGTATTTTGGGTAATCAATTTAACCACTGTATATTAAAACACATATATAAATATGAAAGAAGAAAAGTTCTTGGACATCAGATCTGTACTTAAACAGCTGGTGTTTTCAAAATAAACCTTTTAGAGCAAGAGTTCTTGACATTTTGCCTGTCATTTTTAACAAAAGTGCTTGGTAATTGACTCAGAGGAAGACAATTTCATGTGCTGATTCAGGGAAGAGAACTGGTAAATGCCAAATCCACCCTTTTTGATAACGGAAAGCCAACATTCAATTAGGGTTAACCGGTTACTATTCTGCAGTTTCAGCTCACATTGCAATTATTGTTGTTTCATTCTGTTTCAAGTGAAAGAACATGGTGTCTAGTTGTATTTTAAAATGAATCCTTTCTGTCAATTTTGCTTGTCCTGCTTCATAGCTTCCTAATGATGGGTTGTACTGAAGTGTAAAGAAAGGTATATACTGTGTTTGGGAAGCAATGCTTTTTCATACAGTAAGATTCAATATGAGGTGTATGTAACAATCCAGACTCTACAAAGTCGCTGTAACTACAGTTGCTTCATGCAACAAAAAGGGACCCGAAGCATCTTTTCAAGGAGGTGTCCATTGATTACTCCATTTTACCCTCATTAAAATGAAACATACAGCCCGTAGAATATGTTTCAAAGCTTGGGATATACAGAAAAGCTATCTCTTCTTCATAGTTTACTTAGCACAATCAGGTCACCTTTATCCAACATCTGAGTTGGGGGAACATCAGCTTTTCATTTTTTGAAAAGCTCCTAAATGTGTAGCAAAAAAAATTTTTAGGGGCTGCAGACTGAGCATTTGCCAATTAATAGAACGTGCCTCAAGCGAGAAGTACATCACTGTACATATCAATGGCTCTCTAAGCTGGCCTCTTTGTTTTGCATATAGTTCTGTCCATGCAGCACCTTTTTTCTTTTTCTTTTTTTTTTTTTTTTTTCCCTTTCTCATACATGAGCGAGAACTGTGCCCCTACCCTCATCCAGCTGTGTGGCAGCACTTTGTGGAGAAGCCATGTCACTAACTGGCTGCAAATCTGATTAAGTGCAGACAGATCCTTAGGCTAGGAAGAACGAAGTGTATTTTATGACTATCAGATTACACTTTATTTGGCTCTGCTGCTTTTTATATATTACATGCCCTATTGACCAGCAGTTCTTTAGCTACCTACATCAGGTTGACTCAGCATTTTTTTTTAAATGCATGCACCAATATAACCCTTTTTATAGGTTTTTTTTTTTTGGATGATGACTGAAGTTTCTATTTATATTTATAAAATGACAAGTCTTATTCTTTTAACACGGTTTTGATACTTTAAAGTAGGACATTACTTCTCATCTCTTACCCCTTTATTTCACTGCTGGTAACAACAAAATCAAACCTTAATTGTAAGTACTTACCTTGCACAAAACAGATCAATCTGCTTCACTAAATGTGTCACAGGAGAAAAGCAGTGAAGTCTAATTGATTTCAAAGTTATGTGGCACAACTACCATTATAGCATTTTCCTTAAGATGGGTTCAGTCAATATGTTTACTATTTTTTTTAAAAAGTATTCACTGGGCTGATTACATTTTTTTTTCACCAGTTGACTCATGCATATTAGAAATAACCTGGAAATAGGTAGTTTGGATCCCTTAAAAAGTGTAAAAATCTAAGTGCATATTCTTCCTAGATTTAAGACTTCTGCTTATGCCTTGAATCTTCCTAGCCTGTGCGCATACTCAGCTCATTAGTCTTACTCCCAGCCCTAACATTTCCTGAAGTGTGATGCAGACTTGCACGAGCAGGTGATTATATAAAAGTTAAAATTAGATGGGTTTAGAAGGATTAAGTGATTTCGTATGTTATCTCAAAGACCTGTAGTTCAAGACAGAACAGTTCAAATAATTCATTGCTTTTTTCTTTGATAAAAATGTAGGGTTTAACCTTTTGGGAAGTCTTTTTCTACAGTGTCAGCAGCAACTCCAACCTGTCAGTTCAGCAGTACTTTACTACTACTGTAGTTCACTTTGTGTGTGATAGGGAAGAGAGCAGCAAGAATGATACCCAGGCTCTTCCAGGGCTGTGAAAAATGTGAGATATGAGTGACCAGTTATAAGGATAGTTTCAAAATACGGTTGAATGAGAACAGCTTCAAGCAGAGTATGTAATAAATAGAAAAATGATTACAAAATGAAAAAGTTCCCCTGTAATGTGAGAACTGGTTCAGGGGACATGGGCTTAATGACTTCCTCTGTCATAGACTGCCTCAGAGACTTTAGGAAAATCACTTAATCTCTTCTGAGCCATGATATAGAGATAGTAAATTCCTTTTCTTTTGATTTTTTTGGCCTTTGTTTTCAATTTAGATTTGAAAAGAAGGCGTTGGGATTTTTCTAAGGATACACCTGCATAAGTCTTTTGACATTGTCTCCCATAACTTCCTTATTGACAAAATGAAGTACAGACTAGATAAATGGACAGTAGGGTGGACTAGCTGAAATGCCAGACTCAAAAACTTGAGGTCAGTGGCACAAAGTCCAACTGATGGCCAGTCACCGGTAGTGTCCTCAGTTGGAGGGGAGGCAATATTGGGGGCCAGAGTGTGTAACATCTTCATTAATGACCTGGGTGATAGGACAGAGCACACCCTCAGCAAGTTTGGAGATGATACAAAACTGGGAGGAATAGTGGCTGATGATGTTAAGTGTCAGTTGCAAGGATTTGGTAGTGGGAGGTCTACAGAAGTGTTCTCTATGACAATAGGCCAGGGGCTGCCCTGTGCTGGACACAGACAGTTCCAGTCATTTTCAGCCAGCTCCACAGCTCCACCACTGGACACAGCTCAGCCCATCAGCAAGCTGGTGGTGCTTTTGTGGAAACATGGAGAGAGAGAAAGAGAGAGAGGAGGGAATCAGAAGGAAACAATAGAGAAACACCAAGAACAGAGAAGCAGGAGGTGCTCCATGGCAGAGCAGGCACACCCCAGCAGAGACTGCAGCTTGCAGAGGACTCATGCAGAAGGAAATTTTCCCTAAAGGGGAAATGATACATGGATGATCCCATGCCAGAGTAGTTGTTATACCCTCAAAGGCACTGCAGCCTATAAAGGATGCACATCAGAGCACAGGAAAAGAGTGAGAGGGAAGGAGGAGTAGAGAGAAACCACTACCACCCCTTACAATGCCAGCTGTCTCACTGAAGGGACTAAGTATAAACTGCAACAATAACAAGATGGGAGGAGAAGAGTCTGGAGTAAAGTTGAGGCTGGGAAAGCTGGAAGGTAGGTGTTTTCACTAAGTGTGTGCCTGTTTCTTTTTTTTCGTTTTTGTTTCCCAATAATTTAATTGTGGCCCTGCTTTCCAGGAAGTGCCAAAATATCTGCCTGCTGATGGAAAGCACTGAATTAATTCCTTATTTTGCTTTCCTTGTGCAAACAGCTTTGCTTCACTTATTAAACTGTCTTTGTCTCAACCCATGAGTTTTCAGCCTTTGTTCTTCTGATTCTCTCCCCCATCTCGCTGTAGTGTGGAGGGAGTGACTGACTGGGTGGGTGCTTAGCCGCTGGCCAGGGCCAACGCACCGCAAGAACCCACATCCTCAGAAACACTGTTCTTTGGGAAAAAGAAAATACATATTCCCTAGAATCATCCAGTGGAAAGCAGGGCTTTTCCAATACATCATCCTAAAGTTGATGCCAAGATGTCACGTTGCTACCACAAACAGATGGCAGGTATTTAGTGACAGTTAAGAATACGAGTTTTTTTTTCTGAGAGGAAAAAAGTAAATGAGAGATATTCTAGGGGCAAGTTTCACGGAAAATACCCTACTAGAAACCAGATTACTTTTGGACAGACTACAGGCTGAAATACAATAAAAATTCAGAATTAGTACAGCATATGCATCAGTAAAGCAACCCCTTCCAGTTGTCCCCAGGCTGGCAAGGAGTGGCTGATAAACTTAGGATGTGCTCTTATGGGGAAAAATTCTTCATATGCATATGGTTCTTGATCTACCTGCTACTCATGGTTCTAATATGGATAATTTCATACTAGAACCTCGACTGAGAAAAAATGCATTTCATACAAAGTATTATGTTTTTTGCAACAATTCAGTCTTCCATTATCTACTTCCAGTCCCATAGCTAATTTCCTTTTTATAGCTCTCATACTTCCTTCCTCTATCAGAAATACCAGGAGAGGAGGGGAAAAAAAAAAAAAAAAGAAAAAAAAAAAAACCCTTCCTTGATGCATTGTTACCACTCTGCTTCATATTCCAATCATAAAAAACTTACAAAGCATCCTTCTCCTGAAAACATAAAAAATACAACCTACTCTCAAAGGTATGGCATAAATTGGGCTGAAAATTTTATTTGGTTTCTATTTTGTCCTATTTTGATCACATCATTGCTGCACCTTTCTAATAAGAATGAAATGTGCGGCCTCTATGTTTTCCCATTTCATTAATTATTTTCTAATTTCTTGACTGCTCTGCATCTTTTCATCCTCTTACTCCTTCTTATGTCTCAGCAGCAGCTTTTATTTCACCCTCTCTATTCCAATTTCATCTCAGTATATCTTCTCCATCCCATTTGCTCCTCTGTATTTTCAAAGAACTCGCTGATATATGTCTATATATTTATTTCCCTTTCTCTCCTTCTCATTTCAGTGTTTTCCATCAGTCAGTCATCCTTCAAAGTATTCCTGTGTTTGCTTAAATTCAAGGGCCAATATTATACCAGTAAATATAAAACTCTGCCTGCCTTCTTCAGTGACAAAGCTGCATTTGACTTTTGTAACTGCTTTATGTTTTGCATTTAGTTGAGATTTAGGATCTGTGAATGTTTCAAAATATTTAAGGTCATTGTGAATTTAGGAAAGAGTATAAATATAAAACATCTAGAAAAAGGGAAGAAGAAGGCCTGGATTCTGGGCTATGCAGAGAAAGTTTAAGAAACATAGGCTCTGGAGTCTTACATTTCCAGAGAACTCTGTGTGATTTTAGGTATGCAGCTCCGACTTCCTACTACTTTCTTCTGTGGCAAAATGCCTGTGTTGTGAAGTACATCTCCCATTAAAGCAAATGAAAAAAATAGCAGGGCATTTGGAATGTGATGCCTATGTCACCTTGAGGACATTGTGTTTGCCAGCTGGTGACTAACCAACTGGATTTAGCTGTTTATCCAAGACCAGATCCTCAATGGCTATGAATCGCTAGGGCTTAGCTGAAGACAAAAGAGCTATCATATCCTATGCCAGCTGAGTAGCTCTTCTCCAGACAGTTTGCTTTCTCCACAGGTGACCAATACATTCTAACAGCTACTCCAGGTGGGCCAAAACCTGCCCTTCTGTGTCCAGTCCAAATAAGAACTGGTTTAATGCTTATCTAAGTATATATATATATGTACAGTACATATATATAAAACCATTATCACAGAATCACAGAATCACGGAATTGTCAGAGTTGGAAGGGACCTCTAGATATCATCTAGTCCAACTTCCCTGCTAAGGCAGGATTGCCCAGAGCACATTACTCAGGACTGCATCCAGG
>KZ505729.1:679893-738989 GCA_002844005.1 Limosa lapponica baueri
TATTTGAATGGAACTTCCTATGTTCCAGCTTGTGCCCGTTGCCCCTTGTCCTATCGCTGGAAACCACTTATTATAACCTATTATATAACATATGAAGGAGACACTTTGAAATTTTCGTATTTTTATGACAGATCACAGTATTCATAATTTTTATTTAAGATGTGGATTTCAGCCATACATTGGAGTTAACTTTGTTTGGCACCTTTTCCTCTTGTATCCATGACTTCAGAATTTGGAGACACACAAATAGGAATAAGATAATGTATTTCTTCAAGGCTTAAATTGGGATCTGTGATAATAATACTCAGGTTTTTCATTGTGATGCTGTCTTGAAATATAATAACTGATATTTTAGGTACAAAACCCAAAACATTCAGTCCTATTTGCATACCTATATTTTTCTTATTGACTTCACTGCTTATTCCACTGACCTTACACGTTAAGGTTGAGTCAACTTCACATTGTGTACACCCTGGACAGCATTCAACTACTGATGGCTGACATCTAAATATGGGTTTGTAAGCGTGAGCTACAGAGTCCAAGTACCCACTAGAAAATGAACATTTAGTCAACAGAGGTGAGTACTGCAGAGAGCTCTGACTAAACATGGGTGGGTATTGTCAGGAGAGTCTAACTGTTTGGTAAACTCCAGCGAGCGTACTGAGTAAAGGCAAGTTTCAAGAAGTGAGTTAGAGTACTCATATCAGGTGGAATTTGGGGCAACATGGTGGATAGAGATGTGCATTAGGCTTGTGTTGGAGGAATAATATCTTTGACATGAGAGACTGTGGAGATTTAGGTAAAATTTATACATTTTTATTAGAGAGTCATTGGCTAAAAACTAAATGCAGCACTGGGATGGAATGTGAACCTCTGCAGGGAAACGAAACAAGTTAAAATACATTATTTATGTGTATTGGCATTGTCTGCATTCAGCGATTATTGATGGAAAAAAAGGAAAAAGGAGGAAGACAAGAAGAGCACGCAGAGTTTGTGTCATGAACTACTGAAGCAAAAGCAATTGTAGCCTTCAAAAACTAAGCTTCATTCTCTCCAGCCTCCACCTGTTTTTTCCTACAAACCCACTTTTTCTCCATCTGTTGTCAACAGGTGCAACTTTCACTGTGTGCTGCAGGTCTGTCCATCCAGGTGATGCTTTTTTTGTTTGCTTTTTTTGCACCACTGAAAGCTCACAAATCTAACTTGAAAGCTAAAGCTATCTCAGTAACATTTAATTATATCTGATATTCAGTATTTTTAAAACACCATATATTTGTACAAAATGACTGAAAAGTAACCCTCAACAATAAAAGAAACAAAACCAAAGGCCCTTGCAGCAAGAAAACTATTTTTTGAGGAAGTGCAAATTATTAAAATCCAGTATTCCTCAATTTGAACAGTAGGGCAAATTCAGTTTTAGTCTTTAAGTAGACATAAGCTTAGTTTAACTACTCCGCTTTCAATTTCTTTGGGTCCAAATCTCCCCTCATACAAAGGGTTCTGTAGGAATTAGAGTGGCTCACCCGGGCTCCAATTGCTCCTCTAAAAGGACATAGGTCTTAGACAGCTCCAGTCCCCTAAGGTCCACCTTGGCTTCTGTGTAAGCAACAGAATCAATCTCTCTTACTTGGGTTTTGTTCCTTTCTTCTCCATTTTCTTCCTGAAAACAGCCAGGTAAAGATTTGTTTTAAAAGTTCTATGCACAGCACGTGGCAAACCATTTGATCATATCAATTCTGTGTAAAGCAGAAATTTAAGCCCTCCATAGGGAGTGAAAACATTTATTTGAATGCTGATAGATATATTGTATTCTTGAGGCAGGGGTTAAAAACATTAGGGTTTTCTGTTTTGCTTTGTTTTGTTTCTTTCCCCAAATCTATTCTTAAACAAATCAGGCAAACAACTCACCTTACCAAGCACCATGGGGAAATGAATATAGGGATTCATAAGCACTCTCCTAGTTTGTATGCATGAGTCACTGTCTGGTGGCAAAAATCAATTTGCCTCTTTAAAAAGGGCCCCTTGGGGATAGAAGAATGCAGAGCTGTAATGGTTTACTGTCTTGAGTGTCTTTGTCTGATGACAAACAGAACTGGAATTGACAACAGAGAGTTATACTCATGATTCATGTGTTGTGACTTTTTCCCTCACCTGGCTTTGCAAAACTGCACCTGCAAAACAGTGCATCTATCTCATTCATGTAGTCACCTCGATTGCACGCTTCCCTGCTATTTACAGGCCCTGACAGTGCCTTGTGTATCGCTTGCTGTTTATGCGCTCTGATATCCCATTGCAAATCAAGCGCTCTGCTGTCTGTACCAATGTACAGGCGCTCCTAAATATTAGACCATGCACAACTGAGAACCCCACTGAGAATGTTTCAGCCTTCATGTCACACAGTGAAGTATTTGAAAGGAAAGACGGGGGTGCAAGTCTACGCACATTTCATAATCTACAGGCAGCATTAGAGCGTGGAGACAGCATTAGGCAGAAACTCGGGAAATACAGGCTTTATTCACAGTCCAGGCCTTGATATTCTCGGTGACTTTACACATGTACTTTCACCTGTCTGTGATGCCTCCCTTTCTACTTGGTCTTGCTTTCTTTAATTAAGAGGTAAAAATTCTCAGTGCTGTCCATTTGTACTATAGCTAGTGCAGAGAGACTTCTGTGTCTTACAGTCACCAGCTATTTTTGATTTTTGTATTACAATTAAGAACATCCAGTAATACCTTCCCCTGTTTAATCTGTATCTTCCAGATGTCAATAGAGCGTTTCTATCTGATATCACATGAAGATCTGGCCCAGTACATTTGGATTTTTTTAAGCACCTCGCTTATATACAAATAACATTAACTACTTGTTAAACTTCACTGAAATTAGCTAAGGCTTTGATGTAATAAACAGGGCATAGGAGATCATGGTCTCTGGCAGAAAAATGCTGGACTAGTCAGGAAACCTTTTGAATTCATATTTATTGTGAGTGTAAATAAAAAAGCAAAAATAAAAATAAATATTTTGGAAAAGAAAAGGAGAAAATGAAGAAAGAGGAATGATTAAGAAACCCTTCTTTTCCTCCTGATTGTGAATTTGGTTTTGCAGTCAAACCAGAAGCATATCAATTTAATAAAAATGAAACTGATTTTTGAATCATTTCAGTTGAAAAACAGAGAAAGATGGTTAAAAACGAGTGAGAAGGCATCTGTCCTCTGTGAAGATACTCAAGGAGACAAATATATGTCCCGAGTTCACATTAGAGGCAGTGACAGGCTGCCAGCGTACAGATGATAAGTTCTGCTGGCATTGGATACAGAAAAATAATTCAATCCAGAGCAAGTTAGTATTATGCATAAGGATATTCTGGATTGATTGTGCAAGCAGATGTTATGTGAATTCAATCAAGAAATGTTTTTTGTCACCTCTGTTCAAACAGGCAAGCCAGCTTCATTCCCAGTTGAGATGAGAACAGGAATCCATTGCTTACTCTATTAACAATAGACAATTTTTCTAATAACAAATAGATTTTTTTCCAGTCCTCTGATGAGATTGTTGAGTGCCAGATGTATCGGTGAGAATTTTGTTGTGTTTTTTTTTTCTCTAGAGAGGGAGCAACAGTTTAATTTTGGTCTGAAGAGTTTATTTTAAATGCATCTGAAACAGAAGTAAACTGCTAAGTAGCATCTGCCAGTAAGTAACATTATGTCCCCCTCTAACAGCGCAATACATATATCCTGGATATAGGCTAGGAAAGGAAATGGGTGATAAAAGAAAAAAAAATCATTGTCATACAAGCACAAACTTATTCAGTGAAGAGCTACTTGGGTCCGGGTCAGCTAGAAGATATCATTGGTGAGGTACAGTGATAGCAAAATGTTTGTATAGTCACATGTATTTTCTCTGTGTGTATACTAAAAAATGTGCACTGAAAGAAAATTTTTAAAAAAGCAATGTTAAGTCTATAGACCCAGACATACTTTTCCTATATTGTATAATATTATTTTCTCAAAACTTAAGCTTCTATTTATGACCTCAGAGCATTCTCTTCTCTGAAGAAGAGACCACTTTCTCTCTTTCTTTCTTTCTTTTTAAACAATGTGAGTAAATCAGAAGCATTTTACCATTACATACATCCAGAAACAAAAGAGAGTGTGTCAGGTTTTCCCAGCTCCCTGCTCCTAAACCCGTAGCTTTGCCTTTGCATACAACGGCAATGAACTGGCATTGCATTATTTTATATGCATTTGCTTCAAAGAGATTTCCATATACATTAAAGTTGCATGGTCAGTCAATAAACTTCTTATGACACAGTTGGAGAACTGAGGTTTTGTTGCACAACCCACCACCACCTCCAAAACCAGTTAAGCCTTTTTTTTTTTTAAGAAAAAAGACCTTTCTGAGCATAACCTATTGGCATCTTGCTTAACAGGTGCATCCCGTGGCCTGCTGGACCAGCATAACTTAGTAGGAAAGGGAGCTGCTGCTGGGAAAATGCGCACAAGAGAGATGAGTTGTAAAAGTGTAATTGGCACACACACACAGCAAAATATCCCAGAAGACTCAGAAGACTTCTTAGTCTTGAAAACATTTACGACCAAGCACGGTGATTTATACCCCAATTCCAGTGGAATTACTCATGAGAGCAAGTAATATGCTCAGTAGTAATTAACAAGCCCGAATTTTCTCTGTTATTTTCACTGACTCTCATGCCTCTTCACACTGTCAAAGAGGTGTGAAAGAAGAAGGCCTGAGAACAGGGTCTTATTTCCTTTTTTTTTCCTCAAAGACATTTTTGTGCTATCAATCCAGCTTTGGAGAACAAATGTCGCCAACCAAGTAGAATCAACAAATGTGTAAACCCACGTGTCCCCATCTCATTCATCTCATCATGTGTGCTCTGACAGTTCCCCAGAACAGCATTCATCTAAATAAGCTGTGAGCTTCAAAGTCCTATCAGGAAAATTAACATGCTAAAGTGGGCGATTTATTTGTCTATTTAGTCCTTTCGGTTTTCTTTTGCTTTGTATTTTTCCTCCAAAGCACATGTTCACAAACTGACAAACATGAGGCTGTCCACAGTTTGCTGCATGAACTGAGGTATCCAGATGTGGTCAGCAAATCGATACTTTTAACTGTTAAACACGGGTTCTAGAAAATGATAAATATCCCACCTCTTCTAGGTTTTAAACCAATAATTTAAGGTTCCCTATTCAAAGCAGCACTCAAATTCTTGTTGAGCTTTCAAGCTTGTGCTGAAGTTTCAGTAAAGTCAATGGGACAAACGTGCACTTAAGCAATGTCTTATTTGATTTCTTAAAACCAAGCTCTGTTTTAGCTACTTAAATGTGAATTTAGGCCTAAAGCTGCCACATAAAATGAAATATGATAAAATTACTTTTCACCCTGTAATC
The DNA here is from genome assembly GCA_002844005.1 of Limosa lapponica baueri. Taxonomy (NCBI): domain Eukaryota; kingdom Metazoa; phylum Chordata; class Aves; order Charadriiformes; family Scolopacidae; genus Limosa; species Limosa lapponica. The sequence continues at coordinate 685,302 of KZ505729.1, forward strand.
CAAAGGGAGCGCGCATGGCACAACACATTTAATATTGCACTGTGCTTCCATTACTAGGTAAAATTTAGACAATATTTTATGTGCATTTGTAACTCTAGTTGTCAGGAAAGTTTTCTCCTCTGTAGATGTTTGAGTTTGAACAATATCACTTGAAAAAAACTCTTTGTCTACATACTTAGTCCCTTTTTTAAAATTTTATTTTATTCCAAGTCTTTTCTCAGAACTTCAACCCACCTTTAAAGCATCTTTTTTGAGGTTTTTTTTTTTGTTAAATTTATTTTGGTTTGAGTTATAAAGCTCTTTACCGTGATCACATACACTGTTGTGTATGACAGATGGCCATGATTAGTGCCCAGGTGTATAGTATGTATTCCAAGAGGAATCTATTCAGTATCATTTCTGTCTTCAAGATACTTTGGGATTTACAAGATATTAATTAGGCTCAAGTAACCCTCTGTTCTTTCTAAGCTAAGTTAGTAATAGATTTCTCTTATATTTCTCACAGATATTAAATACTGATAAACATCTTTCCTTCAACATTTTTACCACTTAATTTTCTCTAGTAGAAAGAGTTTCATTAAATCTTCAATTTCATACATTTCAATATTCAAAATCAGTACTAGAGGTGGAGCAAAATTAATGAAAGCTAAGTGTTTTTCAGTAACCAAGAGTAAAACACTGATTATCATTCAGCTCCATGGCACAACAACCTCTGTTTTCACTGCAGCCAGGATCCAAACCCATTTGTGGTATTTATAATATTCCAGCCAAGATCTCATGACACCTTTTAATAAATAATGAGTCTTGGATATTTTCCTGAGAAGAAATCTGACACGGCAGGTTAGTTGGTTTTGGCTGATACCTTCTTCCTCCTCACAATAGATGACCCTGAAGAGACTGGCTGAAGCAGAGGTCTCACTAGACCACCTGGACATATCAGGACAGTTCTGAGAGAGAAGAAAATCCAGGATATTAGCTTCCAATAGTTTCTGAAGTTATATATTTCCTCTTCTTCCTCCTACTGCTCCCCTCAATATTGCTTCCCAGCCACACTTGGCCTCCCAGACCCATCACAGCACTATTGCAACCCAAAGGCAGAAGGGGATAAGCTGGAGCACTCAGGCAGAGGTGCAAGGAGGCGATGGGGCAAGGTAGAGTCTTGTGCAAGGCTGCTGAGGGGAATCCCTGGCTCTCAGCTACTGCTGTCCTCTCTCCTCCTCAGCCACTGGTGTGGAGACTTTGCCTGAGGAGAGACACCCTCGTGTGGGGACCACTGATCCAAAGAGTCAAGTGAGAAATGTTCAGGTAGGACCTTTCATATCAAATACAGTCAGGGTGTATCAGGACAAGACTTCCAGCTGTGCTGTTAGACTGTGTTTGTTCAGTTTCACAAAGGCCCATATCCTGACAAAGACTTTAGAAAGTGCAATTTAGGATAAACTGCATCAGGTTACCAAACAGATCCTGGTGCAGATAACACTTAAGGGAGAAAGCTGGTGGGAAACATGATTTGATGTTGTTTTCATTCTGGATGAAACCTCCTCTAGAAAGGATTCCTAGATAACACATCATCTTTATTCTACACAAGGTTAGAAAGACTTTTCATTACTGTTGTAACTCGTTTCTGAACTTAAACACACTGCTTTTCCCTTCCTGACTTATGAGGAAGTTTTGCTGCAGTGCTATGGAACACCTTCTCCTGAATTCTGCCCTTATAAGCTGTGTAGGTGCTTCTAAGGGCAGAGTTTGCCAAAAGTGTTTCGATTTTCCCTTTTCAGTGACCTAATATTATTTCACATGAAATAATCTGAGTATACTTGGTAGCACTAGATTTTGATAAAAAATGCTGTTTGAAAAAAATATATTTTATGCCTAAGTCACACTGTCACTTTATATTAACTTTCTTATCCATTTCACCTTTATAGTGTCCTCTGTATTCATTCATTTTTAACTATGTTATCTTTTTTTCAGTCCTGAAATAGATTTTAAAAAGACAGGAGTGCCCATCTCACTCTGAAAGAAAGCTATTGCTCTGACAATTAAAAGCAGCTTGAACTCTTAGTAAGCAGAGGAAAATTCTTTTAGAACCGTGTTCATACTGTAAACTAATGAAGATAATTTATAACTCTTTCACATAGCTTTCCATCCCTAAATGTTTGAATGCTTTACAAAAAGTCACTTCAGTACTCCAATGTAACTTTGTTCAGTGATCAGGCACCCTGAGCGGTTTTCTAGTAACAATCATTCCCTAGAACGAAATGCTCCTTTATATCAGAATGTACATGATCAACCAAAGATAGTTTAAATATCAAATTTTGTAAGCTAAATTTTGCAAGCTAAATTTTGCAAGTTTCTTCCACTGTGTTTTCATTCGGAAACACTAAATGTGACTTTTCTGTAAAAAGACAAAACAGCTGCTTCTCCACATTTCCACAAACACAGTCATACTCTTAGGTAAAAAGACTTCCAACCTAAAATTAGTAATGACCATACTCAGCATCTCTAAATGCCTGTTGTGGGTTGTTTTCTTTTTTTTTTCTTTTTTAAAATAGTTCAATTTTGATCTGATGTCATATTATAGAAACAGATCAGTTAGGTGTAGCTGCATTATGCCATTTCTTTGGCTATAACGAATAGGTAGGCATTTAACTAATATCCTTTGTATCCTCAGAATCAGTAGACCTCAGACCCTGCTGCTGTGTTTGTGTGCATATGTAATTTCAGCACACTTCATGAGGGTTTCTAACTGCACTTCAGAACACAGAGAGTGTCCTTACAAGAGACGTTCTCCATCTGCACGTGCCCATCTCAAGAATCGCAGCATATAGTAACACAGTTACAGCACAAACGCCTTTTGAAAATGATACTAATGATTCTGAAGCAGCATTTAAATATCTGGTATCTCAACAGCTCAGGTTGCCATGAACCGTTGTTCATGCTGTGTCAATAACTCATGAAAAATCACACAAATCTTCCAGTTAAGGTAGAGTTCACCACAAAGTTTGTTTTAATACTGTTCCATGTTCCTTGTTTTCATGAGTGCCTATGGTACACAATTGGTAAATCGAACGCAGATAGACAAAAAGTCTTTTCTGGCAACTTCTGCACTAGTTTCTGCCCAGGTTAGGGAGTTCGTTTGTATTCTTGCAGAAGCTCTATTTCCTAAGCCACCATATAAAACATTTAACAGGCCCCTGCTCACCCTCCCAAAATTTTCTGCTGTGGGATTTTTAAACAACAACCCTACCTGCAAGGATATTACATCCACTTTCATTAGCTTGGTTTCAGTAAGAAATTTAACTCTACAGAATGCATCAACATCCCTGCTGTGAAACACTCCATCTTCTAAGTGCAGTCAAAAAAGCTCTATAATTTCTTATTCTTTTTAAAATTAAAATTATTCGAGGCTCTGATTTTTCCTTCATTTTCTAGCTGTAGTCTTGGTGATTTTATAAATCCTGAATAAAAATAACACATCATGCTTTGGACAGATGAACAAAAATTTTCTTCATTATTCACAGTCCTTTGCAGTCTTTAGTCTTTGGTGACTCAGATAGACTGAGTCACCAGCTTGCTAAATAAACGGAACATATAGGTTAGACATATGTTTTTCATCTGACTTATTTCATGATGCAGAAAGTACTTAAGATCTGTTTCAGCCCTTTCCTGTGTGAGAATAGAATGCTCCAATTAATAATGGCAAATTACAGCCAGAAACTTGTGCCTGAATGAGCTTGTCAGAGTAGTGAGACTTTTCTGCTTATTATTTTGAGAAAATTCAAGTGAAAGGGAGAAGCTGTGAGCAGCTGTAAAATTCTCAGTCCTTTAGCAGGGCTGCATGTGTATATATTTATATGTGTAAAATGGCTTGCAGGATTAAGGCTTTGAAATAAAAAAAAATAAATAATCAAGTTTTATGTATGAAGCATTAAGAAAAATGTCACTTTTGGAGTACTTGGAAATGACAGCATCAGTTATTTAGCAATGAATTAAAAAGGCTGAAATTCATCTTAGTACAAACCACTCCACTTCCCTATTCTACTAGCCTATTGTAGCCCCTAAAAGAGGGCTAGAAGATCTGGGGTTTGATGTTAGGGCTCACCAAGAGAAAGAATTAGGAGAGGCTTTGCCTGCTTTTCCAGAATAGCACAGCTGCCCTAGACCCTGCCTGGACACGACAGATGTGAAAGGATACACTGCTGCAGATACAGCTGCTTATTTATCCCCAAACTCTCATACAAAATATACTGACTTAAGTGTTTTTAAGGACTATGGGGATTTCCATCTCAGAAAATGCACGAAGTATTATTGTATTGCTGCTGAGTATTATAGCAACGATATAATAGACAATGCATGCACTAAGAGATGAGAAAATATAAGTGCAATAATAAAAGAGTGCAAGAACAGTAAGAAAGCACCTTTCCCATTGTGCTATGAACATTCTTCCCAAAAAAAATTTTCTAATAACACCACCCAAAGTCAAACAACTTGTGGGTAGCTTGTTTGGCAGCTGCACACTCGCTGGAATAACTTGCCCACAGATGTCTGTGCCTCTCCTCCTGGCAGTGGCCAGGCTTTGGAGCATTTCTCACAATCTTTGCAGCAAGAAGCAGCGCTGCAACAAGGAATGACTCTTCTCCCATAGGCTTAGTGTTTAATTCGGCCATACTACAGCCATAATCTTTATACTGAAAGGGTCCTTACAGTATTCTTAGGGTAGATTAAAATGGTAACCAGTTTAGAAGTACTATTATAACATCAGTGTATTGTGGAAACAATAAAACCAACAATGTTCTCTACTCAGTAGGAATAAATGGATTCTTACTTTATCTTAGTCTACCAAACGAATAGGGGAATCATTTCCTTCCTCCCAGCCAGGACAGCTGGTATAGATAATTGTTATATGGCTTAGGGGTAAGCACAGGACATAAAGACATCTAGTTACCTGCCATCAGCTTAACAGTAGTAGCTGAACCAACTGTAGGGCAGTGCCTTGTGAGGGCACTCAATAGCTCAGCTAAGAGCTGAAGACTCAAGCTTTCATTTAAAACAAATGACTGCATATCTTCAAATAACACATAATTATAGCAAATTTTCTTTTCCTTTCCAGTTGTTGTATGCACCACTGTGTTCAAGAGATCTCTGCAGTTGTGGGAAGACCATCTGGGAAGGCCTCCAATGTGGCTACATCTTCGGTTATATGGAGTCAGGCAGATCTGCCTTAGGTCAGGTCTGTCAGTGGACAACTATGTCTTTTCATGGTGCCTTTTAGTGCCTTTTTTCTATGCTTCAGTACCATCTATGAAGCAGTGAATCATGGTGAGGTAACACAAACGTCACATGTGCAAAAGATGCCTGTTCAGATGAGACCACAAACCTCCCACTGTACAGAACTTAATACAGGTATTACAATTTCTTCATTAATTATCTTGTTCACAGCTATTTCCTAATTGTAAGATAGAATCATTTACAGAGGAAAGACAGTAAAAAAGTTACAGAGCAGCCAGTTCCAGTGTAAACAATTTCCCTCAGAATAAATGCACCCGAGTTTGTGAGAGCTTTTGTGAACAAAAAGCTTTTGAACAAACACATGCGGAGGGGGGAAAGGAAAGAATGGACAAACTTGTTAGAAACACTGTAGGATCAAATCTGAACAAAATTTGATCAGAAGATGAAATCTCCTTTTTTTTTTTTTTATTCAAGTAAGTGATGGTGGTTGAAAGAATATTTTGGCTTTATTTATTTTGCTGTGCCATTCATTGTGGAGCAGGTTGGCACCTGCCCATCTCCCCTAAGGAAGGGCTAAATGCAATTGTGCTGCTCTCAGGAACCCCAGCAGGGAAGTAACCTGTGCCAGCCCACTTTTTGTTGTAACTTATTTTCTCTCACTGGTCAGCAATTTGGAGGCCACTTGCATGGAAAAAGGACAGAGCAGCTTATTGGCAGCCGTTCTGCTGCCATGGTGATTCCTACAGTACAGGTGAATAGTGCATGGAGGATCATAGGGGGATGCTAAAAGGTAGGAGTCATCTCTTCTTATACAGAACAAGAAATAACAGAGGAAGAAAAGCAATGTAGCTCCATAACAGCAAAAAGAAACAACATTTGATATGTCAAAAAAGAGAAGGCAGCATAAGGGATCCAGAGAGAGGAAGGACAGGGATGACTGGCAAATTTCATTAAATTGGCTTTGTATCATTTTAAGAAGCTGTTGAGGGACTGGGGACGTTTTTGTTTGCTTGTTTTTCTCATAAACTCATAGACAGAAAAATGCTGGCCAGCTCTAAAACAGGGGCATCAGTCATGCAGGCATTTAGCCAACATCACCATTGGGCCCTATGAATGTCAGGTGCTGTTCAAAAAAACTAATTAGTGTGTTTTCCTTCAACACTTTGTTGAAAGAATGTTTCATTACCATGCAAATGGCATTAACTCACAACACAAGCTAATTGAATTCTTACAAAACATCCCATGCAGACCCTTATCATAACCTGCCGAACAATAAATGCTAAACTCACTTTAGAAGATAGAATTTGTATTAAGTAGCAGGACACTGACTGTCAGACTGTTTACAGCTTTTATTATTTCAGATACTTTGAGTCCAAAAGTAATTTATCTTGTTACCTCTGTTAACAATGGATTGGCACTTGCCAGTGTAACCAGCTGGACTGATAGCTGAAAAGTAAACTACTCTACTGCCTTCAGTGAAAACAGCATGGCTAATACACATCCCACCACGAGTGTTTTAAGTTGTCTGTTTCTGCTGCTGCAGCTCCCCTCTTCTTCCTGCCAGCAGCAATTACAATGGGGCCTCAGAGCGCTGAACGGCTTCAGAAGAGCAGCAGCCACACGCTCGCTCCTCTGTCATCTTTGCCAGTGCAATTACACATGAATTCAGTCTCTGTACTGGACTTTCCTGCCGAATGGCTTTCCCCAAACATGTATTAACAGTAGTTGGTTTTCACCGCTGGGTGCTTTCATTCCCTTCTACTCATGCATTCACTTTGGCTGGATCAAGACATTTCAAAAGTCAGTCTGGATCAGCCCCTGCCTACTCATTAATCACCCATTAAGCCCACCTTACTCCTGGCCTTTCACTTGGCAAGTTTACTGATTCAAGCCATAGTGAAGCACAGGTCCCAGCTGGGAGACAAGAGCTACCAAAAATGCTGTCCCCTGAGTTTGCCATTGGCATGAGGTGTTGGTATCAGATGAACAGCGGGTTATGGCACTGCTGATCTGCCAAGCCTCCACTCTACTTGTGCAAATACAAGGTAAAATATTATGCCTTAGTCTGAGTTGGACAACACATAGTTACTGTCTTCCAGGTGAGAGAAAAATGCCTAACTGCAGATGCAAAAACAAGCAGGTGAGAGGCTTGACCAGGCAAAAAGCACGCTTTTAATACAACACAATAGAACATGTAAACATGAAACCTGATTGCTCTGCTGTTCAGACCTGGAGGGCTGACATTCAGTACCATTCTACCTCAGTGCTTATAGCTAATAGAGTTTACGCTGATCCCTTACAGGTACCAAAAATCAAGCTCTGGAAAACAACTGTTGCTGAATAGAAGAAAGCGCCAGTGCCAAATTGGACAGAACAAAGGGTAGGAATTTTTTGCACGGTGTCACTCATATTACTCATTCAGAAGTCTCAATGATTAAACCAGTAGTTCTCAGAGGTCCTGGAACGGCAATGAGAGCAATATTAATGTCACCATTTTCTCCATGTGAAAGTATTTCTCCCAGCTTCACAGTAAGATCTAACTTAAACTTTTATTCAATGCAAGGATTCAACCATTTTGCAGGCACAAAGAAAATAATACAGATTACCCAAATACAGTATTTTTTAAGCATAGTGATTTATTCTCAATAAAAATGTGCAGATAAGCTCATGTGCTTTGAGATGGAAAGAGTTTAGAGTCCTTTAAAACAGTAATATCCACTGCAGAATTTCTTGTTTCATCCTTGTCTCAAATAATCTCAACAATAGGTTAATAGACTTAACCTTGCTACTGGAAGGCATGCTTGTACACATTTAAAATAAAAGCTTTTAGAGGACTAATGGCAGAACTGAGATGAAAATAGTCATTCCTGTCCACAGAGATTTTTAAGACATGGAGAGAATTTTTAATCGATGTTATGATGAAAGAGTCATCATTCAGAAACTACTGTAAAAATAAAAATTTGCAGAAGAACATTGGTTTGGGTAAATTGAAACGTTCGAATTTTTCATCATTTCTACAAGTTCCATTGCTATTTAAGTAATTTTCTCTTAATCTAATATGTTTTTTGGAAGAACGATATTTTCATTCCTGGTTCAAAAAACTTAAATGTAACATTTAATACACTGGATTTTTTGCAATGTTTAAGCTTTTCACTAAAATTGAAGGCTGGTTGAACTGATCACTGATTTATTAGTCCTGTAATCTAATATGTCTTTGGTTTTGCCTCTAATGAGTGTCCCCTTTACGAAAGGAATATCACTCCCACTAATCTATCTAGGTCTGAAGCCTGCCTTCAGATCCTGCTTAGAGTATTCCGTAGCTCTCTTGTAGCTGACGAGATTGGGTTTTCTATCCCTAATAACCAAGATTAGGAAGGTATTGGTGTACAACCCAGTCTGCTCTGATACAGAATGAAAACCTGGGAATGAGAACAACTGCTCCCAGGAGCACACTCACTTCACATCTTCATGAAGAAACAATTTGTCATGAAGTTCTGTTATGAACATTTTATTTGGATCCTCTGACAGACATTTATGAAAATAACAAAAAGTGACCATGGATCTCAAGCTTTTCTTTACAAAAAGTCCTGACTGTTGCAGAACAACACATCAAGGTCAAAAGGAAAGGAAAATGAGACTGTGAAGGTGGATATTGTGCAAATGTGAAGAGGAGTAGAAAAAATCTGCAGGATGTGAGAAATGAGAGATCTGGGGTGGCTATTGCCAGACAAAGCATCTCTAAACATACCTTCACTGGTAAGTGTTTTACACTATCTTGGAGAGAAGTAAAAAAGGGTCTGTGCACCAATGAATCTGGATAGAAGAATAAACAGAGAAAAGGGCTTCATTTAGCTTAAGATCAATAGAAATATTCGTTCTGTTCTCCGCATACCATATTTTGAATTTCTAAAATCAGAGAAACAAAAAACCTCACTAGCTCATAAAAATTAAATTCACCTCACAACTAGGAAGAGTATTTGCTTTGAAATGTAATTGAAATAAGGACAAAGTAAAATTACAGAACAGCAAGGCAAGCACCCACTACATTTTCTCTATGTGAAACTGTTCCAAAAACTCAGTGGTGCAAGATGCACATACTGTGTAAAATGTTAAATTATTCATTCTATTTGTATTTAATGGTTCCAAAAAACCCAAGCTGGTAAAACACATACACCACTTAATGCACCTTTATTTTATATTTTTTTACTTTAGAAGGCACTTGTTCCAACACCTTCTGCGTGCACACTAAATTATTTGCCTCCAGTTTTGTCTCCTTCCAAGATTAGTGGAAAGGTGTATAGTCCTCCATTCCCATGAGACGCACATACTTTCACAGCCCTCCAAGCACGTTGCCTTCAATTGCTTGTTAAACAGAGCCAGTGAAACTGAGAATTCTTAAACAAAACACACATTAGCATGCCTCTTGTTTTCTTAGATTTTCATTGCTCCATTTACTATTTAGAACTTCATCCCACTCCTATTGAAGTGAATAATGAAACTCCCATTGATTTCAATTTGAACACCTCCCTGCAGCATTAATTAATATCTAACTGTTGAAGAAGGAAAATCAGAGCTGCATAGTGTTATCAGCTGAAGTTTTGCTCCTGGATCTGCCCTATACTTTTTCTAGATTGTAAAAGTTGCTGCTTAGTGAAAGATACCTCCTACTGATGGTCATGTTGGCATCTCTTGCACAGTGCCTAAAATTTTGTCTGAGTTAAAGGTAGGGATAAAAGGAAATTTAGGACATGTATCCCACCTTTAAAATCTTGCATGGCCCATAGTAGTTATTAATTATCATTTAAATATTTAAAGCAGAGGGAGAAGAAGGAATGCTAGTCAAGCCCATCTTGTGTTTGATAAGAAGTCGGAAGATCTACAGAACACGGAAGATCTAACACCGACTAGTTCAGCAATACAGACATCAAGCAACAGGGCTGCTCTGTGCATATTTCTGAAGTGACTGATAGGCTAGGAATGCTAATACCACTTCCTCAGCTTCCATCAGCTGCACAAGTAACTGCCCTCCTCCCGCTCCTAAACACCTCTGTGGCTCTGGGACTGTCAGCAGCACATATGCCACTATCCATTGCTTCTCTTCCCATCATTTTCAGAGTCCTCTTACCATTTGTTTAATAACCTGCTCCACTAACCTTCACCATCTCCCTGCTTTTACATCCTTCATCCTAGGATGATTTTATGGGTTCCAATTCATCTGAAGAAGATGATGATGCCAGTGAAAATGTAACCATTCAGAAAGAGGCAGCCTGAACAGTCACACTAAAAATTTTGATCAGGCATTCAATCTCATAGATAAACTGGCTTAGATCTTTCAGAATAGTGAATGGTTCCATAAAGCTGGCCTCCAAAACCCAGTCCTGCTTCTCCATCTTTCCCATCTTATGTACTATCCCACATGTTTAAACTTGTGTATATTTCTGAAATCCCAGCATATATCCATCCCTATAAAAATTCCTGGGGAAAAAAAAATGCTTCAAAAGGAACAAATCTTTGACAGATCACAGAGTATGGCTTGTGTATGTTAATAGACATTTGTTTATAAGCATAACTAGAGCTGCTTGCATTATGTATTTTATTTGTTTAAAACAGTCGCATCTAAAATTCATTTCTGCTTCTACTTTTTGAGAAAAATGTATTTTGAAACTCAACAATTTTCACGTCCTCCCACCTCTTCAAAATGGATTTAAGTAAATTTCATCAGCTTTGATCTAAAGAAAAATATTTCATTGGGACTAAGAGCATATTTTAAAATTATGCATTGCTCATGCATAGTTTAAGTTGCAGGGATTTTTCTATTGCCTGGGCCCAGCCCATCTGGTCTTGCTGGCATTGCTCTGTTAGAGCCAACAGAACTGTGCTGATTTACAAACAACTGGAGAGCTGGAGCATTATATCAGGCCACTTTGAATGAAAAAAAAAAAGAAAAAGGAAATATTAGCTGTTTCTTGCTGAAAATAAAAAAAAAAAAAAATCTAAATAGTGAGTTTGGGCAAGGATTTAATTTTTTCATTGAAGGACACATCCACAAACATTTTTCAGTGTAAGGCAGGTATGCTTTTATTTCTTTTATTTTTCTTCCAGAGCTCATCATCACCATAGAAGATAGCTTTTCTGAATTTTGAATATAGACAATCCTTGGTCCCTAGTTTCTTGTGGTGATATATTCACTGCAGACCAGATTCTTCTTCCTTTTGCTGGTATTTTCAAGAATGACTTGCAGAGAGACTTACTGCTCACCTTCACAGATGATGGCAAAAACTACCCAAAGGGAACAATCAGTAAGAAGTTATTCAACTTTTCTAACACTATAAATCAGATAGTTTTGAAATATAGATATCACACACTTCTCAATTTTTTTTATTCTTTCCCTTTAATACTATTTTTTTTTCAGCACTATCACATTACTGGTTTTGGAGCCAAGAGGAGGTAGAAAGAAAGATCTCTTCACCTGCTTAGCCCTTCAGTTAATGTAGCTTTTTTCAGTGTATGTTTCTGAAGAACAAACACGTTCAAATATTTCCTTTTATCCCAAGAGATCTTATGTAATATTTAATAGGATTTCAAAGGCAGAGTTTTCTCGTCCCCTTTCCAACTCAGAACATCAGTTTGGATCACCTCTGACTGAATTTTAGCAGGCGAGAAACTCCAGGGACTGCCAATACTGCCTGCAAGTCACAGACGTACTGTGACATAAGCAGCTGCATTGAATGACTGCACATTCATGTGACCTGTTCCTTCTAGTCATTGTCCAAGAGTCCTTTGGACAGGATATATATAACTGCTTGTCACCAATAGAGCCATACATTTTTCCAAAGGAAGCTGGCTTTTCTTCTTCTCATGATCACAATGTCTTTGTTCTACATCTCTAAATCCCGTTTCCCGATGCAACCAAATCCTATCCAGAAAAAAATATAAGGAAATTCCAAGTAACAGGGATGAAAAAAATCTCTTTCCAATGACACATTTTTTAAGAAGTTACTGTGAGCAAACAGATACATTTTTCCCACTCTAAATTGGAAAATTTTCTCTTTAAACATCTGATTCTGGATACTATTTTCCAGTTTGGGATTGCACATAATGGACTTACTTCATTTTATAGACTTGGGTAAAATAAACATAAGAGGAAGGAGAACAAAAGAATCAAAACTTCCTGTAAGAACTAACGCAAATGTATAAGCCAACAAACAATTCCTGACTGTTTCTATATTGCATACAGACTGAGAAACTCATGCATTCAAAACTCCTGTGAGGGGAGGACTACCCACAGATACCTCAGCTGTACTCATTATGCAAATGTATGTTGACATAAAGTTGCCCAAATAACTGAGAACTGCATTTTCCTAGTGATTCCCACAGCATTGCCATACATCCTACCCTTCCATACTAACATCAGTGTGATTCCACTGTGCGAGGTTTTGCAAGATACTGAAGCAGAAGAGCAGAATTTGCCCCTTAAAGTAAGAGATAGATTGACATATGTTTTCTCCATCCATTTGGCTAGCCTACAATAAAATGCCTAGTGCTCCATCAGAGTTTGTAATTGATTGGCCAGTAAACAGCTTGTTGATAATAACATATTCTAGCCATCTGATGTTTTGAACAATCCAGTAGCAATCTGCAGCAACGCTATTTACACTATGTTCCCTGCACTGGGCATGTGTCCAGCTTTTACCACCACCAAGAAGAACAAAGAAGCAGGAGGTCTGTCATAACCTTCAGAAGGTTTTGTGAGTAATTTTAAGGTTTTCAGAGGCAGTTTGACTTCTAGCAGAGGACTCAAACATGGAAATCTCTCTCACGTTCTTTGTTTTATGCATCGTACAATCTTATAAATGGGGAAAAAAAGTGTATAGAAAGTTTATAGACAAATTTTTCATAAAAGATAAGCATTTAAAGGATATCAGGGTCGACTGCCTGCAAAGACAGAGAGGCTAGATCATTCAAGGAATACTGGGGACCTCCCGTTAGTCATGTTCAGTGACCTCAGGCTGATATCCTGGGCCATGTAATGCAGAGTCTCTCAAACCAGCTCCCCTGCCTGTTTAGATTACCTGTATTACTCCCCCTTGGGTCCTTTCTAAGGAATTCAGATCATAGAGAGTTTGGTTACGGGTGTGTTTCTTTACGTGTATACATACAACTAGTACACAGGCAGGGCAGAGAGGCCTAGGTGTTTTACAGCACCCTCAGATCAAGCAATATAAATGTAAGCATTAATAGAAAAGACCAGGTTGCAAAGGAAACAAATACCACTGCTCTGAGCACCAGAGTACCCCAAATCCTAAGGCCCATTCTGCAATACTTAGAATAGAGAGAGGTAAATAAGACTGGACTGCTCAAAATCCAGGGGGACAAGACTAGGAAAAAGTACACATATCCAGAAAATGTTTTGGTTTAGGTTTTTGCCAGACCTGAGCTTGGAAGCTAATTATCTTCACAGATGAGATGAGTGGCCCATTTTGTTTTATGCTCTCTCTAGTTCAAAAATATTTAAATAGTATCTGCAAATAGGGACACGCAAGTACTACCATTGACAGATGTCTTAGTGGAAGCCAGGTCTCTTCCAGAGTCAGAAATATTCCTGAGCTCTCTATGAACACTTAGTAGGTTGAAGTCCAGAAGGCAACTCCTGTGCAGGAAAGCTGAGGGTATGAGTGCCAACGGGCTGAATGGTGAGACGAAGGAAAATACCAAGATGGAGGTATGTCCAGAACAGAACGTAAAGCTTCTGAACAACAGTCAATTGCTTTAAAAGCACTGTTTAAATTCAGGCACTTCTATCACTATACAACAGCAGGGCAGGGATTGAGAGGATCTATATTTTGCACTTCCAATGTCCATTTCAAATCCTCATTTCCATTTTAACAGTGAACATATATTTTCCGTAATAGAAGTGTATATTCTGCATGTAATCATAAGGCCTAATAATGATCTGAGTTGTGTTGTTATCAGTCAAATCCCAGTGACTTTAATAGATTTACCTGGCCTTTTTATAACACTAAAAATGAGACTTTTATCCACCCAGTGGTGATGATAATACTTTGCTAGAGTACATATAGGATAAAAACCAAAAAGACATAGCACCTACTCAACACCTCCATTGTTAATATTCATATGGAATATTTTTAAAAATCTACAGATAATTCTACTTCTTGAATTTCCTTTTTAATGCTTACAAGCAAGCACAAGAACCCAGTGTCACTGGTTATTAGGTTTAAGTTCTTTAGTGTAAAGATAATAAGGTCCTCTTGGCTAGAAGGAAATTTAAAGTCTTCCATAAATTTTAAAAATAATTTCATGTAATATTCTTGTACAAAACCAACATCACACTGCATTTCAATGTGTTAACAAAAGTTTTCTTTGTCCGCATCTTTTCCTAATTAAATAATTGCAGGAAAATCACAGGGAAATTGTCCAAGCATCCAGGGATCAGGATCAGAAAGCTACAGCCCAGATAGAGTTAAATCCAGCCAGAGATGTCAAGGGCAACAAGAAAAGCTTCTATAGGTATGTCAGTGATAAAAGGAAGACTAGGGAAAATGTGGGCCCTCTCCAGAAGGAAATGGGAGACCTTGTTACTCAGGATATGGAAAAGGCTGAGGTTCTCATTTTTGCCTCAGTCTTCACCCATAAGGGATTTAGCCATACCTGCTGAGTCACAGAAGGCAAAGGCAGGGGATGGGAGAATGAAGAACCGCTCACAGTAGGAGAAGCTTTGGTTTGGGACCGTTTGAGGAATCTGAAGGTGTACAAGTCCATGGGACCTGATGAGATACATCTGTGGGTCCTGAAAAAACTGGCAGATGAAATTGTCAAGTCACTATCCATCATATTTGAGAAGTTGTGGAAGTTTGTTGAAGTTCCCGCTGACTGAAAAAGGGGAAACATAACCTCTATTTTTGAAAAAGGAAACAAGGAAGACCCAGGGAACTACAGGACAGTCAGTCTCACCTCTGTGTGGTGTTCCTCAGGGTCCAGTATTGGAACTGGTGCTTTTTAACATCTTTGTCAGAGACATGGACAGTGGGATCAAGTGCACCCTCAGCCAGTTTGCTGATGATACCAAGATGTGTGGAGTGGTTGACATGCTGGAGGGAAGGGATGCCATCCAGAGGGCCCAGGACACACTTGAGAGGTGGGACTGTGCAAACATCATGAAGTTCAACAAAGCCAAATACAAGGTCCGACACCTGGGTCATGGCAATCTCAGGCACAAGTACAAGTTGGGCAGAGAATGGATTGACAGCAGCCCTGAGGAGAAGGACTTGGGGGTGCTGGTTGATGAGAAGCTCAACATGAGCCAGCAATGTATGCTCGCAGCCCAGAAAGCCAACTGCATCCTGGGCTGCATCAAAAGAAGCGTGGCCACTAGGTTGAGGGGGGTGATTCTGCCCCTCTACTCTGCTCTCATGAGACACCACCTGGTGTACTGTGTCCAGCTCTCTGGGTCCCAACACAGGAAGGACATGGACCTGTTGGAACAGGTCCAGAGGAGGCCATAGAGAAGTTGTGGATGCCCCATCCCTGGAAGTGTTCAAGGCCAGGTTGGATGGGGCTTTGAGCAACCTGGTCTAGTGGAAGGTGTCCCTGCTCACGGCAGGGGGGTTGGAACTTCATGATCTTTAAGGTCCCTTCCAACACAAACCATTCTATGCTTCTGTGATTCTATGAAAATAAAAAGCTTTAGAATTGAAATTAAATAAGTTGTTCTTTGAAGAGATCACTTTACTTGTGAAGATTTTGTCACTTGTACACAACCTAAAAATTAACTCTTTTCTTTCATAGTTTTTGTTTCATAAATACTTGTCCAAAATTCATCTTGCCATTTAATCTCCAGTGGAACATTTTATTCATTTGCAGCACATTGGCTATATACCAGTTCCTTTTTTATTTTTTTAATCCTTTTTGCAGATTCTTCAGCTCAGCTGTTCCATATAGTCTGCCAGCATTTTTAGATGGTTGCTTTCATTATTATTTAATGTGTGTTGGTTTCAGCAAATATTGTAACTACAACTGTTGCTTATTATGGGTCTTTTTTTTTTCCCTATAGTCAGTCAACTGGCAATATTCCAACCTCTTTTTAATTTCCTATGACTAGAAAACTATGCATGCAAGGTCTGCTCACTCTTTCAGATGTTTGACATCATTACTATTTAATATGCTCCTTCAAGAAATGTTGTTGCCACAGCATTTCCTGACAGCTTTACAGTTCTGCTACTTCATTAAATACAACTGTAATTATGTTTAAAAAAATACATACTTTGTAGAGAGACCTTAAGAACCTTCTGAATTTCATTTGCTACACATCTACTTCCCACTTAGTCCAAGAATATTATAAGAGACTCGATTGCTACAAATTAGTTATCTTCTTGAATTTTCTGAAAACAACTGCATCTGAAACCAAATACAGTTCTCAGGATTTCCTAGAAAAAACAATAGTACCTACATGCCTAGGCAAGAGATATGAATAATGAAGTGTAAACTGAACAGAGTATAGAAGAAATTCCTTCAGCACCTCTGGTTCATGTTTGCTTCTTAAGTTTCAAAAATGTAGGGATGAACAGGTTTTGAAAGTCACTGAAATCCTGCCTCAGTCATTTAAGCAATCCAAATTTATCTAGTGACTACAATTCTATCTAGAATACTTAGATCTGCAAAGCCATGGTAGAATTTTCACATGGCTTGTGAACTTTCAGAATTTGTGTTTTTTTCCTACTTATGCTCACATACACAATAAAAAGACATCCTTATAAATAATGCACCAAGGAAGTGCAAATCTTTACATTTCCTAAACTCTTCTGCTGGATATCTAGTCCTCTATTTACCCCACTAGTCAATTCTGCTCTTTACCTTGAAACAACCCCACAGACAGTTTCAAAAAGTTCCACTAGGGCTTTCAATTCTGAAAAATTCACCTGTTTTCTACCCCTTCCTCAGCTTCCTCTTTCTCTCCTCTGCCTCACCCTCCTCATTCAGGACCAAAAATAAGATACTTCAGAAACAATTAACCTTATTTTCCTTGCTGTGTCTCTGTATGTTAGGAAGAAGCCAAAATTATCTCTTAATCTCTTAGTCTGACACATTAAAAAAAAAAAAAAAGGTCATCAAGAGGGTAGAGATGGTGTTTGAAAGGTATGCCAATAGAAAAGAGTGCCTTGCAGATTGAAGAAACTGGGAAAGGTCCAGCATTAGGTGCTAGAGACACAGGTGTCCCTGCCCATGGCAGGGGGGTTGGAACTCAATGATCTTTAAGGTCCCTTCCAACCCGAACCATTCTATGATTCTATGATTCTAAGATGGAGGTGTTTCTTTTTATGCATTTGTCATCCATAAACAACCTGGAATCTTCTTATCCAAGATGTTCTAATGTTGTCCTAATTCTGTTCTAATGTTCCTGTGTAGCTGAAAGACTGCGGTCCAGTTCTAAACCCTAAGTATGGAAAATTTTCACCATAAGGTAAAGATTTACCGCTTGGGAGAAGGATCCTTCTGAGGGAAGGGTGTCAGTCTGAGACTGACTGAAGAGTCACAGGAATTGGGGCCCTCTTAAACCCAGTAAAATATTATTTCAAATGCAGGATCTTGACTTTTTTATCATAAATATCAAGAATGCATGTAAGGTAAAACAGTGTATCTTACCAAATGCATTTTTATCCTGCCTGTTCAGTTCCTCCTCCCGGCGCGAGGATCTGTGAGAGAGAAAGAAAACAAACCACGTGTAACATATTGCAAATCTTGTTCAATGCACTCCAAGAAGTTATTCAAACACTGTTGTTTTGATGGCCACGCATGATCTTATTCAGAAACAGAAAGTAGCTCTTGGTAAACTTCTGCAGCACAGACCTTCATGGTATCTAACCCAGGCACTTGCATTTATTACAATGAAAAATGAGTATTAATTGGCTACTACATTTCAAGATAGGTTCTCTTCATCTTTATAATTGCACAATATTTATAGATTTGAATTCCATTAACTGCAGCCTGCAAGCTGAAGTAAGAGATGGGTCATTTTGCATCAGGTAGCATCAGAGTCCAAGTCATCACCTGTAACCTGCTGTGACAGTTATGCCATTATGCATATTAACACAATGTTCCATGAATTTAGAATAAAAACGTCCTCATATCAGGGAAAAGTACTCAATACGCATTTCTGTCAGATATTTATCAGACTAGGTATCTACTGGAAGCAATTATTTGAATTATGCATGACTATTTCAATTATTTAGTACCTACATATCTCTAATAAAACAATTAAGTTCTACCTGTCTAAAAGAAACCTTTTCAAACTTAACATCGAGATACAGAATAAGTAGATATTCACACATTAAGAACATGCCATTGTTTATTTGTATTTTCCACTTTTGGTTCACTGAACACTGCCCCATTTGTACTAAAACCAGAATTTCTTACAAACATTCCTTTCAGCTGTACTGTTTAGTTTTTAAAATTTGTTTTCATCTACAAAATTACCATCAAATTTGTTTACATCAAAACAGGAATTATATAAATTAAATTCCTAACGAGATCTACCTTAAAAGAATATTAAGGTTGAAAAGTCAAGTGCTCAAATGAAGAAGTACCAAAATTAAGGCTGCCTATGTAATTCATATGCACATACATCTTCCTTCCTGTGTGAATCTGTGCTGTTTCTAAATACAAGATCCTCTAAAAACACCTTCTCAAATCCATACCCCATTCAATGGTCAGGAATAGCGATTCTCATAATGAAGTAGTTATAGTTATGTACAGGTACTGCAGTTTTAATTCCATATTAAAAATGCAATGCTTCTATGATCATCATTCAGTGCTCTATTTGCCTTATAGTACTCTTCTTACAGCTAATTTAATAAAAATTTTAAGAAGTCAAATAAATCATAAGATTTAATATGGGAATTTGTTTTATCTGTGAGAAGGAGTTAATGGGATGAGGGGCGACACGTATGTACCAGCTGGCCAGAGAACTAGCTTCAGTGCTAAATCAGATAATAAGGTTCCATCTCCTTTTGTTCCATGGTAAAAGTTAAGGAGATGCATAAGAGTTTGGCTGAACTGAGAAGCAGATCTAATTTTTTATAAACAAGAGTTACATTATAAATGAGAGTGAATGTTTCCTGTGAAAATTAATATTGGAAATTCAAGTGATCCACTCCAAATACCACACCTATAGCTTCTGGTGGATCAAGAATTAGGAGGATGAAAAATATCTCTTGTATTTTCCTTCAGATTCTTAATGATTCATTTTACTGCTGCATTTTCTCTTGTGTTTATCTTGTCACTGTTTTCATTTTCATTCAGATTTACACCAAATATGTAAATGCAGTCCCAACACATTAAAAAGCACATATATTTAGAATGTTAAACATTCACTGTACATCAAAAAATGCTCTAGAGTTGCTCCCAACAGAGTTTTCCTATCTAAAGTTAATGAGTTTTAATGTACGGTTTCCTTGTACCTTGCCTTTCTCTACACATCAATCTGTTCCTGGCATCTGTCAAGCATGAAGTAACAGGGAAATATTCTCTGGGGCTGTCAGTGAAATGACACCTTTCTCCTTTACTGGAGTTTGAAAATAATGCCCATATTTCTCTGAAACTCTCCAGGCAAAGTATGTCTTTCTTATAAAACCAACACCATGTGCCCAGGCAGACTATTGTGAGCCAATGACACACAAAAGATTTTATCTGATCTCTGATGTCAAAGATGTTACATTAAGTTATCAAACTTCCACTTAACTAGATAACTTACCTTGCATGCTTGGCATTCAAACAAGATGGTTAAATACAACAGTGACTAAGGTTGGTTCGCTTAGTGTCTGTATTATCACAATCAATTATTATAATCAAGAACTCTAATTTAGGAAGAACAATGCAATCAAATGTTCAAACAAAGGATGGGATGCTTTGGCATTGGATCACTGCACGACAGATGACCTTATTGCAACTATATGGATTTTAGCGTTCTTTAGATATTGAGAAACAAACATCGTATCTGTAGGCAACATACAGACCTGTATTTACCCTGCAATTAATCATTGCACAAGCAAGTCCCCAGAGGTTTTAATTTTGAAGCTAGGAAACATTTTGTGGCTTCCTAAGCCAAAATGCTCAGAAACATTGAAAATTAAGTATGCCACCCACTTCAGAACAAGAGATAGGTGGGTTGGCCTCAGTTCTTCAGTTATGCAACAGTAAAATGGGTGCGATAAGCTATTTCCCCATCTCCCTTAGTTAATGTAAGGTTGTTTATCCACATTTATTAGTTCTTCAAGTAAATTGTTCTTGAGGGATTCTTGAAGAATCATTCTTAACTCTAACAAGCTAAATAAAAATTGGGAGTAAAATAAGAACTTCAACTGAACCTACAGACAATGTAGATTTGCTTCTGATATTCACATTTCTTCTCCAGGCCAATTATAAAAGTACCAAATGTCAAGGCATCACCATTCACAAATGATACTGGAATTTTTATCCAAAAAAATCTTCCTGCTTATTACCATTATCACAGCATCTTCAAGTATGATAACTTCAAATGATTCCTCTCTAACTTGGTACTCTCATCTTCTATAATCCCATTTCTTCAACCTGATTCATTGTTATCCTTTAAAATTACTGACAAAGCAATAATGTCTATTGAGTGAGAGGTATACTCACATTAAGAGGAAATCTTTTTTTTAACTACTATTTTTTCCTGAGGGTATGATAAAATTGTAATCAAAGAATAAATTAGGATATGACACAGATCTCTAGTAGGAAAGAAGATAACCATGTGTTTAAGCACCATTATCTCCAATAGGTTTGAAATGTATTGGCTAAGTGCTTTCCTGAATAACAATGATTCCGTTGGTGCCAGTGTGCCTGATTTTTATTAGTCACAGCAATGGGTACATTGCTATCACTTTTCCTGAATGTGGTATAACCAAATTTTAGCAAGACTTCTGATGAGTAAGAACACTGCCTATAAAGAGCTGATTATTTTTCTGTAATATGAATTCTTTCCTAGAAGCAAAATAATTAACCTGAAATTTTCTGAGCAACTCAAATTGAAGTCACTTGGGGATTTGGAATGTTTCCACACTATATGTCTCTTTCACATTTTTATTTATCACATAAGGGTCTATTTATGTTAGTACAAACATTTAAGCTCAAAATGTTATTCAGTACCAAATGAATTAGAAGAGACGGGTTAATTTGACGGAAGTCTAGAATGACTGTTTTGATCAGTCATTTGTAAAACATTATCAAAATAGCACTTCTGATCTCACTGCCAAACAAGGTTTCAGCTTAGAGCATTCTAGCACTTCCTTTCCCAGAAAATTATGACCAAGGAAGATTATTATTTCTTTTTTTTTTTTCTTAACCAAGTATACAGCAGTCTAGAAATGTAAAGAAATAAAAAGTTTAATGTCTATGTCTATGCACTAAAGCTTCTGCTATTCCATACAAAAGTAGTTTCTGTTGTATTTCTGTAGTTCCTTCTAATCTTCCTTTATGTTACTACTTTAAAAAAAAAAATCCACCATTCTTATACATCATATTAGCCAAGATTTGACTGAAAAATATTAAATCTGAATTGTTTTGACTCTCTTAACAGCAGAGGAAGGACAAAATCCTACATATTGCTTCAGAAAAGCAGTCTTTTACAGCTTATAACTAATCCAAGGAGATCTCAGCCACAACATGGGTTAAACTGCAAAGAAAACTTTTAGGAGATCAGCACTTCACATCATCCCAAATACATTATCCAGATAGTATCACAGTGGCCACACCAATGTCTGTAACACAGAATAGAAAAAAAAACCCACATACTTTTCATCACATGCAGTTGCTTTTTTTCTCCTTTTGCAAATAGGTATCCACATATTGCTGGTTTGACCAAGGAAAACTTTCAGTCCTGTGCTAATAGCCTGTAACTGTGAGACGTGAATTCTTCCATTAACCCACCTTCTAAAACTCCTACAGCTGGGACCTAGATGTTGTCTCCCTGATTCAACACTCAAAGTAAGCAAGCAAACCATGTCGGCATAAGTCACTTAAAGAACAACATCTGTGCTTGTCTTGCATGTCGTCCTCTCATACTTCAGACACTCTGAATAATTGAGCTTGCTGGACTTGTACCAAGTTATCTATCTCTGACGGCTGGTGTGCTGTAAATTCATATAGAAAAATATTATATTCCACTGAACTGCTGCAGCTCCCTAGATAAAATGGTAAATTTTCCACAGATTTTCTTGTCAGCTTCAACCTGAAGGTAGGATTTAGGAAGGTTACATTTCTCAGCAAACAGGCAGTTGGAAGAAGCTTTTCAGCACCTCTCAGTACTCCCTTCTAGTAAACCAAGTTGGGTTTTTTCAGCCCTTAAAGAAAAATAAAAATTGAACACATTTATTATGGTTACAAGACTTTACTGTAACAGTTCCAGAAATGTTGTCTTGAGGCCTCTGCATTGTCAGAAGACCTGAAGAGTTGCTTCTCTGCATGGAAAATAACAGCAGTTTCAGGTTTCAGCAGCCTTCCAGCATGCAGTGGAAGAATTTGGCAGATACTCCCTTTACAGGCTCATTATTTAATGTTTGCTCTTTCACTTTCTCTTGTTTGCTGCTTTGAGCTGAACTCCTTTAAAAAAAAAAAAAGGATGAAGGAATATCAGTCTCTAAAATTGATGGCTCTAAAGACAAATACTTTGTCTTTTGTGAGAAAAAGTCGGACTATGTGCCAACCTTTTTCTCAAACCCTAATGGGTGAATATGTGTATTCTTTTTGGACTCAAATTGTTAAAAAAAATTGATTTTTTTTATTCCTACTTTTATTTTCTACAAACGTGAGAAGCTCAGTAGATGAGAAATGATACATAAGGTCTGAAAGGTCTAAAGCTCGTGCTGAGTAAGCTTCATTCCAGATCTGCTGCTACAGCTAAGTGGCCAGGCACATGTTATTACAAAGTTCCTGATTTATCTCCTTTCATTAGAAAACTTTCAACAGTAGCAACAAAAAAAGACTTCCCCTGCCCCCCTCTCCTTTTTTTTCCCTTTCTTTGCTTTCCATACTAACGCCCACTCTGGTGCTACCAGTTCAGAGACTGCTTTTTCTGAGTCTGTTAGTGGTTCGTGCTGCTCCAGACATTAAGCCGTTGACTGGCACTTCAGAAAGTGATGTGAATGACTCCCGGCGTATCGTTTTTGACAGTGTAAGATAAAGGATCTGCCCCCCTGCTGTTATTGCCTGAAGGTGCACTTGTGGAAAATAAATAAAAATAGCTTCCAGAGGTAAAACTTTGAGGGGTAAAATTACACCATCTGTGTAAAGGGAAAATCTTGGAGGAAAACTGAAGTGAACTCTGTAATATGAGGGCTCAGAACTACCACTTCTTTTTTTTTTTTTTTTAATTACCTGGCCACCTGTCACAGTTCTATTTGAGATGGCACTGTTTGGGGCCTGTCCTAAAAATTGGATGTGTAGCATTTAAATTATTTGGCCACAGGAGGTCTGCACATCTGAATGTAACATTTTTAGACATCAATACTGTTAAAAAGTCATCAGTTTTCCTTCCTTGCTGTCTCATAAAGCAATTTGATAAATATCAAATTTACCTTTCAGTAAAAGTATGCATGAATACCTGTGCTATTCAATCAGAAGCATCATTAAGTACTACACCAAGCACTAATAATCTGAATAAAAACCCCAAAATCAGGGTTTACTTTCATACAGCACATTTAATCTGGAAGAAACTCTAATTGCATTACAGAGGTTATTCTTTTGTCTAGCACCTGTCATGGAAATGGATTTCAATACGCTTTCTTAGCATGCTATATGGATCATTCAAACGGCATACAATACCCCAGGAACGCCTTCATGCATTACTGAACTGCAGCCGTCTCTTCAGCAGGATACAAGTTGTTGTTTAACAATACACAGCAACACAATGCAAGCCTTACTGAAATTAGCATGAAAATTTAAATAGGAATAATACTCCAGGGGGAGGATCTTGGTTTTGTGTTTTGTCTTGAACAGCAATCCATTTCGTTTATACAATTTCCCAGTAGTTAGACCACTTACCAAAAAAAAGAGCCATCCCCAACCCTAGGCCCTTATTAGCCTGAGGGTTTTGAGCTCCTTGCTCTTATCTGCCCATAGAGGATGCTAAACACCAGGTGAATGTCACTAATTTGACCCACTGTCTCCTAAGACAGCACCCGATTCAGCTCCCAAGTGACTGATCTATATACTAAGGTATCATGCAAAAATGAGCACCTCTATCTCCAGATACATTTGTGAATGAGAGTGACCAGGGTTAAATGTTTTGGGCATGGATTAACCATATTCTGATGATGTCTAATATTCTGAGGAGTCACGTGAAGAGAAGCCTAAATCCGAACTTAGGTGGTTGAGGTTTCACCCTTCTCAGCAGAAACAACAAAAACAATGGGGACAAGAAAAAAAAAAAATCTGTGTAGGTCCTCTTCATTTGCTCTCATCTTTCAACATGTCCTTCCAACCACTCCTGCTCCACATCTGTTCTGCCAATGGTAGCAGCCTCAGCTTTTGTCAGTTACTTGGCTCAAATGCATCTTCTCATTTTCATTCACACAACCTGCTGTGGCCTTGCTACTCGGTAAAACCACTTGTCTTTATTTCCTCATCACATCCACACTTCTGCTGTGTTGCCCTCAGACAGCACCATCTATGGCTAGGTATACATCGCAGTAGAGCCTCCAAGTTCCTGAAGCTGGTTATGTATTTCTGCTGCATACCAGTTCAGTGTCAGATACAAACACCTCCCTCCACTCATTCTCCTTCTATCCCTCCTTCGTACTTGGCCCATCTAAGTTGTCCAAATAGGAATTTCAATGCACTCCAAAAACATGCTACATTTGGATGTCTGAAGAAGGATAACTCTGAGAATTCTCAGCTCTCTATGATATTGATGTTTCCACATCTTTTCCTCCTCATTGTTTGCTTTCAGCTGTATTGTGAAATATGTATGATTATGTCATAAAACCTTAGGGGCAAGGGCCACCATCCCTCTTCTTGGATTAATTTCCATACAGAAATACGTATCTACCTGTCCCTGTGTTTTACATATTACCACCGAGAAATGAAAAAGAACAGACAATAAAATTTTTGAGAAAATTGTTTTCTGTTCCTTGAATGAACGTCTAATACCATACATCAAACAGACTGGGGTGGGGAGGGAGAGCGGGGAACAAGAAATATATCTTCCCAGTCTCTTATTATAGCATCCAAAAATTGTAACTGATACAAAAGTATTTTTAATTCTAACTTATCCCTAGCATTTTGATATACAGAAACTTGAAAGGGGAGAAAAACAGAGGAAAGCAAGGGACACAGCACACTAAGTTACAACACAGATTAGTTATTGTCTCCATTGCTTGTCCTGTTTTTCTTTATTGCTTCTGCTTTATAAGTTGTTTCCACTTTTTTGGAGTCACTTACGGATTGTCACGATGACTTCTAAATTCCTTTCATTAGTCAGGGTTTGCTTCCAAATAATTTTCAACATGGCCCAGTGCCAGCCAGTGTTGAAAATAATTTCTGTCTGGTAGCAGTTTCAGAATGCATAACAGATCAATCTTTGTATACCAAATAGGTGAAAGAAGACGAAAGGTTTTGTTAGAGGTTGTCTGATTAGAAATAGTTCCACAAGTGAATTGTTTCTTCATTGAATGCTAAATGAAAACAGATAATGATTTATTTCCTTTGTGGGACATGGTGCCATTGTAAGATAGTTTTTGTTTGTTGGTATATTCCATCAGCTTCTTAGGTTTATGCATTTATGTATATGTAATCTCTTTCCTTAGTACTTTTTTTCCCTTATCTTTTTTTGTGTGAATTTGTTTTTTTCTGGGTTGTTTTTCCATCAGTGTTGCTTTTACATTGAGACCAAAGGGTCTTTTATTTTTCTTTACTTATATTTTTTATAATGCAAATTTGAAGTTTAACAATAGTGGAGAAAGATAAGAGGCTCTCTCTGGAGCCTTTGCAAATCCTCCATACAATGCTTCAGAATTTAGACAAAATTGCTAAGCCCTTCTTCAGATTGCTATCTATTTAGCCAATGAGAATTTGAATTATGATCTTGGTTAAAAAGAGCACCATGGGGCAGCAAGAAAAATTACTTCTAGATTACACTGAAAAGTTAAAGAGTGGAGTTTTAAGATGTTTTAAATAACTTTCGGGTAGACCACAAAGCTCTTGGTCATCTTGGTGAAGTGCTAACCACTAAAATGGACCCATGGAGTTATGTCTGAGAATTTGTATAGGTGTCCTTCAACAAGAGAAATACCTCTAAAATCCAGACCATAAATTACTTTCTGTTTTACATCTAGTGGATGATGCATTTAAGGCACTAAATTTGGTCTTCAGTACACTTGAAGAACATGCTATTCTTTAAGTGGATATTCATAGTTTGTGATTTATTTTACTTATCTTAGGACACTTAGAGACACTTAGAAGCCTTGCTGTCTCTTCAGTCCATAGAAAGAGAGAGATGAACCTTCAGAGGTGACAGTATTTTTGATTTAAAAAACAGTTGACAGAAAAGTTACCCTACATGTAGCTGAATTCTTTCAATGAATAATTAACATTTTTTCTAAAAAAGATGTCCCTTATTTCTAGTCTGCATTTGGTTAACTCCCTCATCCAACTGTTGGATCTCAATATGTCTTTTACATAGAATGAAGAGCAATCTGTCATCAGAAACCTTTTCCCAATGCACAAGGTAATAAAAGCACCCTTTTGACAAACTGAATAGCTCTCAGTTTGTAAAGCACCCTTTTTTCTCCAAGACATCTCCAAAACCTGTAGTTAATTTACTTTTTTTTTTCCAAAATACTTAGATATAGTTATAAGAATTTGATTAATATCCCAGAAATAAAGGTTAAGATGCTGTCCACCTAATGATCTTTGGCAGAGAGACTATCAATGGCTTGTCAGATTACTCTAAGGATGGTGAATCTTAAACTAACCTAGGGTTACAGGAGTTATTTCTGTTACAGATATTACAAAAATATAAGGCAGGAATTCAATTTGGCCATTTAGTTATGAATGCCACCTGAAAAAAAATCCAGAATCATTGACAATATTAATATTTCATCCCTATAAATTTAAAATATTAAAAGAGGTAGCTGCAAAACAAAACCTGTTATTCTAGAAAATATTGTTTTCCACTACCCAAACATAGAAATGGAACTTTGAATCCAACCATAGGATGATCCATGGATGTCATTATTTGATAGTGCTAGGACAACATGGAGTGAACAAATGAAAGACAAAATTCTACTAATATCAAAGAAGAGAAATAAAGAACACAGGACTGATTTTCTGTCCTCTCCATGAGGAAATATTCAACCCAAAAGTATAAAAAGACACATATGTAAATATATATTCATACACCCATATATTAAAATCTAATATATTTATATGCATGTGCAGAAATTCTTGTACAAAAATACAAAAATCATGTACAAAAATCTATAGGACGTGATATTAGTGAACATAAAAATAGTGAGAAACTCATATTTCAATGTGTACATGTTAATAAAGCATTTTATTAACATTAAAGTGTTTACGCACATAACATAATTAAATTTTAATTTATTTGATATCATCCATAAGGAATAAAATATAATATCCAAACTAATTGTCATGCCAGCAATTCCCTTCGCCATCCTCAGCTTCTTAAAATAACATACCTTATAGTGTCATGTAGATACAGAGGGACATAATTTACATAATTTCATAGCAGTATAATGCCACAATACTTTAGGAAGTCAGTCCTAGTTGTAAAAGTTTTTTTTAAAAAATAGATGCAAAATATTCTGCCTAAATCCTTAGTAAAATAAAGCTCTGGATAAACAGATGGGCCTTCTACCCTGTGTAGGATGTTTACCTATAGCAGACTAAAAAATATTACTTTTGCCCCCAAATATCACGCTGTATATAAGTATCAAAGTTGATGCAATCTTGCTTTAGGTAGTCTTAGTTGCTGGGAAGATAAACAATGGTAAAGGAAAGGAAGTCTGGACTCATTCTATTCAGGGCTTTATTGAGGAACAATTAAATTTGAATTAAAAGGCCAGTGCAGAGACCATGACATTTCTGTTAGGAACCTGTAGAGGTGCTAATTCTAAGCAATTCTATTATATCTACTGATTCTGAATGCAATTGCATGGCAAGAAGAAAATATGACATTTGCCTAATTAATTATATATGAGAGGAAAAAAACCATACAAGTTTTCAGCTCTTACAATTTGAAAATGAAGATATACGGGGGAGTCCAGGAGAAGCAGCACAGGGGAGGAGCAGGATCTGCACAAAGGAGAGGCTGCAAAAAGAAGAGAGGAAGACACCAAATTAAATGTCATAAGTTTATGACATTTTGAGAGTGAGCAAACATTCATGAGGTGCAAGAGAGCAGCAAGAAGTTGCAGGGGTTACCTAATTCTGAAACAGAGGAGAGTAACCGGTAGGTGAGAAAAGTTTGGGAAGGAACAAGGGCAGATCAAGACAAATAAGTATCACCAACAGCAGGAAAAGCAGAGGAAGGTTTCTATGCATCAGAAAAGCAAGCAGGAGAGAGGAATGAAAGTGGAGTTAGTAGCAGCAGAAAAAGAGAGGAAAGGTAAAAGGATGAGAAAGATGGAAGGAAATGAAAGAAGTAATAGAAGGATGTGATTAAGAGAAAAAGTAACATGATGAGTTAGAAGAAAAGTATACTTAAGATCCAATTTGGCATTGGGAAAAGGCTTGTAGAAGCACAGAGATGCGAATAATCAGGGGAGATAACAAGAGCAGACCAGAAAGGCAACAGCAAATGATCAAATGAGTTGCATTAATTCAAGAGGCAGAAGCAGTTAGATTGCAAGCAGAAAGCACTTTGGAACCATTCTTCAAAGAATGAATTGCATTAAAGTAGACCCAGTAACCGTATTTTCATAGGTACAGGCTGGCCTTTAAACAGCACCTGCAAAAGCACTCTTCTCTGCCAATGCATTCAAATAACCCATGGATTATCTAGCTGTGCAGGTCCTGGACATGAAAACAGCACTCAGGGCAGCAACCAGACTGTTGTGACAGCAAAGTCCCTCCCTCCCCGCTCTTCACCACCCTCCCAGCCCTGCTGTGTGTCATTCCCTACATCGCGCAATTTATGGACCTGTGACTTTAAATGCAAGCCTCCTTGTTCCTCATCGCTCTACCAGAATGGGCCAGCAATCCTCTCCACAGAGTAAGGCCCTGTCCCTTCCTAGGTCCAAGAGTGGACTGGCTGAAGGGAAGACAGACAGTTACACCTGCTTCTACGGTGGCAGCAGCCAGCCCCACCGCACAGACCCAACGCTGCCACCTGCCCTCTACCACCAGCTGTTCCCAGAGCTGCAAGACCTGGGGAGGAAGGCGGAGGAGGAAACACCAGGGAGGGGTAGGAGTCGACCCTTACCTTCTAAATGTAAGGTGCCTATAAATCCTAGAAGAAAGGGCTCTGGGGATAAACTTCCCATTTATCACCCACATTGTTATACAAGCCACAGTGCTACCCAGTGACATTTTAAATGAATCAGCCACAGGCCATGCACGTAGAATGATGGATTACGGAGTGGGAGGAGGTAAAACACCTTGCAAGAAGAGCACCGAGAAATAGGCCAGGGCTCCGAGGAGCATCCCAAGATGTGGGAAGACAGAGCTGCTGGCATTTACGTGCCCTCCACCCAGCCTGCGCGGCGACGCCTCCTCTCCTGACCATCTGCTGACAGTGGTGGCAGGACAGACGCTGGGCGTTTGTCAAGGGGGACAAATGGAAAAACAGAACAGCTCAAATCAGGGGGAAAAAAAAATAAAAATAATAAAAGAAGCAGCTATTTTAGCTCTGCCTGCTGAGGGCTTTGCAACCTGTCAGAGCACAGCGGGGCCAGCTCTGCTGCCGTGCAAGGCCTGACGGGGCCCCGCCCTGCAGGGACAGCTGGCAGCAGGGGATTGGGTCATGGAATCATGGAATTGTTGGAGCTGGAAGGGACCTCTAGAGATCATCTAGTCCAACTTCCCTGCCAAAGCAGGATTGCCTAGAGCACATTACTCAGGACTGCATCCAGGAGGGTCTTGAAAATCTCCAGAGAAGGGGACCCCACAACCTCCCTGGGCAGCCTGTTCCGGTGCTCTGTCACCCTCACCGTAAAGAAGTTTTTCCTCATATTTGAATGGTACTTCCTATGTTCCAGCTTCTGCCTGTTGCCCCTCGTCCTATCACTGGAAACCACTGAAAAGAGTCTGGCTCCATCATCCTCCAACCCACCCTTTAGGAACTTATAAACATAGATGAGGTCTCCCCTCAGCCTTCTCTTCTCCAGGCTAAAGAGCCCCAGCTCTTTGAGCCTTTCCTCGTAAGGGAGGTGCTCCAATCCCTTAATCATCTTAGTTGCCCCATGTTGGACTCTCTCCAGTAGTTCCCTGTCTCTCTTGAACTGGGGAGCCCAGAACTGGATGCAGCATTCCAGTTGTGGCCTCACCAGTGCAGAGTAGAGGGGGAGGATGACCTCCCTCGACCTGCTGGCCGCACTTCTCCCTATGCAGCTCAGGATTCCATTGGCCCTCTTGCAACAAGGGCACATTGCTGGCTCATGGAAAGTTTGCTATCCACCAGGATTCCCAGATCCTTCTCCTCAGCAGTGCTTTCCAGAAGATCAACCCCTAACCTATATTGGTGCCTGGGCTTCTTCCTTCCCAGGTGCAGGACCCTACATTTGCCCTTGTTGAACCTCATTAGGTTCTTCTCTGCCCAGCTCTCCAGCCTGTTCAGGTCATGCTGGATGGCGGCACAGCCCTCCCAGTTTGGTATCATCAGCGAACTTGCTGAGGGAGCAGCACCTGCGACATGGGATTGGTCAGGGCCTCAGGCCTCTCAAGCGTTTCCTGTGCTGGCACCTGGAGGCCAGGGGAGGTGCCGGGCCGGAGCCAGTGCGGGCGCCTCTTCATCTTCCCTGAGTGAATAAATACCAACCCCAGAGGACTAAATGTATCCCAGGCCTCCTATACATCTCCTAAAATGCATTCTGATTCCGCATCCCTGCTGGAAAACAGAAACCAATCTGTTTTAAACGTTATTGTGATGCAACTTCAAGGGCTGGGCCTGCAGCCGGGCGTGAGCAGCATCTCCGGTGACAGGAGGGCTGACCGCCTCGCTCGGGCCATCACGAGCAGAGGGATAATGGCGTGCCTCAGCAGGAGAGTGTAACATCTCCTTAGAGTCAGAAATATTCTTTTTGTCATTGACGAGGACGTAAGTGGGAGAACATGGCTGCGGCTTGCGATGACAATTGTCATGGGAAGTTAGAGGAAAACCAAGGTCTTTTACAAAGTAAAAGAAAAGGTAGCCTTGCCTGTCTTGTCACATTATACAACTGGCATCAGATCTAACAACTCGGGCTAAAGCATGAGACATTGTTAATAGAGTTTTGCAACTATTTTGACAAAGGACTCAGCTCGAAGAACTTAAGAAGAGAGCCTAGAAATTCTTCAATAATGTCCTTTATATTCTAAAACTTTAGCTCACAAAAAGAAAAGAATTTGACTTGAGAAAACACACACGTCACAAGCTGCTAGCAACTGGCATTTTACTGCAGAGGCAGCATGATGTTACCCAACAAATGCACCAAGGAAGAATTTGTTCCGGTAGAATTCTGTGTCTTAAATATAGCTGTAGTAATTAAGTTTAGAAACTGCAAAGGAGAAACAGATCACTAAACTGAGCGACACCAAAGTAGAACTCTAATGATAATTTGAAGTTAGTTGAAAAAGGCTTAGGGCAAGGTACGGTATTTCTCTTTTTTTTTTTTTTTTTTTTAATTGTGTCTGTGATAAATGAGGTGACAAAATAAAGCTAATTTCTTTGTCAGAACAGACTTCCTGAATAATGAGGAGAATGAGTGTATGTGCTTACTACATTGGCCATTTTGATTTATCCTTAGAATTTATAAAGTTGTTTCTTTCTATGGTCATCCTTTGGAAAGGTATGCATTGTGTCACTCTTCCTTCACAAGAAATGATTAGTAAAGGTACAGAAATTAATTGTTTAACACTTGATTCAAAATTTATTAACTTGCTGTCAGTATTTCCTTTAGGTAAGTAGTATTTGAGCTGGACTGTGCTTTCAGGGTCCCCAGCTGAGCAATGCATTCAGATTAACAATGATATTTTTATTCTTCAGAAAGTGAGCACAGAGTTAACTGTGTGCCTCCACACTTTCAACCCACCAACTGATTATATATCATGGGATTGGATGTCTGCCAGTTGTATTTTATACATATATATATATACATATACATGTGCGCAGCTTAGTGATAAGGGATGCTAAAGAAGTGGACTTTCTTCAGCTGCTCCAGGCCAGCAGTCCCTCCTGCCCAGGCTGCCACTTTCCTGTTTGCAGGTTCAACCAACAGCAGAGCTGAGCACGCATCCCAGAGACACATACACACAAGCACACCCCATACACACACATGCAGTTTTTTGGAAGATACAGGTGCTCATCAATAGCCCCCATGTCTGACTCCAGTAGTAGCTGGCAGTTAAGTCCTTGCAGCACACATAAACATGGCATAGAGAGTAAGATTAAGTAGAGAGATAGTTGAGAAAACATTCAGTAAGAAGACATTAAGAAGATGGATCAGACTGTGTTGATCAGGCACAGGGATAAGCCAGACAAGTGTACTGAAAAACCCTGTTTAACATGTGACCAGCCCCTTTTATAGCCCTTTCTGTCTACCTCTCTTTGTTCCTCCCTGCTCCTCCCTCACCTGCACATTGCCTCAGCACTCCACATTGTCTCACTGATCCCCTCCAGCATTCAGGACCCTCAAGTTTGCATCCTTATCAGTTGTGAAGTCCTGGACTGCCTGCAGCTTCTAGGTAGCCCATCAGTTACCTTGACTGACCAGGTTTACTTCTGACTATTGTCTTTGTTAATACATGTCTCTCTGTGTTTGTCTTCTTCCCTTTCCTTTCCCTGCCCTCCCCAAAAAATAAACATCCTCACACTTCAGATATTCGTGGCAATTAGTGAATGACCAGGTTTGTTTCTCCCTTAACCATGCGTCGGACAGGTTTGTCTCTGTTGTTGTTTATGGCTCCTTTGTCCAGATACCCTTAAAAGAGCAGACGCTATCCTTCCACATACCCTTACACTTCAAATTGACAAGGTCCTGATGAATTGAAACTCAAAAGTTTTGTGGGGTTTTTTTTTTATAGTTTGAAAACACAAAAGGAAGAAGTGAAACAATGATCGAAATGGAGCATATTTCAGTAATTTGGCTGTATTCTTCCGCACGTGGTTTTATTCCATGCACATGATCACAGAATCATAGAATGGTTAGAGTTGGAAGGGATCTTAAAGATCATCTAGTTCCAACCCCCCTGCCATGGGCAGGGACACCTCCAACTAGACCAGGTTGCTCAAAGAATAATGCTACAGAAAATCTGCAGAAGTGGTAACCTGTGTTATTTGATCTAGATCTACTGCTCCTGAAACCAATTCTGAAATTACTCAAGATAAGTGGATTTAGCTAAATACAGACAAAAGCAGAGAAAAACTGAAGAAGAGTGTCCCCAAATGTTGTTTTTTCTGTTAGAGTTCAAGTGTTCAAGTGTTCACTTTGTTGCCCCGGCTAACCTTTCAAAGTTTGTGGCTGGGTTTTTGGGAGGATTTGGAGGAGGGTCTTCTTTGTTTCTGTCTTCTGGGAGTCATGTGGGTACAACCTCAAATAAGTATATGAGACAGGGTGCAGGATATTCATTTTGATTACATCTTTCTTAGAGCACCAGGAAAGCAATGCTATTAATTCATGGCTCCCTTAATTCATATCCCTTTCCAGCTGCTCATTTCTTGGCATTTCCTCTTTCTGGTATTGGTAGTCCTTTGGTTCATCTTCCACATCCATTTCAAACGTTTCCTATGCAGCTCCAGCCACTCTCATAAATCCTTTCTTTTAGTACTGTAATTTTGTCTGCTAATTACTTTTTGAAGTCTGTTTTGGATTCTGCCCTTTTTTGTTTCAGTTTTCTTGCTTTGGAGCCCTCTTTTAAGGTAACTTGGAAATCACTGTAGTAGGACAAATCTTAGAAATGTAATCTGTTGGGATCTTCTTGGTAAGATGACCAGCGGGTACCTGGAAATGCCAGTTTGCAGGGTTTAGGGATTTAATTTACTTCATGTGTTACATGGACCCCCAGTCTGAGGAACTCTCAGATAGATGTTTGCTCTGACTACCTGCAGAGCAGAAATCAGTGTTATGTAAAGAATATTCAGGTACTGAAGGAAAATGAATAGCTTCTTTGCATTTCTTTTCTGTTACTTTCACTGTGGCATATCAAGCTTGCTCTTTGCATAGTGAAATTTTCAGAAGTGCAACATGTTAAAAAAAAAAAAGTCAATCAACTATTTCTAACTCTTTAAATTTAAAAAAAAAAAAAGGCAAATTCCTCCCAGTCTGCTTTATGCACAAACCTATTCATAGAGTTCTAGTTAAGGGATTTTTGAAAGTTTACAAATCTCATTATCAGCAATGATTAAACATGGATGGTTAACCCTGGAGATGAATTTGGGAAGAATGCTAAAGCAGTGATATTTGCCTCTAGATAATCAAGCCTGGAAAACAGAGTGTAAAGATAATTTATATCCATTCTAAGCAGCTTCAAATGTAGGGTTTCTCTGCACTTAGTTCTTTTCTCCAATGTTTCACTAGCAACTTGTTTTCAGCTTAGCAAATTACTTCTGAGGACTCAGCCGTGTTTTCCTCATGCACCTTAAATTAAGTCAATTCCTTTTCAAGTCAGTGGGTGCAAAAGGGATATAGGATAGCATTTTTCATCACCAGATTAGTTTTGATACTCAAGAATTCATCAAAATATACTCCAAAAGTTTTCCATTTATAAAGTGTAAGATATATATTAACAAAGACAATTTACCAAAAGAATATGCAAAGAGTAATAGAGGTAGTGTTCATTGGCCATATTGCTTACTCCTTCACAACCCCAAAAGCCTGACTTGTATAAGCTTTTGAAAAATGGTTTGAAGAGACGTGGTCTTTCATCATGTTCATTGACTGAGCAAAGTTAATGTTATGACATTGTAAAAAACTAAACAGGACAACACAAGTAATTATGGGCATGCCAGTTTGTGGGTGAAATAGTGGAACAGCTGTTGCATGACTCAAGTGATAACTAATAGAAGTTATAATTAACACCAGCTAACAGATTTTTAGAAAATGGTTGTTGTTAAACTAGTCTTTTACAATTAAATTGGAACTCTTGTACATAGTGTTTCATGCATGTCCATAGCGTTTGGGATGTACATAGTGTCAATGCACAAGACTCCTCATTTCTGCAATGAAATTGAGTATACTACTGATCTTTGATGCAGTCTCAAAGAGATTTATGCGTATGGACTGGACTCAGGTTAATGTTTTTGTCCATGCTTTTCTATTTAAACCTCGTTTAGTTTCCTTTTTCATGGAGAAAACATTTTTTAAATAGGGTAATGTTAAAATATTTATGGGTATGGCTACATGAATGAATGGAATAAGAACAATTTGGATATGTTGTTCTTTGCTCCCATGAAAAAAATGCACTTTTTAAGTAGCAAAGGGCTTTCCTATTCCGGAAATGCCACCAGAGTGACTTCTGACATATTTTGGATGTCCCCATTCCAAGTGTGAGTCCAAGTATGGCTCTTGTAAATTCCTACTATTTTATGTCAATATAGAGAGTCACAAAGGTACAGAAGCTACTGGGAACCATGCCAGATTTCTGCCAATCATAAAGTCTGCCATAGAGAAGGGGAATGAAATTGAGACACATCTATTGCAGCTCATGTGAAATACTGCAGTGGCATTTCCCCAAATCACATGGTTTGGATTTTAGTTTTATTTATTTTTTCCAGTCATGGATGGAAATCAGAAAGGGTTAGAAAAATGACATCCAATATTTCCACCAGCCTACGTTGTAACTGTGTCCCCCAATAACTATTGTATGCTTTCAGTTTTACATCTGTACAAGGAAACTACACCATCTTTAACAAATGCACTTGTGTGTGCAATGTCTTTTAGCTACATAAAAACAATCTCAAAATTAAACAACTTCATTTTATAAATTCCAGAAGAAAAGAAGAAAAATCACCTTGAGTAAGAGTATGTCAACATTTGTCAGTACATTTAGCTCCAATCAGACTATCCCACAACTATGCTATAGTGTAGTGAAGGAATGAGTGCAGCAGAGAATATGGAGGATACTTCTCATGACCTCTATCTGTGTTTTGCTAAGAAAGAAAAGTAAAATACTTTTGATCCTGGTAAAAACCTCACGATGAGGTTTTAGTTATTCTGTAGCTGTTATTATGTGTGACCTGCACATACCATTTTTAAAGGAGATTTATACCAATATTTTTGTAAATACTGTTGTTTTCTCTGTAGCAGTCCACATTTTTGTGCCATGCAATGACTCAGAAATATGCTTACTGTTCTGACACAGATTGTCAAGCTGTGTCATGCCATCCACCTTGGCCAGCTGTAAAGTCAAATTCACAAATTGCACAGGAAGCAAAATAAAATTAAAAAAACACTGGCTATGTTTAATTAGCTGGTCAAAAGATCACTTTGTGCTGTGTCTGAATGTCAAAGCATCCTCCTTTGTTTTCTAGGGATCCAGACACATTCTCATCTCTAACATACTAATTTGTACACCATATATAGCGAGATGTTTTTCTCTCATGGAAAAAAAAAAAATCAGGAAAACTATTTATATTCTAAACATGAAAGAGATTTCTGCCAAAGTATGTGTAGATAGTTATTATAGCTAGGAACATACAGGAAAGCCAACTAACACCTATTTAGTTGTCTCGAACAGAAATCCCACCATGTTTGCAGCATAAATGTGCATACAGCTGCTTGCTTTTTGGTCTGAATCAACGTCTCCATGTTGAAGCTTCAGTCATCAGATCAAGGATCAAAGGCAGAACTGTTTAGTATCAGAAGCTAGTCACCAAGAACAAACAACAGGCAGTTCAAGTGATAAGTTTGCTAACTCTTTCCCAAGTATTTCACACATGCACTAAAACACAAATGCCATAGCAAAAACCAGAATCTGTTTCTAATTGATCCGTGAGAAACAAATTACTACAGTAACATTCTTCAAGTCGTACATATAAAAAAATCAGTCTGGTCATCTCTGGTCATTACTAATTATGCCAAGAACTGGCACACACTATGGTGTGTTGTATGGCATTCAGACGATAGAGAAGGAGCAAGATGAGCTGCAGCCCAGACTTCGGATCTGCATCAGAGGCTGGATTTCACCCCATCAAAACTCCAGTTACATTTTGAGCAGAAAGATGACCTTTTTTACACAGTCTTTTTCTTAGGCTTTATCTGGATAATGTTAATTTCACTCACTCACTGATACACTCCTTGTGCTAGTGTCTACAGATAATAGGAGTAGCTGAAGGATGATCTATATGTGCTAGAGAACGTTATCTCTCTGGGACAATGAAAAAGCATCCTCGTTCTATGTCTCTTTTTGTTTATATCTATCACATGAGACTTTTTTTTGTACAAAAAAGTATGTTTAATACCATAGATAGTGAATTCACATGTCTTGAGTTTTCCATGTTTCTTTGATTTTCCCAGTAATTCAATGATGCTTCTGTCCTAAACTCTTTATCTTAAATGGGAATTCTACAGCTTACCTCCTATATTTACTTACAATTTTGTGTGTTAAAATATAATTTCACTGTTTTTCTGACACAGGAGTTGAATGAAAATCTGTGCAGCTTTAAGCACAGTTGCACCATCCGAACACCTCATTCTCACTTTTTTTTTCCCTTGTGAATGTTCACTAGATAATATTGACACATTCCTCTTGAAATCTCATCTTTTCTATCTTACAGTGCCTTAATGTCAAGAAGTTTATACTTAAGATGACTCCCGGGCATAATTTACTCAAGATGTGAAAGTTGATCTGTACTCTGGGTGCACATCACCAACAGGAGAAAATAGTCTGGACATGGTGTTGACTGAATACAACAGATGCACAAACAAAGATATAATTGAACTCACTTTTTCACAGCTTGTTTGACACTGCAATACTACCAAATACTACTTGTATACATAAAAAGACCCTTTTTTAATGTAGGAAAGACAAAGGAGTACGGCTTGTAAGCACATAGTAAGCTTTTATTTTTTGCGTAAAAAGTTATCTTGTTTTCACAGTCAGAAAGCTGCAATCTGACTCTGATCTTTAAAAAGTTTGCAATGAGTAATGCTTGCTTCACCTTCTATGTCAATGTACTCTAGATGAATGGGCCAGACATCATTACTGAAGTTACAAGTATGTTAAAGATGTCAGAAGGGCTTCCTAGCTCCTGAATCTAGTCTCTTCCTAGGCTAT
This sequence comes from Limosa lapponica baueri, assembly GCA_002844005.1. Lineage (NCBI taxonomy): Eukaryota > Metazoa > Chordata > Aves > Charadriiformes > Scolopacidae > Limosa > Limosa lapponica. The sequence continues at coordinate 723,993 of KZ505729.1, forward strand.
GCCCTGACTTTGTATGAATATGTACACACAACATCCTTTTTGTGCCTTGCTCCTTTTCCCACTGAAAGACATCCTTCGAAGCACAAAATAAGAGGTCATTTATCTGCAAGGTCAAAAGACCAGAATGCCAAGATGTCTTGCGTTACGTATGAAGATATGTTAACACAGTTTGAAAAACTTCCATTTCTTACAATGAACTTCATATTCAACCCAAAATCTTCACCTATGTGTGCTGAATGGTCAACATTCACCTTCTTACTCACCTCAATAGCTCTGGGGAAAAAAAAAAAAAGCCACTGATAGAAGTCTATAAATACAGATACTCAGCAGTATGCACCAGTTTTCAAATACCACTATCAATGATTCACATAAAGCCATTATGTGAGTTAAAATCAGACCCAAGATTAAATTCCTGTTGGTAGATGGGTATCCACCTAGTGGCTTTAGAACATTACCTGAAAATTGGATGTTTTGGTGGTTTGGGTGGGGTTTGCTGTTTTGGTTTGGTGGTTGTTGATTCTTAGTGGTTTGGGGGTTTTTTTGAGCTCGAACTTCTGTTTGATATTAGCTAAAGAAAGATTTGATTTTCCTCAGCACTGGTCCTTAAAAGACAATAATTACTAGATGACAGTCAAAGTCAACCACAGCACTTTGTTCTTTTTGTACAGTATGCTAATAATGTATGCTCCTACTCATACTCATAGAAAAGGGCCTATCAATCTGACACCACCTGTGCTTAGAAATGGCTTTAAAGTTATGATTAAAAACACCAGTAAGAGGAAGGGGGAAAGAAGGGAAAACACATGTTAATACCTAATACATGCAACAGTCAAAGCTGCCTGCTGCGTCAGATTACACAGCTTAGAAAGCACTAATTTAATGGTCTGCATCCAATGTGCTATGGTCCTTACGATCTGGGGAAGTTCGTTCTCTGGTACACCCTGGAGGGTTTTCTCACCATGTGGAGAGAGAAATAAATTTTATAGGCATTATGTCCTTCCCATAAAATGCCTGAACTACTTCATTTTTATCTGAGCAATGATGCAAGACAGAAGAAGCCAGCCAGTTACACTGCATATGGTATCAGTTCTGAGGAAATCTCTATTTCAGGTACCATCATTATCCCTAAGATTCTACATTTAAGAAGCACCCAGCCATTCTGTGTAGATGTTGATGGTAGGCTCAGCTCTGGCAGTTATCGTTATACTGAAATGAGACTGAAGACTTAGGAAGGCCCAAATGAATCTGATGAATATTTAGTCCGGAAGATGAAGACTGAAGCTAACAATAGCAACATCCAAGGATCTGAAGGTCCAGGAAATGTAGAGGAATTGTTCAAATTACTCTGAATGCAAAATGTGTAGAAAAGCATTTCAGAAGCTCACAGGAGATGTCTCTTATTTTTTATACTTTCAAATACAAGAATCTCAATACTTGACTAGGATGCCATTGTGGGAGAAACATATAAACCTTACACAATCCCTTTTGCAGAGAACTTGCACTCACACAGAAAGAAATGAGGAGATAATTATGTGATATTGAAGAATAAAAGACTGTACTTCTGCCACTTCTCTGTTCTTAGCTCTCTCTGGACATCATGGTAAGGCAAATTTTAATGACAGGATTGAAAAGAGAGAAATGAGGAAATGTGGGGAATGTTTTCAGAAAGTGCATCCCGGTCTTCAAGACAGTAGGAGAAATCAGAAGGGCGCTTGATTAAAAGTCTGTTAAGAGACTGATTCTGTGTGCCAGTCGGTAGCAGGTGTCAACTGCTCTTTACTGAACGTAAAGATCATTTGTGGGGTGGGGATGGGTTGTGAAAGGGATTTGAAGGTGAAGCCAAGCAGCTTGTGTTTGAAGTGGCAGAAAAGCTGTAGCTAGCAGAGGGAGGCGTAGACAGAGGTGAAATGGTCAAAATGACAGACCAGGAAAATGATCTTCGCAGCAGCTGAGCAAGATTGCATTTGTCAAAGTCAGAGAAAAAAAAAGGGTGTTGCAGTAGCTGGGACGTGAGATATTTCAGCTGTGCAGATAGATAGCAAAAGCCACATCTTAGATATGGTCTGTAAAAAGAATCTGTGAAAACTAGACATTACCTGAAAGTGAGGATTTAGAAAATGGACTCAGTCAAAGGGGATAATGTGATATCATTCTAGGCATCACCATTACCTAAGGAAAAATACTTTCAAAACAAAAATGGTTGACTTTTTAATAGCAGGTGACTGTTCATCACTCTAAAGTCTCCTTGGAACATACTGAGCTTTGCTGGGTTTTTCCCGTGTTTCTATTTCCTCTATCTCTAACTGTATTTCCTTCCTTTGACATCCCTTTTGAAGTGTAGTCAAATTCAAAGAAAGAATGATTTGCAGTGATGGTGCATGACAAAATGCAGTTTTACAATGAAAATCTTAAGCACTTTCTAGCGAATGCAGAATTTAAGGCTGAGTCCTGATAATGAGTTTTGCATCTGGGAGTTCAGACACTGGCATTTCAGATGAGAACATCAGTTCTATATGCTTCCTGTGTGCAGTAGCATCTGATGCTTAATGCTTCAGGAGATGGTAAAACCTTTAACCACAATATGTACTTAATTAATTGTGCAGTGCTCTACAAAAGGGGTAGGTAGAAAGATTTTTAAGCCCAGAGACACGTGATCTGAAAATCACTGGGGACCTGCTCTTTATACTGAGCAGGAAATTACTTGGGTAATAGATTACTAATTTCACACAGGTCCTCAAAATGATCAGAATAACATATTGCCAAAATCTATCGGCTGATAGTAGTTACTAGTATCTTGGGCACATGTTATTTGTGAATAAAACATAAAGTGAACCCAAATAATAGTATGGATTTGCCATAGGATCTAGAAGTGTTTTAGTGACATCTTCGGGAGCCTGAGGTCTCCCTTATATTAGATGTATGTCTTTTTCTGCCATGAGCTGTGATTCTGTACCAGAACAGCACAGAAGCCCCATTTAGACTGTTTTTAGACACTTGCCATACCCTTTTCCATAACAATATACTTTTGCAGCAATTTATAGTTTTGTTCCTGAGCATTTAGAAATATTTTTGCATTTTAAAATGAAACATACAATATTAATACTTTGTATTTCTCTTCTTCCGCAGCCCTTTCTGTGCTGGACATAGAAAAAATGTGGCAGAGAAAGAAAAGAAAATAATAATAAGAAGCATTGAGAACTAGATTCTTTTTCAACTGGCAGAAATTTCCAGAGAAATGTTGTTTTACAAAGGGGACATTTTTCATCAGAATTTCTAATAATTTTGTTGACCAGCTTTACTTAGTATTTAATGCTAAGTTAGGTAGTTCATCAACAGTTGGCAAACTGAAATTTTTAGGTCAAACTGCTTGGTGACTGCATACTATACAGAGAGATTGATGCATAGCTAGAGGTAATCAGCCCTGTTGTATGAATTATTTCCTTCTGGAAAAAGCTCAGATATTTCACATTGATTGAATGAATACTACCAAGTGTTCAAGATGCAAAGCTCAGAGCAGAACTCTGAATTCAGATATGGTTTTGGGCAGAGGCCTTGTTCCACTGTTACTATTTCTAGCTGGAAATTTTAAGGATTGCAGTACTTTCCAGACAATCCTTGTACATTGTGAAATTATATGACCAAAATTAATCTCAGCTCTTGTTGGCTCTCTGTAAGGAAGACCTTTAGACTAAGCCAATATATAGGCTTATATATTGAGTGTAAAAGTACCCTGACAAAGTGTTTTATTCTGTTTTGAGATATCTGTATAAAACAGTTGAGTTTCCTACAGAGGAGCCCATCTCTGCACTGATTAGATGTCTAGTCTAAATCTCAAGCCTGAGTAAGAGCATTCCCACTTTACTGTACTAAAACCTGAAGTGTCTAGCCAGATATTTTATTCAGATAAATTTCTGAGTTAGCTATTTAAATATCAGTGACAGCTAGAGGAACAAATAAAGTCATGGGTTTATTTTCTGGACAATGGACCTGTCCTGTTGGAACAGGTCCAGCAGAGGGCCACAAAGATGATCAGAAGGATGGAGGATCTCTCCTGTGAAGACAGGCTGAGAGAGCTGGCGTTGTTCAGCCTGGAGAAGAGACAGCTCTGGGGAGACCTTATAGCAGCCTACCAATATCTGAAGGGAACCTACAGGATAACTGGAGAGAGACTCTTTTTCAGGAAGTGTAGTGACAGGACAAGGGGGAACGGTTTTAAATTGGAAGAGCGGAGATTTAGATTAGATACCAGAAAGAAATTCTTTACTGCGAGGGTGGTGAGGCACTGGAACAGGTTGCCCAGGGAAGCTGTGGATGTCCCATCCCTGGAAGTGTTTAAGGCCAGGCTGGATGGGGCTTTGAGCAACCTGCTCTAGTGGGAGGTGTCCCTGGCCATGGCAAGGGGGTTGGAACTTGATGATCTTTAGGGTCCCTTCCAACTCTAACCATTCTATGATTCTATGATATTAAGAGAATAATTGGCCTAGAGGTAATTTTTAATATGTAATAACAAGGAGAGAATTCTGACTCTGGTTTTAGAAAAAGGCAGAAAAAAGATTAATTACTTTTCTCCAGGTCAAATAGAGGAATTTGAGCCAAATACTTTGAATCTTAATCCACTCTTTAATCATTGACTAACTTCCTCATTAGAAGAGACTATGCCTGCACTTGTCTGAGGTAGACTTGGGATTCCCTGTTTCAGTATCCTACAGAAAGCCTTTCTTATTTCTTCATGTACTTTTATTTTATTAGTGTCTACAAAAGCAACAGTATTGTAAGATTTTCATCAAGAATACAAGACTTTTCCAGCTTCTCCCTCTCAAGTTGTGTTCTAGAAAATGCCCTCAGTCGCAGAGACATTGCAAAAAGATGGAAGTCAGTCATCCCAGCTCATGCAGTCCCATATTAAGGGAGCAGCTGGGCTCTCTGTTGCATGAGCTAACACTTGGGTAGAGAGAAGAACCTATGTGATATGACATAAATCAAGTGGCATGACTCTAGAATCCTGCTTTTTGGTCATTTTCTTGGGTGCTTTGGGCAGAGGGAGCAGATTGGTTTTGGTTTTCATTTGGGGTTTTTTTTCTGCTTTTTTAAATCTTTCATGTTAGCACAATTTATATGTTTTTTTAAAGGATGGTGGAGCTAGGACTAGAATTTATGTGAATTTCCTTTTTATATTCACAACTGCTTTGACTCTGTCTTCAGTCCTTTATTGATCTTTCGACATGAATCTCTCCTGACTTGTTTGACATCTATTCTAAGCAGTGAAATGATTGATCACAAAGTTGGCCAAAGACAGATAGAAAAGGTAGCCTTGAAAATAATTTCAAACATACTGTGTTTTAGAGCGTAATTCCTAATACATTTTTAATAAATCCAATGCATACAACCCAGGTTTCATCTGACAATAATGTGTTTTTAAATCCTTGGACCTCATCAACACGATTGTGACTAAAACACACCAAAAATGTATTTGGCACTCCCTCCTCGTGTAGCTGGCAGGAGCAGGCTGTACACGGACCCCTTGGCCTTCATTTTCCTCTGTTTTTGCAGATGAGTCAACGTTCAAGGCTATCTGAGAGCAGAGCTGGCGACTGCAGGGCCCAGATGCCACACTCGGGGTTCCAAGTCCTGAACAGTAGGATCTGTAGCTGGCCACTGTCATGTGCTGCTTTAGATTCACTGTCCGTAACCTGGAGGGTTTATATATAATTTGCCTGCTGCTGCCTTGGTCATTGGTATCCATGAGATGTTCAGTGTTCCCTGGCTAAGAGCAAGCCTGCAGTCCATAGCCTGTGTGTGTCCCGCTTTGTACTCTACGTTCGCTACTCCTGTCACACAGGAAACTGGTGCGCTGGCCAGAAGAATAATTCTCATGCCAAACATGGATGCAAGCAGTGGACAGGAGATTTCTGGGGAAACAGAGAGTAAATTCTGTGAAGCCTTTCCATAAAGTCATTTGTTTCAAATGTGTGAATACAAGTAATTTCTTCTTAAACAAATTTTTGTGCTGGTACAGTAATTCAGGTTGAGGATCTATAAATGTCCTTGAGATAAATATTTTTTAAAAGAAGGTTCTTATTCAACTGTCTGAAGTACTACATTAAAACAAACAACAAAAAAAGGCATTTACTTTATAATCAGAAAAGGTATTGATTTTGAAATAGGCAAACTGGAGGAATAGCCACAGGTTTCTCCAGTGCAACCCTGCAAGCACTTCAAAATACATAACACCTCTTTGAGTTAACTGGGTTTCTAATAATTTCTCCGCATATGGATCAGTTACTAGTAGCCATGATCAATACAAAAAATACTGCAAAAATAAATCTTGCTTTTATGGAGATTATTTCAGTGTGTTATCTGGGAGAGCAGGGACAAGGAGGTCATATGTTTAATCATTAGCAAATGCTGATATCTCCTATGTTTGGTGCAGTCCTGCATGCAGCACAGCAGAAGTCTTTTTTATTTTCCAGACTTTTAATCAGGTTCTTTTATTGGAGTTGTTTGTGCAAATAATATTCCAAATTATGTCTATAGTAAGAAGGACACACTTGAGTAAAAGACAAAGAAGCAGGCTCTAGATTTATCAACTGGAATGTTTTATAGCAGAAAAAGATAATATGGAAAAAAAGGTGTTATCAAATGGAAATCTGGTAGAACTGAATTAAAGGTTGAATAAAGCCCTATGGGATGTAGCAGTGAAGGCTGATGATGTATAGAAACTGTGCTGAAATAAAGATGTACAGACAGATGTCCTATCTAAGGAGCCTGGTAAAAATATTTTAAACAACCCAGAGGCTGGCCTCATCAATTTGTAAGAATTTGGAGCTTTTAGCAAACACAAGAGCAAAGAAGAAAAAATCACTGAAAAAGGACCCGAAAATTCTGAAGGTCTTTTAAAAACAATAAAAAAAATATTCTGTATACCATACAGAGTAGCAAAATATGGAAAACTAGTTTGGAAAAGAAGGTAGAAAGTTACTGGAAAGAAATGATAGGGCATAAAATAAATATGCCTCTTATAGTTACTCATTCAGTCTGGACATCTTCATTTTTTTTTTTACATTACTTTTCTGAAGAGGTTTACATGATTAGCTTCTCCTTTAAGTGGCAATGCCATGGCAGTACAGATACATGTACAAACGTATGCATCTGGATACAAATAATGTGTGTTATGCAGTAGTTAAAAATGTTCAGTCATTAAGTGCGGGAAAGGAAACCTCTCTGTTTCCTTGGCAGAAAGTGCAAAATACTGGGACTTCTGGCTCCACACAGAAGCTGTTCAAAAGCTCGTGCTTTCTCTCATGTTCTTAACGTGATGCCTGAGTGATACGTTTTCCATAGTACACTAGAGGCAACTAGACTGCTACTCAGGGATATAATCAATATAGTACCAAACTTTCTCCACTGAGACAATATTGTCCATGCTGATCCCTAGTATTTTGGATAAAAAATACATTCAGGAAAATGTAAATTACATCTTTGACAAAAGGTATAAAAAAATTCGGCAGTTCAGACAATGAATACTTATTTAACAAGAATTTTGACTAAAAGCCAATGACTTCCCTAAGCAGTAGTCCATGAGAAGGCATATTTGCATGTATTAGATCAGCTGTATAGCTTCTTTCACCCAAACTGTCCTTGCTTTATGTGATGATGTTAAAGAAATCATGTTCTTATATGTCTTTAAATATCTTATGTGCTTCACAAAATCCAATTTGATATTATATCACATCTTTTATTAGTCACTATTTGTTTTACTATAATCCTTAATTGTGGATCAATCCCTAAAGATAGACAGGGTTCAATCACAGAAGTTAATGGTGATCCTCATTTTATATGGTTTACAGTCAGATAATCTGTATTAGCTGTACAGATAGAGAGACATAGAAGGAATAGAAGGAATATGCTTGGCAGCATGATAGATGGAATTTCCGTACTGCAGCTGGTATTTTGTAACCGTCACAACAAAAAGGAGATTTAAAGGGGGAATTCAAAAAGAATAGCAAAGAAGCTTATCTGATTCATTTTGTCTTTTTCTTTCCCTTTTCACTTCAGTTTACATGAGGCACACAATATCATTAAGATCTATGAAAGGAGGTTTCCAGAACCATTAGACATAATATATGCATAAGGCAAAGGTGCAAAATGAATATTTGCAAACAGCAACAAGACACAGGTTGTTAGTGCTCATCTTTTGATGGTTGGATGAGGTGATCTTAAAGGTCCCTTCCAACCTAGACAATTCTATGATTCTATGATCTTGTCCGTGCGCATCCAACATCTGTACTGCAAAGCAGCACTAATTCATTCAGAAACATTCAAAGTATCTTCATCTGCTATAAGTAAATGACTGTTCTGTATTCTTGCTAGTGATGTTGGTAAAGGGAATGGTGGGAGTGTTAATTTTTGCTGTCTGATATATATCTGTCCAGAAATAACTTGGTTTTATAATGGGTAGAATGTAAAATTAGTTTCTTTGTCAGATGAGTTGTTTGGTGAGTCAGCACTCTCTGAAAAATACAAATGTTCTAACATAAACAAGTACAGGAGCGTTTGCAAGTATTATCTATATATTCTCATATGCCTATTCCTAGGTGTCTTGTTTTGTAATTTTGAAGCTCCAGGTTATTTTTTAGCTACAGAGAAAACATCGAAGAGTCCATTCTCTCCTGTTTTTTATGACTTATCATGATTGTGATCTACTAGATCATCGATCTATTAGAGAAATGCAACTTGAAATCATGGGTTTGGCTATTGTACAGCAGGAAAGTTATGCTTTCAAAATGTAAGAATTTCAAAATTTTGCAGAACTATGTCAAGCTCAGATAAATGAAATTAAATATAATAAAAAGGGAACGCAACTTCAGCCATTTTCAGAATTACCTCAAATATCTGTAGTCTATACTTTTCTGTTTAATATGTTCTATTACTCTGTGGCATTACTCTGATAACTCACCTGTTTCCTCTAAGGTTAAGCCATATATGTGGCCGTGGCCTGTATATAGATATGTATGTACTGGTATGTCTATGTATTTGTGCATGCCTGTGTCCATGCACACCTATATGTGTACACACGTATATCTTCATGTTTACTCCTGTGATTTACACGGCAGTAGATATTCCCTGCCAGCTTTGGCCTCCTTATTTTTAGTACATAATATGAATATTATATGTGTACAGTCTTACTTCAGTCCCTGGGAAAGTTATGGAATGAATCCTCCTGGGGGCTATCACAAATCAAATGAAGCACGTGACTGGGAAAAGCCAGCAGGGATTCACCAAGGGCAAATCATACTTGACAAACCTGATTACCTTCGACAACAAAATAACTTGCTCAGTTGATGTGCTGCAAGCGGTAGACATTGTCTACCTGGATGTCTCCAGGGTTTTCAACAGGGTTTCCTACAGCCTCCTCCTCGAAAAACTGATGCATTATGGTCTAGACAAGTAGTCTGTGTGGTGGGTGGGGAACTGGCTGACAGGCCGCACCCAGAGGGTGGTGGTAAATAGCTCCTTTTCAAACTGGTAACTCATCACAAGAGGGGTCTCCCAGGGATCCATACTGGGCCCACACTGTTTACTATCTTCCTAAGTGATCTAGATAATGGGATCAAGCGTGCCCTGATGAAGTCTGACAATGATACCAAACTGAGTGGGGAAGTAGACACTTCATAAGGGAGAGCAACCCTGCAGGAGGACCTGGATAGGCTGGAAGAGTGGGCTAACAAGAAAGGTAGAAGTTCAGCAAGGACAAGTGTAAGGTCTCGCACCTGGGAAAACATAATCCAGGAGTGTAGCACAGACTGGGATCTACCTTGCTGAGGAGCAGCTCTGTGGAAAGGGGAGTCCCGGCGGAAAACAAGTTCAATATAAGTGAACAGTGTGTTGCTGCAGCAAGTCAGAGAACCATAGAATGGTTTGTGTTGGAAGGGACCTTAAAGATCATGAAGTTCCAACCCCCCTGCCATGAGCAGGGACGCCTTCCACTAGACCAGGTTTCTCAAAGCCCCATCCAGGCTGGCCTTGAACACTTCCAGGGATGGGGCATCCACAACTTCTCTGGGCAACAACCTGTTCCAGTGTCTCACCACTCTCACAGTACAGAATTTGTTCCTAATATCTAACCTAAATCTACCCTCTTTCATTTTGAAGTCATCACCCCTCACTCTTTCACTACATGCCCTTGTAAAAAGTCCCTCTCCATCTTTCCTGGAGGCCCCCTTTAGGTACTGGAAGGCTGCTATAATGTCTTCCTCCTGGAACTGCCTTTTCTCCTGGCTGAACAACCCCAACTCTCTCAGCCTGTCTTCATAGGAGAGGTTCTCCAGCCCTTTGATCATCCTTGTGGCCCTCCTCTGGACTCGATCTGACAGATCCAAGTCTTTCTTATGTTGGGGGTCACAGAGGTGGATGTAGTACTCCAGGTGGTGTCTCATGAGAGCAGAGTAGAGGGGCAGACCTTTTCACCATGTTCTGGTATTTAAAGGGTGGCTACAAAGAAGATGAAGACTCCCTTTTTACAAGGAGTCACATGTAAAAGACAAGGAGTAATGGGTACAAATTACTCCTGGGGAGATTCCAATTGGATACAAGAGGAACATTTTTTACTATGAGCCATTGGAATAATCTCCCCAGGGTAGGGAGTCCAGTCCAGTGTCCCCACACTGGACACTTTCAAGATTCAGCTGGGCAGGGTGGTGGGCCATCCTGACTGACTGTGCTTTTGCCAAGAAAGGTTGGACCAGATGATCCTTCAGGTCCCTTCCAACATGGTGGAAGCAGTACAATATCTCTCAAACTTGTTGCAAGTTAACAGGTCTTTTGGTCTGGCTCCTCCAACCTAGGAAGAAATACAAATCCAAGAGTATATATGCCATCAGATGAAGTTGTCTCCTAAGACTCAAACAAGGACAAAACATTACCTTGAAATGTAAAAGCAGGCCATCAAGTTTTATTCCATTTATTGCTGAGTGGTCACCTTGTGCTTTCTGGGGAAATTTCTGTTGCTTTCTCTTTAAAAGCCTCTCCTTTCCTTTGTAGAGGCCAGTCTTTTGAATATGACTAATATTAAAAAAAATCCCGTTTTCATTTATAATAAGAGTAAACTGCCAAGGCAAATATCAGAGGGGAAATACTGAAAATGTTATCCTTGTGTGTTACCCTAGTTACCTACATGCTTGAGCACCAGTCATAAAATCACAGAATAATTTAGAGCTGGAGGGGACCTCTAGAGGATATCTGCAGAAGCACCAGACTTCTGCTGAAAGTAGGACCAGCTTCAGAGTCAGATTAGGTTAAATCAAGTTTGGACAAGAACATTTCACATTTAGGTGTACTAATAGAGTTCCTAAGATTTTGTGAATATAAAGCCAGGACTAAATCTATCCCATGAGGAAGTCCTATGGAAGGTTTTGGAATTTTTTAGCATCCTGCAGGGGCAGACCCTTTTCAGACCTGTGAAGTTTCCTCAGTGACTAGTCCATGCTTTCATGAAGATGCTTTCAAAGTGTTCATTTCAAACAGAAGAGAAGCGGGAAAGAATCTTGGCTCTGACTAAATAAGGTTTGGGAGAAATGTAGCAGTTTTCCTGATTATACACAAGAATATAATTTGTTCTGAGATTTTAAGCAGCCATGATCCAACCTCTATTTAAATAAACAAAAAAGAAAACCCTGTTGACTTTAAATGAGAACCACTGCTATGTAAAAAACAGGAAAAAAATAGAGTGGATCAAACAATGTCTATTACAGCAATAAAGTCATGCTGGAAAGTTCTACACTAACAAAGGAGTTTGAGAAGAAAAGATGTCAAAAATGTAAGCAAAATGAATAGTGATGTAGAATATTGCATGCTGTCGCTCGTATTCTAATACAAAGCTGAACCACAGGATATTTCAGTTCTACTGCAAGAAAAGATTCTTTCTAAAGTTCTGAATAAAAACAGCAACAAAACGCAAAACAAACAAACAAACAAACAAAAGAACTGAAGAACTCAGCTCTCAAACCAATAAGGGTTTTTCTAAAGAATTGTTCCATCCTCTACAGGAAAAGGAAAGGAAATTCAGATAAGAATCGAACAAAGGAACTGATTAGATGTATATAATGGAGGTATTCTGTGGACATGAAATGGAGACAGAGACATACTGAGAAGCATCACCTAAGAATGTCAAAAGCCCCAAAACTGTGAGAAAGAGAGGAGACAACAGGATAAAGCAGGGCAATACTGGAGCCCATCCAGAGCTTCTTTTAGAGAGCCTTTCAGTAATGCTATCAGCTACCACTCAGAGCCTGAGGAGAGACAGATTTTTAGATGTATGAGAATGTATGAGAAACCAATGGAGACAAGCATAGTTCAGGTCTATTATCTTGTTCACTTAAAACATATTTTACAAAATCATTTGCCAGCTGATCCATAACTGCCATCTGAATATTGTCAAAGGACTTCACAAGTCAAAATAATTGTTTAATTTGTAAGTCACCACTCCTACGCTGCTTGGAGATTGCCTAAAGCTTAAGATCATACAACAGATGCAAGAAAGAGGAGTGAAAGAGCCGCAAGTCCTCATTGCTGGTGCTCCTGGGAAAAGAATCTTGTTCCACTTGTATTAAAGGCAGCAGAAACTGCCAGAAGTCCTCACTGATTATTTTGTATGGACTCTGACTGGGAGTATGATTGCTTAGTGAAAACAGGGGAATTATCAAGTGGATTTAATTTTAGAATAAATATTAATGTTTACAGTTCAATACAGCTAAATATTGCAGCCACCATTTCATACATAATCTGAGTTGGTTAAATCAAATTCTGTGATAGGGAGACAAATTCCTAATTAATTGTTTAAATTGTAATACTGCTTCAGGATAATGGTTATAAACAAAGTATTTTGATCCAGTGGAAAGAAAGAAGGTGTAATTTAAATCTTTCTATAAGAAAACAACATTTAAAACTGATGTTTCTGCTGCAGAGTAATGGATATTTCTTTTGAGAATTGAGGGCACAGGTAAATTAACACTGATCATAATAGATGTTACCATATTTTTTGTGAAAACAAAGTAAACCAGAACAAAACCAGAGAAGTTTATGAAATCAAATACTCCAATTTAGTCCAAATTTTAAAACAGTGTGATGAGTCCTGATGGGAGATAGTCCTGAGGGGCAAAGGGCTCCAGGAAGGCTGGACGCTCTTCAAGAAGGAAATTTTAAAGGCCCAGGAGCAGGCTGTCCCAATGAGGCCCAAGATTAAAGGGCGGGGAAAGTGGCCAGCCTGGTTGAACAAAGAACTTTTGATGGGACTTATGGAAAAAAGGAGTGTTTACCACCTTTGGAAGAAGGGACAGGCAACTCGGGAGGAGTACAGAGATCTTGTTAGGTTATACAGATTAAAAATTAGGAAGGCAAAAGCCCAGCTGGAACTCAATCTGGCCATTAATATAAGGGACAACAAAAAAAAGTTTTTATAAATACATCAGCAAAAAGGGAGCCAGGGAGAATCTCTATCCCTTACTGGATGCTGGGGTGAACATTGCAACCAAAGATGAGGAGAAAGCTGAGATACTTAATGCCTTCTTTGCCTCCGTCTTCAATAGTCAGCCCAGCTACTCCCAGGGTGTTCAGCCTCCTGAGCTGGAAGATAAGGGTGGAGAACAGAACAACACCCCCCGGTAATCCAGGAGGAAGTAGTTAATGATCTGTTTATGCACCTAGACACGCATAAGTATATGGGGTCAGATGGGATTCACCCAAGGGTACTCAGGGAGCTGGTGGGAGAGATCACCAAGCCCCTCTCCATCATCTATCAACAATCCTGGTCAACAGGGGAGGTACCAGATGACTGGAGGGTGGCCAACATGACGTCTATCTACAAGAAGGGCCGGAAGGAGGATCCGGGAAACTACAGGCCTGTCAGCCTGACCTTGGTACCGGGAAAGATCATGGAGAGGATCATCTTGAGTGAGGTCTCACGGCAAGTCCAGGACAGCCAAGGGATCAGTGCCAGCCAGCATGGGTTTATGAAAGGGAGGTCCTGCTTAACCAACTTGATCTCTTTCTATGACCATGTAGCCCACCTTCTCGATGCGGGAAAGGCTGTGGATGTTGTCTGCCTGGACTTTGGTAAAGCCTTTGACACTGTTCCCCACAGCATTCTCCTGGAGGAGCTGGCAAATCATGGCATAGACATGTGTACTCTTCACTGGGTAAAAAACTGGCTGGATAGACATGCCCAGAGAGTTGTGATTAACAGGGTGAAATCTTGATAGTGGCCAGTCACCAGTGGTGTCCCTCAGGGCTTAGTTTTGGGGCCAGTTCTGCTCAATATCTTTATCGATGATCTGGATGAGAGGGTTGAGTGCACCCTCAGTAAGTTCACAGATGACACCAAACTAGGTGGGAGTGTTGATCTGCTTGAGGGTAGGAAATCTCTACAGAGAGACCTGGACAGGTTGGATCAATGGACCAAGGCCAATGGGATGATGTTTAGTAGGGCCAAGTGCTGGGTCCTGCATTTCAGTCACAAAAACCCCAGGCAACGCTACAGGCTGGGGAAGAGTGGCTGGAAAGCTGCCCAGCAGAAAAGGACCTGGGGGTGTTAGTGGACAGCCGGCTTAACGTGAGCCAGCAGTGTGCCCAGGTGACCAAGAAGGCCAACAGCATCCTGGCTTGTATCAGGAATAGCGTGGCCAGCAGGAGTAGGGAAGTGATCATGCCTCTGTACTCGGCACTAGTGAGGCCTCACCTTGAGTACTGTGTTCAATTCTGGGCCCCTCCCTACAAGAAGGACATTGGAGTGCTGGAGCGTGTCCAGAGGAGAGCTACAAAGCTGGTGAGGGGTCTAGAGAACAAGTCATATGAGGAGAGGCTGAGGGAACTGGGCCTGTTTAGTCTGGAGAACAGGAGGCTGAGGGGAAACCTCATTGCCCTCTACAACTACCTGAAAGGATTTTGTAGAGAGGTGGGTGTTGGCCTCTTCTCCCAAGGGAATAATGACAGGACCAGAGGAAA
>KZ505729.1:750453-774891 GCA_002844005.1 Limosa lapponica baueri
GGAGGAGGAAAAACTTTCAAGTGAAATATGGTTTAACAAATTTACATAATAATATTCTATATCACCCCCTCACACAGAAGCCATAAATTGCTTCAAGCTTGCTATAAGTTATCCTAACATAGTTATATACTAACCACTGACATTTTCGCTAGAAGTAACTTGTAGCAAGCTTTAATAAACTCTCATGAATCTCAAAAGGGACTGGCAGGCATTTCTAACTGAGGTAGAGACTCGGTGGAGGTGGTAAGCAAGCTGTTTAGAGACACTGTACACACAAGGCAATTTCATCATGCTGCAAAAGTCTTCTCAGGACTTCTGAAAATCTATTTTAAAGAAAATTGGGTTAGGTACATTGATATAAGTAGGTTTGGGGTTCACAGAATCATAGAATGTTTTGGGTTGGAAGGGACTTCTGAAGTAAAACACAACACAGGAACATGTATATAGCTATGCTGCCTCTATTATAATACAACAGTCAAACAGTTTAACCTGAAAAATGCATCTGCAGTACATGCCTCAAGTCTATAAACTTAGCTTCACTGCATGCTTATCACAGAGCATTTCAAATGCCACAGTAAAATTACAAGGCACTTCCGCTATGACGTTACAATAACTTACATTCATATATGTGTATTTATTTTTTTTTGCCCTAGGGCATTGAAGAGTACCTTAGAAGCCTCCTTCAACTTTCAGTGTGCATTTACTTGTCTGAAGAGAATATTTGAAAATGTTTTTAATATCATCATATAGGTGTTTAATCTTTAGCTGCAGTCTGGATGTGTCAGCTATTTAAAAAGAAGGACACCTTCAGAGAAGACAATATGAATACTCACTCACTCAATCGGTGTGAAGTTTCACCTCATTTCCACCAGTTCTAAACAAACTCAGCTTCAGGGGAAACAAACTTCCAAGTTTGTGAAAGAAACCCTTAAACTACACACACATAGTTTCTCATTATGAAGGTCAAATGCAACAGCTGATTATTGACCCCCAATCTTAATGTAGAAACAGCTTTATTATGGAATTTCAGCTATCATTTTACAGAAACAATTACCTTATGCAAGGTAGGTGTGAAACTTTACCGTTTTCCTTTGGTGGCTATCATTAAGTTGTTGTTTGAGAGCAGACAGAGGAAGAAGAATTAAATATTCTTTATAATTTACTACTTCCCTGTGTACACACATACATGCACCACACAAACACACACACCAATCTATACATTTTGATCATTTGAAAGTCAAGAAATAGATATAAGCAGGGAAAATATATCACTGTGTGATCAAACACTGGAACAAGCTGCCCAGAGAGGCTGGTTGTAGGATCTCTTTCCTCAGAAAACCACACAGAACTCAACCAGAAAAGGACCTGATCAACCAAGTCTAGTTGAACCTGCTTTGAATCAGGAGTGAGTCTAGATGCACTCTGCAGGTCCTTTCCATCTTAAATTATTCTGTAATTCTATGATTCTGTAAATCATAAATCCTACTTAGTCTGACAACCTTTTCTGTACAGGAAAAAAAATCTTATTTTAAAAATTTGTTCCTCTGAAATCCTGTAAAAATGATTTGTCCTAAGGAAAAAGGCAGATTTCCAGCTGACCTTTCAGGTGTGTCTCCTCAGGTGTGACTCCCTCCAAGTCCTGAAATGATACTACACAGAAAAGTTGTGACCCTTTTATGAGGGACAGCTGTGCATTAGGTGTGTATACTGCCCTAAGCAAGGTCCTGTGAACACCTTCCTACTAACAAGAAATTCTGCAGCTGTCAATATCTTTCATAAGTCTATATTAGTCAGGCATTAGGATTTTTTGTAACCTGTCATCGGAATTATTTATATATCTCTGTGTAACCAGTTATTTTCACTTTCATGATCCCGATGACTTTATTCTTTGTACAAGACTCAGTAAAAACCTCAAAAAATAACAAAAAACTTGTCTTTTCCTTACTTCTCCACTCAAAGCAGCACTATTCACAACAAAACATAGATAAGGATGACAGAACTTACATGCACTTGTCTCCTTATCACATTGTCAATAATATTTGTTAATAAAACTAGTTTATTGATAAATTAGGCTGAGGTAATAAACTTTTCAGCCTACTGACATAACGATCCAACAGTTTTCTGAGATTTTGTGAGAGATCCCAAATATTAGGGAAAAGAAGAAAACCATAAGGGAAGCAGATGTTAGAGTTACTGGAGAATAAAGAACAGGTTGTGGTTTCCCAGGCTGCATTTGGTTTCCTAAGCTGCATTAGGCAAAGCATTGCCAGCAGGCTGGGCTGGCCCTTCCCCTTACCTCAGAACTGGTGAGGCCACACCTGGAATGCTGTGTCCAGTTCCGGGCTCTTCAGTACAAGAGAGATGGACAATTTGGAGACAGTTAAACGCAAATGGACATGAAGACAATGAAGGGACTGGAGCACCGGTCCCAAGAGAAAAAGCTGAGAGCTGGGACTGCTTACCCTGGGTAAAAGAAGACTAAGGGAGGATATTATCAATGTGTATGTAAACCTGAAGGGATGATATAAAGAAGATGGAGCCAGGCTCCTTTCAGTGGTGTCCAGTGACAGGGACAGAGTCCATTAGCACAAACTGAAAAACAGGAGACTCTGTCTGAACATCATGAAACATTTCTTTATTGTGAGGGTGACTGAGCACTGGCAGAGGTTGCTCAGAGAGGCTGTAAAGTCTTGTCATGGTTACACCTCAGCTGGCAACTAGGCACCACGCATTCCCTGTTGGTGAGACAGGGAGAGAATCTGAAGAAACATCTTCCACTGCTCCTTCTTTAGAACCTATAAGTCTCTCTCACTCTCTTTCTCATCTTTTCTGTCCCTCCTTCTCAGGAGGGGAGAGAGGTTCAAGAGAGCATCTATGGTTTGGTTTAGTGGCCAGTGAAAAGAAAACCACAACAGGGATTGCACAAATGAAATCTGCCAGCCAGAGCAGTAGGGCATGGGTGCCTCTCTCCTCGCCTCTGCCAAAGTGGTACTGGGGCTGCCCGATGCAGTCACTGGAAGCCCAGGCGTCAGAGTTCATCCATGGAATCCAAGCAACAAAAAGGAATCAGCTCCTACAAGGACAGAATCAGAAAGCTCTCATGAAACCATGGAGGCAGGAAGAGGCGTGACTTTGTCCCGTGTTCTTTGGGAAGTGCAGTGAAAAAGGCACAGGTTCCTGGCACGGGAGAGTGAGCTTTGGCCCCTTCTCAGCATGTGCACTCCCCTCAGGGCACGGCATGTGGACAGAGAGGTGCAGTGCTCCTTTTCCAGAGCTGGGCAAGGACTCCCCAAGGAGCTGTGAGATGGTCCTTTCCAAAACCTGAGCAGCAGCATCCCTTACTGTCCCTTGCTAGAAACCCAGGTCTGAAGGCAAAACACACTACCGCTGTATAATTAGGTTGGGTTTTTTCATCCTTCCTTCATTATCTCAGGTGAAATGGGAGCTTGTTAAGAAGTGCCAGTCTCTCAGTGTCTACAGCTACTTGGCACCAGTCCTTGCTATGTCTTTGGGATTCAGACACCACCAGCCAGTGCTATGATTACCATCTGACAGGAAAAGTGGGACTTCACCTCTTTCTGTAGGTAGCGGGTCAAAAAACTCCAAATTGTGAGTCTTGTGACCTTGCTGGGGTATCTGCTCAGCCTTGCACAAGCAGAGCTTCAACAAGGGACAAATGAAAACTACCAAGGTTGGAGTGGTATCTGTCTCCTGACCTATACAACTTCTCCTAAGGGCGGGTGCATGCTTCCTCTCTGGGGCCATCTCTGTGCACTGTAGAAATATTTCCCGTACTCACAGCAGAGTTCAGAGCTTTGAAAGATGGACAGCAGAGCCTGCTACACACCTGGGCCCCTCCCTCTTCTTGCCTGCTTGGATTTTGTCAGTTGCCCATCCCAGGGAGTTCTCTTTCCAACTTTCTCCGCTTCCCATCTGGTTGCCCATTATTGCCTTCTTCACAGGTGGATTTTCGCTTTCTGCTGGCTTGTGAGGAGCCTGGCAACCTTTCCATTCAAGAGTATTGTTAAACAGGTCAAGCCATGCTAAACTGCAGCCAATTCCACTCTTAAAACCAAAGCTGACTCCCTTTACCTTCTCTCCTGGGATGAAATCTTTGGGTGTTCGTTTTGTGCAGCAGCTGGAGGCACCTGCAATGGAAAGGTGGCAGTTAACAGGTGGCAAGGACCTACCTGCCCAGTTGCTTCCTTTAGCTCTGAAAGGCAGATTCCTTGCATGGGTTTGCTCATCTCAGTTGAGCCCCTTCTGGTGGGATCCATGCAAAAGTGCCACAGCCAACCTGCATCAGCCGGCCTCTGCACTTTTGCAGAGCTGCAGGCTGCTGAATGACCTTGCTTGTCCCTGCGGCAGCAGTGCCACATTCTGAGGGGGGAGACTTTTGTTGTCATGCTGTTTGTGGCCCTGACGTACCTCTGCTGTTTCGGCTTCCAGCTGCAGTGCTGGTGATTCATCGCCTGAGGCCCCAGCAAGCCCAGGCACCTCCTCCTCAAAGAGTTCCCCCTCGTGCTCAATGAGGAACTCCACCAGTTGGGTCACCTGCACACAGAGAACCTATTGGTTTCCACCTGGGTGGCTGAAAACAGGTCAAACAGCCTCTCCCACTCTACACCCTTGCTTCTGCCCAGAAAGCTGCAGCTGTGCCCAGGGCTGCTCTTCACAGCACTTCTTCCTGTCCCACAGCGTTTGCTGAAGAAAGGAGGCAGCCAGGTACCAATGAGCAGCAAAGCTTGGGTGGACCCAAAAGGCTGTAGCCAGCAGATAAACAGAGCATACCTTCTGGGTCTCCCGCACCAGGATGTCCAGGGGGAGCGTGTGCTCCTCAGGTGGGCTGAGGAGGTTTGGCCCCACACAGATGGCCAGGTTGTGAGCAGTCATCCTGCTGGTCACCACATTTCTGCTAATATTATGCAGCAGGGCCAGCAAGTTCTTGAGGAGCAGGAGGTTGGCTTTGGGCAACTTGCTGGCCACCCTGAGGGAACAGGAACACAACGTTCATCAAGGAGATGCTGTTTAGCACAGGTCACCCAGGCTGATCTCACCCATGCCCAGCCGAGGGAAGGCTCCCCGGCTACGCCTGGTCTACAGCAGAGGGACTGCCTTTGCTGAAGTATGGCCACCGCCCTCCCTGCCTGCCCTTCTAGCAAGAGTCCCTTCCTGGAGCAAGACCCAATGCCTGTGGGAAGTGCTCCAAGGGGAGAAACACTTTACTGTGCCCCTTTTCCCTACAGCACCAAAGGTGACTGGCAGAGAAGACAGTTTTTTCAAAGAGGCCATGGCTTTGCAGGCAAGTCCTGGCCTCTGCCAGTCCCTGTGCAGCAGGCAGGCTGCTGGCCACACTTACTCCTTCAATCCTGACAGCTTCTCCTGCCTGCTGCTCTTCTGCAGGGCGCTCATCCACTCTGCGTAGAGCTCTGCCTCCATGAGCTTGGAGGGAATCTTACGGAGGAAGTCCTGCAGTGCCAAGGGCTGCGAGTGAGGCTTTGAGCACTCCCGCCGGGAGCACAGGCAGCCTCCCTGGTACTCTGGCTCACAAGCAGGCAGCTGGGTTTTGGCTCCTGCTCTCCCAGGTGCCCTTCGACACCAACAGAGCTGGGAGCTTCTGGGCCCCACATCAGCAGGCTTCACCTTCAAGATGACGGCCAGCAGGGATGCAGGCTGGTTTTGGAGGTGGACCTCTGCTCCACTGTCAAGCACCTCCCTGAGCTCCCGGGAGGCGCGCTCGCCAGCTGCCAGCCGGAAGATGCCCTCCGTGGATGGCCCATGCTCATGCAGGAGAGCCAGCAGGTCCTGCAGGGCACAGAGGAAGAGAGTTGCTTGGCTGCAGACAGTCCTTGGGGCAGGTGAACTTGCCTTTCGGGAAGGAGCAAGCGTGGACAGCTCTGCAGCTCTCAGTAGGGCAGGATGATGGTGGGTGACATGGGGAGGAGCTGGCTTTTTTTCCGAGCCCCACTTGGGGTCACTCTGCTTGGGCCACCATATCTCCGGAGGAGACAGAAGGATGGGCACCCCTGGCCAGCCCTGCTTACCTGGATGGGTTTGGGCAGTGTGCCGTCCTGGCTGCAGAGAGCTGTCAGGGGCCGGCCAAAGAGAGTCCTTCTGCCACCAGAGCCCGATGGCCCAGGCTTCTCTGCAGTGGCCGATATCCCTCGCTGTGCAAATGGCCAGGGCAGATACCACCTCCTGCGTGTCTTGTGTGCTGCCAAGGAAAAGAGAGCAAAGAGCCATGGAGAAGAAGCACCAGGCGAGCACTCCTGCACCCTCTCAGCACTATCCCTTCAAGGGCAAAAGCAAGGGAGAGGCGTCATTTGGGAACGAGGAGCCCTGGGGGCTCAGCTCTTTCCCGCTACAGACCAAAAGGGCTGGACATGCACTGCAGGAAAGGCAGCAGCAGGCCCAGTGCAGCCCAAGTGCCTGCCTGTCAGAGGAAGAAAGAAGGGCTGTCCTGCCCCCGTCTTCTCCCAACTCACCAGTCACATGCCCAAGGCCACATTGGCTGCTAGATGGGACAGGAGGAGGCTGCTGCTTAGGACCAGTCTGCAAGAAATGGACTGCACTCACCGAGCAGCCCTGGGGCAGAAAGGGCCCCCAGGGAGCTGCATCAGCCCCTGGCTGTGTGTGAGAGGTGGAGACTGCTGAGATTGCAGGCTGAGTGGTCCTCACCTCTGCCTGTCCCTTCACCAGCCTCTCTAGGCTACTGGCCTGTACCATTGTCGCCTGGGCAAGGGGAAAAGAGCGGGTGGTCAGAAGCCGTGCACCCAATGCTGGGCTGGGGCAGGCTCTGGGGGCAGAGCAAAGGCAGGAGGGACACTCACAGCCTTGCGGTGCCTCAGCTCCTTCAGCAGGAGCTTGATGGAGGGCAGCTGGGTCACCCGGGCTCCCTCCACTCCTTCTGGTGGCCTGTGCACAGGAAAAGGGGCAGAGAATGAGCTGTGTGAGACCCAAGATGCCTTGACCCTTTCCTCCCAACCCAGAGAGCACTTCCAAGCTGCCCCCAAGCTGCCAGGTAGGGGCTGGCAGTGGTGCGGAGAGCAGGGGCAGTGGTGGGGCTGTGGCTGGGCAGGCGTTGGCTGAACAGAGCTGGGCGAAGCAGCTGCACCAGCTCTGCCTGCTGAAGAGCTGCCCGCAGCCATGGGGGCACATCTCCCCAGCTGGGGAGTGGTGTTTCCAGATGACAGGGCTATGCCTGGAGCATACCCCCCTGCTGTGAGCACAGGTTCCCCAGGCTGCACGGCCAGGCAGGGCTTACCCAAGGAGGGTGCTGACCCAGAGCTCCTTCACCACACGGGAGCTACAGAAAGAGAGGAGAAAGAGCCTGAGTGCCCACTGCTCCCCATCCTGCGGGCAGAGGCGGGCTGCGGCACAGCCCTGCCCCATGGGGACAGCCCCAAAGGCAGGACAGAGCCCCATGGGGCAGGACAGAGGTGCTGCCCAGCCCTGCCGTGGGACGAGGCAGCAAGGCTCACCAGAAAGTAATGACACAGGAGCCGCAGGGCCAGATGAGGGCAAGGGATTTAGTGTCCTCCCCTTCCTCTTCCTTGGTGTCATCACCGGCTGCCCCCTTGCCACTGCTCAGCACCTGCAGCGTGGCCAGGGCCAGGCAGAGCTGTGGGCGCAGGGCGCTGCCACGTCTGTAAAGAGGAGCGGCAGGGAGTGACCTGGAGGTGGCTGAGCCCGGTTCGTCCCCTCTGGCATCCGTCTGCCACAGACACAGCCATGGGTGCACCCAGGTGCAGGGTGCCGGGGGCCTGGGGCTGCTCCACTGGTGCCAGGGCCAGGGCTTGGGAGGAAAGGCAGCTGGGCTCTGCGAGTCTTACTTGGCCTTGGCGATGACCAAGGTGTCCCTGAAGAGGAGGAGGTCCCTCTTCCTCGTCCGCCGGCCCTGGGTCACCCGCACGCGCTGCCGTTGCAGCGGCTCGGGTGATGCTCCCTCAGGCAGGCTCTGCTGCTCGGGCTCAGGGTAGTCCCTGCAGAGCAGACGGCATTGGGCATGAGAAAGGCAGCTGCTGCGCGGCCCGGCTGTGCCAGCGTGTCCCCGAGCCACAGGGGGAGCTCACCTGGAGCCGTGGCAGCAGTTCACTTGTCCCATCTTGATGAGCTCAAGAGAAGCCTCACGTGAGACACAGCTCAGGACAGTGCCCAGCTGACCCACGCGAGGCTGCCAAGGGGGCTCCTGGTACAGACAAACGCTGTGACAAAAACGCTGGGCAAGAGCTGAACTCTCCCCTGTGCCGCTCTGGGCTTGAACAGCAACGTCCCTGCAGGCAGTGGGATTGTTGCCGGGCCAGCACCGGTTCCAACATTGTGATGCCAAGAATGGCACTGGGGGGGTGTGCAAGGAGGGGGGACACTGGGGGGGCTCTCCCCAGTATGCCCATGTCTCTCTCTTACTGGGGAGCCCAGACCTGGGCACAGCACAGCAGGCACGGCATCGCCAGCGCTGAGCAGAGGGGAAGGGTCACCTCCCTCCAGCTTCTGGCAAGGCTTTGCCCAGTGCAGCTCAGGCTACCACTTGCTGCTGCCTTTGAGAAAGGGCACCTTGCTGGCTCCTGCTCAACTTGGTGTCCACCAGGGCCGCTGGGGCCTTCTCTGCCACACTGCTTTCCCGCAGCTTTACAGAATCATAGACTCATAGAATCATCTAGGTTGGAAGGGACCTTGAAGATTGTTGAGTGCAACGATCAACCTAACCCTGCCAAGTCCACCACAAATCCATGTCCCTAAGCACCATGTCTACCCATTGTTTCAATACATCCAGGGATGGCGATTCCACCACTTCCCTGGGCAGCCTGTTCCAATCTTTGATAACACTTTCAGTGAAGGAATTTTTCCTCATTTCCCATCTAAATCTCCCCTTGCGTAACTCAAGGCCATTTTCTCTTGTCCTTTCACTTGATACTTGGGAGAAGAGTTCAAAATCGCCTCTCGACATTACCTTACAATGGACAAGAGTGAAGAAGTGGCCACTGGTGAAATCTGTCTACGGTAATAAAACTCTACTTCAACTACTTCTACTACTACTCTACTTCAAAACTCTACTATCTTCAAAGCAAATATTGGATCACAGTAGAAGTTTTCATGTTGCTGCTATGGTTAGAGAAGGAAAAAAGAACACATGACTGAATGAATTTCTGCAAAACTCTGCAGGGCAGATATTATGAAGTACTTAAGAAGGTAAATAAGAAACATCGTTTCTACTGGAAACTAATACTCATTGATCTAATATATACATACATGTACACACACAGAGAGACACATATAGAGAGAAATATATGTACGTTACCTCCAGTCATAAATGTTGTAGAAATTAGGCTGGATTGTGAACTTAATAAAGAAACAAAATTAAAAAAATGTTCAGATTTCCTCCTAGAATACGAACTCACTTAGGTATGTAATTAGTAGGAATATGTACACATATACGTGCTTAGAGAAACATTTTTTGTCTCCTTGATAAGCCAGGAATGGAGTGAGGTGCCCCTTTCTGCCAGAGCAGCCTGAATAGCAGAAGGTGCTTACAGATTGAATTTACTGATGAACCAGGAAAGGCGAATGCGCTGGACTCCTACTGCAAACCTTCCAGTTATAAACAGTCTGCAAGGGAATCCTCTCATTGCACTAAGAGTACTAAAACGGAATAGCTCCCCTGTAAAGACCTATTATTTCAGCCTGTCACCATCTCTGTAGCTTTGGTTAATTTTGGTCTGATTCCAGATGCAAAAAAGTACAAGCTGTGTTTCCATGATATTGCAACTATTGCCAAAGCGTTAAGTATCTGCTTCTACCAAAACCCAGCTTTGCCATCCTCAATGTATACTAATAAAAGTGTGATATTATCCACGCTATCTCATTTTTTTTCTTTTTGTCTCTTTTTATCTACACATGCAAACATATGAACAAGAAGGATATAAAGAAAGAGACAGAAATACTTATTTAGTTTCCATTTTCTTGTCTTCAGAGCTTTCCAGGAAAAAAAAAAAAATATCTATTACATTTCATTTTATTTTCAATCTTTTCCTCAGCTGGGTAGCTGGGATTCCTGCTCATGTAAAGAACAGTAATATAAATCCCACTTCATACTGATACTCTACCTATGGTAAGGCTTTCCTGTTTCCTGATTTGCTGGTGTGTTCAAACATCCTGCTGTTAAGGCTGTCTTGTTATGTATAGGAGGAAATGATCTCTCATTTCCTAGCACCATACAATCATTTGGTGATGTTTGAACATGTTCATTTATTGGTTTACTGGAGCTATGGATAAATTAAGTTTAATATGCAAGGATTTACCTAGTCTACTATACTTGCATAAAGGATGATCAAAAGGCTACTGCAGCCAGTAAAAATAAAAGTTAACATGAGACTCCCCAAAGAAATCTTCAAGTATCGTGAGCAATAGCAGTGAAGCCCCACTGAGCCGCACAATCCAGATTACTCACAATTTTTTATTTCTGCAGGATGGTAAATGTGGTGAAAATGTATATCTTTTCTATGCAATATTGTGATTTGTTTCGTGGTTGTTTTTTTTCTTTTGGATATGAAACAAAAGAGAACAAATAATAAAGCAAAACAGACAATCACTGAAATATATGTAATAAACAAATATTTATATGACAGTGACTGCAGAATCATCAAAAAACTAGTGTTATTTCAACAAGTGAATGCCTTCTGGTCTAAGGAAAGTGTTTTTTATTGATCTGGAAGACCTTTGAATCAATCCACATTAGTTCTATAGGCACTGCCCTCCTGGTTTAGAAGTCCTAAATCATGAAGTCTAGTCTTTCCTGTGCAGTTTTTTAATTGTTTTTCAGAATTACTTAACGTTCTGCCTTTCTTGGAAAGCAACCCAGGAATCTAGGTAAGGAGGGGGTGTTTTAAACTGGAAAACACACCTGGGGTGTTTTCCCTCCATAATGGCCAACAGTCTACACTCTGTAGATTGTCCCTGTGGAGAATCCCAGCAACCAGCACATTTGTCTTCAAGACCAGGTTAGCTGTTGTTCATGTTAACAGTATATACACAGCTTTTGTGCTTTATTTGTCCATTATAAAATAAAGGGAAGAATATTTCTGTTCTTCATAAGGCAATCTTGAGGATACGGATTTAAGATTGTGAGACAACTAGACCTTGCATTAAGGGAGCTAAATGCACTTCTAACCACAAATCTAATCCATTATAGTCCCTCTCCTCATCTTACCTATTCTGTTTCTCTTGTGAAGTCACCCTTCTTTTGCTTTTCACCACACAGATGCCCTTTGAATGCCTCTAATGACTTTCTTCTCATGTTGAATTTGGATAATAGTAATAACTTCTTAAATCTCTCACTATGTTTCCCCCTAAGTCAAACCAAGATGGCTGATACACACTGTTGTTTAGATGACAGAGCTTTGGAAACAAGCCTAGAGAACTTGAACTGGATGATGTTCTTATGAGGAAGTTGTTCAAGACAGGCAAAAACAGAGATCATGGGTGATATATTTCAGACAATGTGCGTGGCCTGACCTATGAGGCTGCCATGGTCACGATTGCAGTTCTTAGGGTTTCATTCATATAAGTAATCAGTGATCCCAGAGTTTACAGCTGTACCCTCCAGATAAGCTCAGTTGGCTATCAGGAGTTCAACATGTGGTAATGCAAAAAGCAATACAAGTATGTCTTCTTCTGGAAGGTTATTCCTTGTATATTCATTGAATAGAAATGTGTGTGTTTGTGTGTATCACAGACAAGGTACAAAAAAAAGTCTTTTCCGAGTTTCAGAAAAAGATATTACATATTAAATAGACAATTACACAGAATCACAGAATATTCATGGTTGGAAAGAACCTTTGAGATCATCGAGTCCAACCACAAAAACAAACAAAAAAAAAACCAAAACCAACACACACACACCCCACACCCACCCACAGACAGACAAAACCCAACAATCTCGGGCATTAGAGCATGCCCTGAAGAGCCATGTCTACACGTTTCTCCACCACCTCCCTGGGCAGGCTGTTCCAGTGCCTGACCACTCTCTCACTAAAGTAATTCTTCCTAATATCTAATCTAAACCTCCCCTGCCGCAACTTCAGACCATTTCCTCTGATCTTGTCATTATTCACTTGAGAGAACAGGCCAACACCCACTTCTCTGCAACCTCCTTTCAGGTAGTTGTAGAGGGAAACGAGGTCCCCCCTCAGCCT
This sequence comes from Limosa lapponica baueri, assembly GCA_002844005.1. Taxonomy (NCBI): domain Eukaryota; kingdom Metazoa; phylum Chordata; class Aves; order Charadriiformes; family Scolopacidae; genus Limosa; species Limosa lapponica. Next base: position 762,645 of record KZ505729.1, read on the forward strand.
CCTCTTCTCCAAACTAAACATACCCAGTTGCCTCAGCCTTTCCTCATATGACTCATCATTCCAACATATGACTCAATTCAGGCAGTACACACCATAAATACACCATAAGTACACTATGTATTTTCTCTTTTTATTTGCTTACTGTTTTAATAAAATTAACTGAGCACACATGTTCTGACTAAAGGAGAAAAAGACCTCAAGTCCTGTAAGAGGTGGCAACTTTTGCAACTTTCAGTGACTTTTTTGTTTGTTTTCTGAATAGTATAGCAAGATTATAGCAAGAATACAATTCTTTTGCTTGTCTGAATTTACAAATCCTTCCCACCTAGGCTCAAAGTTTAAGATAACAATTAGGTGATATGAATCTTTTCTCTTATCTGTTGACAAATATTTTCCAGACTATTTTTCCTCAAGTGCTGTTGGTGACTGTACAGTTTCAACCTACCAGAAACATATGGCAAACTTAACCATTGATGGAAACTATAGGAAGTTTATTCTTCCCAGGGAGATATAAGCATTGCATCAATCTGTTATCACTGTACTGTTAAAAGGCCACTAAAAGGCCATCACTTCAAGATAAGAGGCAAAGAGCACAAACTGAAACACATTAAATTTCATCTGAACACAAGAAAACATCCTTTTTCTGTGAGGGTGACTGAGCACTGACACAGAGAGGTTGTGGGGTCTCCTTGGAGGCATTCCAAACTCTACTGGAAATGGTAGCAGCCTGTTCTAGGTGACCCTGCCTGAGCTGGGGGATTTCCAGAGGTGCTTTCCAAGCTCAGCTGTTCTATGGTTCTGTGAAAATGTTCAGAGGTTCACTAACCATGCCACTGTATCAATGTGTAGCCAGAAAAAATACTTCTGGAGAAATAAAAACCTCATGCCCTCTTCCAGTGTTCCTCGAGATCTGTCTCTATACTTCCAAAGGTACCTTTTGGACAATCAAGTTCTCATTGTTATGGCAAAGGCAATGCACAATATACTTGTTGGAATCACTTCAAGTAAGAAGAGTGACAGTACATGCACAGCCAGAGACCACAGCTCTTCTAACAAAAGTTTACTTGCTGAAACACAGCAATTTGATTGCTTACTATCATATCAACATGTCCTTACAGTTTGACATTGGCTGTTGCATCTCAGTGATTTAGAAATGTAAGTATTTTTCTCTTCCTATTTCAAAGTAGTAAATCAAAATCTAAAAACTTCTAGCAGACTGAATCCAACCATAGCCCAAAATTCTACTGAAGTACTTGAAAAATTTAATTTAGATAATTTTTAATTTCATGTATTTTTTTAATCTTACATAAGGCTGTATTTTGCAGAAGAAACAGAAAAAATAATCAGTTTTCCTTCAAACTTAAAAAATACATTCAAATGTCACAGTAGGATCGTTTTCAACTTTTTTTTCCCAAAATTGCTTTGGAACAGAGAATGTGTTGAAATGTTTCCACCACTACTTCCAATGATTCTGCAGTTCATGAAAAAAAGCCAGCCTAGGACTTTGACATAGCTGCAACATACATTTTCCCAACAATTTCTCTATACTTTTGTAACTATCACATGTCTTCATTTCATCTGTTGAAGGGGCTTTGTGCTATCAGGAATGTTTTGACTCCAGTAAGCAGGATCCCTACTGCAGGTTTTACTCTTAAGGGTAAACAATTTTCCTCTGCTGCTGCGAAGCTGCTATGGATAAAATTCCTTATAAAGTATCTCTGTCCCTCAAGGAATGTAACATTATCAGGTTCTTGGTTGGAGTGCAATCTCAGTAGCTCCCTCGTCTGGACAACGTGGATGAGGGTGCTCCACTGTTTTTTTAAAGCGCTTTAAGAATTATGGATGAAAAGCACATGAAAAAGGGAGACACTCTTCTTGCTAGAAATCAAACCGCTAAGGCAAGCTTTCCGTTCTTTATTTGCAAATTCAATTATAAAGCCTCCTGCATTTATGTTGCAGAAATCAAATCACACCTATCAGAAGCTTCAAAGTTCCCTGCATTTGATTTTAGCCATTAGTGTGGTAAGAAATATTCTGCAGCGTTAGCTCTGATTCCATTCCAAATTGCAAATCTTGTTAGATAAAATGTTTTGATGTGGTTTTATCCTTCATTTGTATTTTGGGGTGGGGTTTTTTGTCTTTTTTTTTTTTTTGCTTGTTTGTTTCTCTCTTCATTTTACCTCTTTATTGCAAAACATCTCACTCTCTTCTAATTTATGTATAGTTGCGCCCAGCCTCAAAATGTCGTTAAGTTGATAGGTCACACTTTAAATTAAGTTTGTCAAATAAAAGTGTAATTTAGATCCAATAAAACAGTTATTACCACTTTTAATTAGGAAAAAGTAAGAGTCAGGTCTGTCTGAGAGACATTCCTAGACATAACCATGCAGAGAGATGGGCTACATGTTATTTCATTCAAGTAGAGTCACTGATTATTGCAGTAGTTCTATTCAAATTCAGCTGAGGGTGCATTCGTCTGTCAGCAGAACAAACTTCAATTAAAGAAAAGAAAGATATTTGGAAATTACAGTTTCAAGTGTTCAGCAGATCTCGAGTTTTAGTTGATTGTAATGGTGCTGTCTCAGATTTAATAAATGTGCAGCGTCCCCTTTGAAAGTGGTTACAGATGCATTCTTACAGCAACCAAGGTCACGCAATTGGAATGAAGACTAATATTGATCAGTCTAAAAGCTATGGATTTTTTTTTCCTCCGGTTGGTTAGTCACACCTGTCAGTCCCTAAGCAACCACGTATTATCCGTTCATACCTGTCAGTTTAAAAAGTAAAGGTAAGCACAAGCACAATTTTCAGTCATTGTTGAAAAAGGAGATACAACTGGAATAGCAAACTTAAATACCAGGTGTAGTACAGACCATATAGGATATAACTGGATATATAGGATATAACACAGGTTATCACTGGAATTTGCCAAACATCTGCACTTGTTAAGTCTGCTTCTGGTGAGTGTTACTGTTCCTCTCCATTGTATCAGCAGTAAATATATTGACTGTTTACTGAGGAAGCTAATAAAGAGACCTTTGAAATTATAGTAATTCATAAATTGATGCAGTTTGGGAGACTAGTTTTGATCACAAGTGCACAGATTTTAGGTTAGTGCAGCTGTAATGAGTTTCAGAGCATCGCCCCTGAACCACACCAGTGGATACAAGGATGCTTTCTTTCATCAGAAAACTAAATAGCTAAACAAAGAAGAGAACATTAGTATCAAAATAAAAAGTACTCTATCTGAACACAAATAACATATCTAACATGAAAAAATGTACACTTTACGTAAAAGATACAGAGGCTAATTGTTCTGTTTAAGAATGTTATCTGCAGTTCTCTTTGCAGTTCCAAAGGATGTGCAATATCCCATCTTTCCATCACATAATATTATATGACATCAATTGCCTTTTTTTGCTTTTGACTGTACATTTTATTTATATAGAGAAAAATAGGTAGCTATGTACACATACATATATACACACTTACCTGTATGTCTGTGTATACAGACAGACAGAGAGTACACTTTCCAAAACTGTTACATTTTCAAAGAACTGAGGTAAATGTCAGCATTTTGAAAATCTAGGTATTTTTTTATATCTTTAGTCACTAGATATTCTTGTTATCTCATATTTTCCATACAGCTGCTTCTTAAAGTATTAGAGTGGCAGGGTTATGTGCTATAGCAGTTCATCTGTAATGTTAAGTGATCAGCTCACCTCTATAATTGCTTTTCTAGAGCTCCAGGCACAGATTTGCCATGTACCTTTAATCCCCTCTCATGCACCACCTACTACGCCTTGTCTCCTGCTCTCTTCCCATGGCATAGGTACTACTCATTTTCCCAGCATTGTGTGGCAATATCTGCCTGGATCCACAATCTAATGTGCTGGATGCAATAAATCAGCAACAAGAAGAATTTCTTCCCAGGACTCTAGGATAAATTTCTTTTTTCAAAGTTAAAAAACATGCTGCCCTCTTACCTAACGTATGCCCTGATATTGGGAAAGTCCCCTTTCATGGAACCACTTTCAGTCCAACCATTTTTGCATCTACCTCTGCATTTGTTGAACACAAACCCAAAGATTTATCTTTCCTAGTGATTCCTAATATTCTGTTCTTGGCAATGGCCAAGAATAGATCCCCAGAGATTTAGGGATACTTCTTGTTTTCAGCTATTTGTGCCTTAAAGGGACTTCCTTCTTGGTTTTGCGGATAATGTAGTCCTTATTTTGTATGCATCTTTGCATGTAATAGATCTTTTCTTACTATTTGTGAATCTTTTTTTTTAACTTTTTTTTTTTTTTGGTATCAGTAGGTTATGTCAGTGCTATGAAATTAAACAGAGCCAGGAAATATAACCCAAAACTGGAACTAGATCCTCTGTTAAGTTGTTATAACTGTCTCTACCACAGTTTTGGCTTGTACCAATTAGGTCTTTCAAATAATTTCCAGGCACAATTTGGGACCTAGGTGCAAGCTGGGAACATTCCCAATCGGTAGTTTGGATGCAGTTACTCTGTCTTGGAAGCTACGAGAGTTTAGCGTAAGTACTAGCTGTTCCTTGCCAGTCAGCCTCAGTGCCAAAAAATAATGGTCTAAATATATCTATATCTAGCATATCTAGTCTGAGCATCCTAACATAGCAAGGACTTCTACAGTTTAGTCTTGATTTTTACTAAAAGCAACTTTTTCAGGCTGTTTCAAGTCTGTCACATAATTTTTTCATTTCACATTCTCTAATTCTTGTTTATTTACCATGTTCATGTAATTGCTAAGCCACATAACCAGAGGTATAAAATAGCTGCAGTATTAAGAAATAATCTAATGTCCGTATCTGAGCCTAATGTAGCAGAAAACTAAAGCCAGATGAGGTACCTTAAGAGAAACAGGGTGATTTACTAAATTATTATTGTTATCAAGCATGTATTGAGAAAGTGTTCAGGTCTGTAGCATAGAAGTATATGTATAACAGATCAGGATAAACAATTAAATTTATTAAAGGACATTGTAATTGCCTGCAAAGCAGACTGTGTCTTTAAAAGCATGCTAGCACATTGCTAGATCTGGTAATTCAGTTACGAAATATTTGGGACATTTTATTAAAAATATGCTTTCTGAAATTCAGCCTTCAGATGTATTAATTTGGAGGACAGCCAGGCTCTCTGATCCTATTAACCACATTTGAAAACCCTCACATGGCAAGAAAAATATAAGATCCACACCACGTTTCAGAATAATAATAAGGGAACTCTGTGAGTGATTCACCATCAAAGAATTATAAAGTCTTATATCACTGGACCAGTACGTGTCAGGGAACATGGGAAGCCTAGTAACATTGGTCTGATCAACTCTGAGCATCCCACTGTCACCCACAGCTGGGAGTTTGATTCACCCAGAAACTTTGAGCCAAGATCTCTCTGTTGATATTTATGTGGCGTATCCCCAGCATGGGAATTTTGCTTAAACTGCTGAGAAGTCACCCAGTTGCCCATCATGCCCAAAATTCACACATCCACATTATATAAAATGACTACAAAAACCTTGTCCATAGTTCAGATGGGAATATTAGCAAGCTCCCACTCTTATCACAGGGCTACACTCATCACCAGGCTTTCCTTCTGCTATTCTGCTCTGTATGGAAAGAAGGGATAGTATTTTTTATTAGACATGAATCATAGAATGAAATAAGGGTGAATGTTTCTAAGTATGATCATCTTTACTGCACTTCTTATCACCTCTCAGTTCCACTAGACTAAGGTAAAAGTTTACACCGGCCAGTTCTAAGGCCAGAAAGGGCCAATAGATAATTAGCTTCCGTATACGTGAAAAATAGTAACATCACCTCTCTGTTGAGCCCAGTAGCACGTATGTGGCTATGTAGCTTGATTTAAAAGGTTGAGATACAAAAAGCACCTAGTCTTCATATGGGGGCATATATATAGAGAAAGCATCCTCTAAAGTCTCTGAAGAATTTGTTCTGGGAGCTCATCACCCTTATTTTTCAAACTTGATTTTTTAATCTTATTTCTAGTGTGAATATGGCTGGCTTTAGACTGGCTTCAGAATTTAGTCAAGCGTTTGTATGACTCCCTCCATTTGAGCGTGCTGATTTTGGTCTCTTGACTGACACACGTAAACTGTAATGTGAAAGAAAGACCCTGACCCTGTGATTTCAGCAGGATTGAGTGGAAGTAGAAACTGAGCTGTTCAAAATTAAAAAGAAAAAAAAAGGAGTTCACCCATTCAAGCACAAATATCTTCCACAATTAGCAATAACAGCAAGGGGAATACAATTACAGGCAGACCAAATTGCTTTTTATTTAAATGTTCTCCTTTTAAAATGTATCCCAGTGTGAAAGTCCCTCTTTAAATTAGTGAGAGCATGCATAATCTCAATGTCTCCACTGGGGGTTGTAGGAATATATGTTCTCTCACTTGCTTAGTTGCACATTTAGGGGATTAGAGCAAAATTATACAGCCCTGGGTACTTTATAATGACAGATATCAATAGTAATTTAGCTAATTGAGTGTATTCCAGCTTTATTTTAATTTACTGATGTTTTTCACTTTATTCTTTGTTATTTAGTTCTGTCTGAGTATTCCATTACAACTATAAGCCTTGACCCTGCAAACTCTTGCTCATAGAAATAGACTTTTCTTGCTGTATGAGGAAGGAGTTTACAAGCAGATCTGTAACCATCAGAGAACACTTAAGAAACTAGGGCAAAGAAATGCCTATCTCAGTTTCTAAAACTTTTTTAATCTACCAAGAAAATAAATCCAATAAATGTTTCCGTAAAAAAAAAAAAAAAAGAGTTTTTTAAAACATAGGCAGTTTCGGTTTTGTTCATTTCATTCAACTTTGTGCTCTGTTTTCCTGTATAATAGAAAATTAAACAACCTAAGTGAGAATATCATTGAACTTCCAAATTTGTCAGCAGTTGGAGAAGTATACTGCTTATTGAAATTTACTGGTTTTGCCAAGCTCTGATAGAAACAAAAAAAATCAGCGTGCTTGAGGAAACTTTTTCATGGTTTACTGAATATTCTGAATGTGCTACAAACTCACCTGAAGGTAATCATAAAATCTAATCAAAGCTACCACAGGTATGTAGGACAAGATAAAGGTTGAAAAAATGAATCAGAATCTTTATAGAGTATTTTCTAGAAGGATTAGCTCCTGTAATTCTCATAGACTATGAGAGATTTCATCTCTTGATATAGCTTCCATTACTGTAGTGCCCAAGCACTTGAGAACAGTTAATGTACTTAACATAATAATGTATTATTTTGGCTGGGATAGAGTTCATTTTCTTCATACAAGCTTATATCTTGCTACTTTTTGGATTTGTGTTGAAAACAGTGTTGATAACATAGGGATGTTTTAAGTATTGCTGAGCAGTGATTACACAGCATCAAGGACTTTTTGGGTTCTCAACCGGACAGCAAGCAGGCTAGGGGTGCACAAGAAGTTGGGAGGGGATGCAGAGGGGATTATTGACCCAACCGACCAAAGGGATATCCCGCACCATATATTGTCATGCTAGCAATAAAAGCTGAAGGGAAGAACGGGGAAGAAGGGACGTTCTGAGTGATAGTGTTTATCTTCCCAATTAACCATTACATGTGACGGAGCCTTTCTTTCCTGGAGATGGATAAACACCTGCCTATCCATGGGAAGTACTGAATGAATTCCTTATTTTGCTTTGCTTGCATGCATAGCTTTACCTACTAAGCTGTCTTTGTCTCAACCCACAAGTTTTCATGCTTTTGCCCTTATGATTCTTTACCCTATCCCACTGGTGGGGAGTGAGCAAGCATCTGTGTGGGGCTGAGCTGCACACCAGGGTTAAACCATGATACAACTCTGTGAATTATCAATTTTATTTAATAGATAGAGAACTAGAGCAAACAGAGCAAGTAGACCTGTTGAACATCACCAAGCAAGTCTATGACCCTGTAGGGAACTGAAGATCTCTCTTGCCATAGGCTAGAAAGCAACCATTTGTCCATTCTTCCTGTATTTAATATTTTCATTTGCAAAATACAACCAGACAAAGCAGCCCATACCAAAAATGGTAACATTTTTCTTGAGAACTGAGAAGGATATAGGTCAGCCTCCTCCCAGGTAGTACTGTACCAAAGAGCCAAGTGGCATCTGCGGGCCTGGATGTACCTCTGCAATCAATATTTAGCTATTTCTTTTTTGGAGTGGAAGAAATACTTCTTATTGTGATTAAACTGATTCCCAAAAGTATTTCAGAACTCGAATTGTAAATATGCTTTTGTAGTGCTTCAGTTTGCTTGTTTGGTTTGCCCTCTTGACAAGTCCTTCAAGGCCTGACCTCCTCATCACAGCAGTCAAAGCTCCCTAAGCCTACATAAAGTCACATCAGCTGCATCATCCTTTCAAGGCCCTCTCCACCAGCCAGGAACCCCTGGAGTGTAAGACACTGAACATATGCTTGTTGTGACCCCCAGTGGTAGTGTTAGTCTGTAAAATGCAGGACCCTGTGATAGGCCAAAAAAGAGGGCAAGAACAGAATTTTCAAACCTGTTACTCTCTAACATTGCAACATTGCTTTATTGGAACTGAATATTCCAGAATAAGTCAACTATGTTGCACTCTTAATTCTGCTAAAAGCCAAACTGGGACTGAGATTTTATAAGTGTGCCTACAGTTTAAGTTAGACAATTGAAGGCCAAACACATCATTGCTAATGGACAGTAATATTAAAACAACTTTATAGATATGTACTGCCTATAGAAAACAATGACTGCAAACCTCATTTATTCTGAATCTTTTTAGTCCAATTATAAAAAGAAATGCTACATGATAAGAACATGCAAAAATCAAAATTTGCACAATGAGCACATAGTTAATTATTTCCCTGGCAGGTCCAGGATTCAGCTTAGAACTTTATCAAAGTCTTCTAAATACAGCTTTTCCTGGATCTTACTGAACTCTGGAAAATTGGTAGTTCATTACTGATGTAGAACAGTTAACATGACATGTCAACAATATGAATAGTCTTACACCACCCATCTAACATGGTACGCATCAAGGGGAAAAAATGAAGGAAATTTACACAAAAAGGATAATATTTCTCCTGTTGTGGACTATACTGAAGGAGAAAACAGCAGATGGATGCATGTTGAGACCCAGAGAGCCTTTTGTTGCAGGGTAGAAAGTTGGCATAGTCTCCCAGACCGAAGTCCTGTCATACACTGAACAGCATGATCCTCAAATCCATGGGAACTCTGTGCAATTTAGGCATGTAGATTATCCATCTATAAGCTGTAATAAGTCAGTACAGGACTATTCCCTACAATATATTCTTGAGTGCTTTATCCAGGCTAGTATTAAATTATTCAAGTGATGGGCTTCCAATACTTCCTCGGGGAGATTACTACAGACTAATAGACCTCACAGGAAGTTTTCCTGATGTAAAGTCTGTATTTTTCTTAGCTCATTTTCATTCTGGTATTCCTAGTTATGCTCCCATGGACCTCTGTAAACAAATCTTATGCCTCCTAGGTGTTCACACAATTCAAATACTTCCAGACAGATATTGCATCCTCTAGTAGCCATTGTCTGGCCAGTGGTACACACTCTGTTATTTTTTACTCTTTCTTCATAATTCATCTTCCACTCTCTTCCTTAGTGTATTTTTCTGTTGAGACTCTTGACAAGATAATTACTTGTAAATTGGCAGGTTATCAGCAATCTTGAAAAAACATTCTTAAATATGAAAAATACAGACTAAGGACTAACATAAAAAAACTTGGCTGGTATGTTTTCTCATAATGATTTTATCACCCAACACCAAGGATGATTTGAAAAATTGATGTTCTTAGTGAAAACAAACCAACGGTTGAAAAATAAAGTCCCAGTCAGGAGTACATGATCTAATGAGTCTCTCTCTCTTAGAGAAACGTGAATCTTATGTCATTAATTTTCTGAGATGGACCATATTGACGATCATGTCCACAAGTTATTTAGCCGCGACCTGCCACTAGATTTAAGTTGTGCATGCTGAATGAGAGCATACAATGTGACTAGAAGGCACCTGAAATATTGCTGAAGGTTATTCTCTGGGACAGGTGCTTGTACTTGACTGGTCTACATATTCCAGTCTTGTGTACTACTGAATTCCAGTGATTCCTTCCTACTTTTTAGGAGCTTTGCGAGGTGAAAATTCAAATCAAAATTCAAATTTATTGTGACCAATGCAAAACAACAAAAATCTAACAGTTCTGTCTACAAACTTCACAGATGTACTGTAATTAATAGGAATATCTAGGAATAATTACGTGTCATTTTCATTTTCCTTCAGTGTAAACTTTTATAAGCTACTTGATCAGCAACTACCCCACAGCACCTTCCAGCTTTGTAACTTAGTTGAACATGACGGGGAATTTTACTATTTATTTAAAACCTTCAAAAGGTAAATTATTCCTTTTATTAGCAATCAATATAGATTTTCTAAGGAAATACTTCAATGGTATTGAATGGTATTCTACCTGTCTTTTTACCAAATTTTAGTTTATACTATTTAGTTATATGTCTTAGTAATATATTGCCATCATAATAAAGAAGGCACTGAAAATAAAGCATGCGGATAGTTAGGATCAACCGAGAATTTATGTATTTCTATTTTGGATGTAACTTCTAATGAAAAGCAATATTTCCATTGACAATGGAGGGCATTAAAACCACTCAGTTTTAGACTTTCAGATCAGATGTTTAAGTTAGTATAATTGTGCAGGTTGCCTGCATAGTTATCAGAGATCTGCAGTTATCTAAGACCTCAGTCATTCTTTGGTGGTATGTGTTGTTACACAATGAAGAAAACTGTTCTAATTTAGGTACTTCTGCCAAATCATTTACTGTAAATTAACTGTAATAAATCTGAGCTTCACATCCGGGATTATTAGTCTAGAACCACTGTACATGGACTCTAGGTGGTATAGCCTGAAGTCAGTTTGAATATAACTGTGCATTTAATCACCTATTCCTAAGGCCAGAGGAAGTCAAAAGTCAAGAAAGTTTAGTACTCTATTACCTTTTTCTGGGCCACTTCTGAAGTATACTCTAACATTTAGTGGGTCAGGGTCCATGGCAGTGTGTGCTACTTTTTTAGTCTACTTCCTGCACTCCTTTAAAGGTAATAAGAGTAGAAAAGGTTGTAGAGCAGATTTAAATACTAAGCCACACAGAAAGAGGAATGAGGCAAGAAACATCTGATGCCTGTCTTTACTGCGGTAGTATTTTTTGGTAGAAGAATTTGTTGATATCCATTATTTTAAACTTTTCCCTTTCTTCCTTGAAGCATTCACTTCTTTCTCTTTCTTCAAGGAAATCCACACTCCGTAGTTATAGGAATGTGTAAGCTAACCTTCTTTTTTTTTTTTTTTCCCTGACAAATATACTGGCCATGCTACTAACTGCACATAGCCAAAATTAAAACACGAACTGTCACTTAAGTGTGCACAAGAGATAGATGATTTGATTTGTCTAACTCCAATAAAAACACATTATTTATGCTGTACTTTGGAAATTATGTGGCGACAGCATCATAAACAGCTGTGTGCCCCATCTTACTAAATCTCATTATTTAACATGTTTTGCTTCCTTTTTATTTTTTTTTCCAACTTTTTTTCCCTACTCAAGCATGATTGAAAGAGGGGAAAAATGCCAAGTCGATGCAGCTTGTTATGAAATTTCAACAGTTCGCATTACCTTAAATTAACTGAAAGGAGTATAAGCCCCACACACTGCTTTGTGCACCCACATCCTTCTGTGAGCACCTGCTAGCTGATGGGAGCTTTTCCCACTCAGGTTTGACTGTCAAGGAGAAAGGTAGCAATGTTAAAAGGTTCTCTGGAAACTACAGGCTTGTTTTAGTCTATTTGTCATTTTTGTCACAACAGTTGAAAACTAAATAGAGTAGCTGTTCTTAAGTAGTTTTCTTAAACACTTCCATAAAAGACGGGACTGATGGTTTATTTAAACTAGTAGATCTTGTCCATGCTTCTCTGTAGCAGAAGCTGCTTCAGAGGTAAGTGCCAAAAACTTTCCAGTAGTTTATGGGATAGTTTTTCACGAAGTAATTTCTAACTCACAAAAATATCAGATCAATACATGGCTCCGTAACTGGTGCTAACAGCAAGGCTTTGGGTACTCAGATCATAGTTTGATTTACAGGACACCGGGTCTGCTTGAGAATGATGGGAAAAC
>KZ505729.1:778942-789923 GCA_002844005.1 Limosa lapponica baueri
CCTCTCTCCCTCCCTTCCTCTCTTTCTTTCTTTGTCTGTCTCCTTCTCTCTTTCTTTTCTTTGTTTCTTCTGTAGCTCTTTGCTAAATTGTGCTAGCATATGAGACATGAGACTACTGTATGTAGTATCAAAAACTCAGCATATGGCAATAGCAAGTGGTACCTAAGGTCATTACTCAGTCAGGTGCTGATGACCATGTGTCACTCTAACCTCAGCCCCACTTTGGAAACCATATAACCTTGTTATAATAAGTCCTTTAGAGAGGCAAGATTTACTGATTCAGCCAGAAGACCACAGTTCAAGCTCTTCTTGACTTGCAGTTCAGAACATGAACAAAGGCTCTTGCACTTACTTGCACCCAGCAGTGTAGACATACCCTAAATGACCCAATTTGTTCCTATATGTATGATGAAGATTTACGTCTACTGACTTTTGTAGTAAATAGCAGCAAAATATATAACTCCCTCTGCTCTTACCTACAAGAGTACTAATATTTTCTCCCATCAGGATGATCTGATGAACAATGGACAGCTGTTCCTAACATCTGTAACTACACAGCAGCTGGAGTGTTAAAAGGCACTGAGGTTGAGCTCCACTGGCCTATTAGCTGCACAGCTCTTGTGGCATCCATGTAAAGTTGAAGAAGGTCCTTCATCATCACCCTAACTTTTATTTCTATTAGATAAGGAGAACAGGCCACACCAGGGAGTGATGTAGTACACCTAAGGTCTGGATTGACTTCTGTAAGTTCCTGTCTCTCTCTGTTGTCCACAGTAAAAGCATAAAACAATAGCTGCCTTGGTTATGTACCTGAAGTACATAGGAGGAGTTTGGCCTATGTGGTGTCATCAATCAAGTCCAAGAGTGCAGCAACACAAAGTTTTTAAAATGCAATGAGGTATGAGGCTGCACATGATTGCTGAAGTGGGGATGTGATTTAATGGTATTGTGCTAGTCTGTTCATTTCAGAGGAATTTTTCTGCCAAACATTCACCTAAGTTCATCTGGAATGATGCTTTAATGCTGTGAATGCTTTCACATACACCGATAAATGAAGCATCCTCATTAGTCACAAGTTCTGTATATTCTCACACTCTCATTAATTAGCAAAGAGGTCATTCTGATGGATGAGAAGGAGAAATCCTATTAGGTCTCACCACCCACCATCGGAAAAAATGAGAACTGAAGATTCAAAGGTACATCTTTAGTTTAATTGCATTTCACATTTAAATAACATGAAACTGTTGATTAGCAACAGATCCTGTTAAATCTCTTGACTCATGACTTTGTGTGCTACAACCCCATTCTTGCACAGGTAAGGCCACTTTAGACATGAGTAAAGATTTATAGAACAGGCCAAAAGAGCATAAAGAAAGAGAAAGCTCATGAACCCTCTCCCAGACAGAATCTGAATTCTTTAGCTGCACGTCATAGGCCATATACATCCAATATTCTCATTTCTATTCATTTGCAGAATAACAGTACTCAGAAGCACCAAACACTGACATTGTCCAAGGACAAGGGAAGAGTCAGTCAAGGAGTCTGGATCTAATTTGTGAAATGATGCAAGTAGTCAGAGAGCAAAGAAGGGGAAGGTGAGGGTCATAGGGCCAGGAGCATTAAGTTGCAGACTAGCAGAACATATAGATCTGATTTCAAAGTGACCTTGTACTTAAGCATGTATTTTCTTTGGTCATGATTAATCATAAGCATCAAGCCTGTCATGAGAGATTTGAATGATTTAGGAACAGCCTCTCTGGATTAGTCCAGAAAGGACAATCCTTGCTTCATTATTTTACATATATCTGTATTGCAAATAAAAGGGGAGAGAGGGAATAATAAATTCAACAGTGTGATTAAAACCCAATCCTTAGGTATGATCCTAAAAGTTTACATACCCATCAACATGCCAGTAAAAAACTCCTGTGCCACAGCTGAGGCAGGTGTTTGTCAACAGTACCAGTCACACACTTGCATATGCTACAATGCCAATTTTTGTGTTCCAATTTTATAAATAACAAACAAACTCAGTAAAAGGTGCAATTCTGCTTTTCTAGAAACAAAGTTGACAGAGTTTTGTCCAGGTTATCGCCTATGCCTCTCCACAGTAACATATTCTGAATAAGACATGAACACCTTAAAGAAATAGATCTATTTCCACATCATTAATAAAAGCTATAAATCCCATATGCCCATAATTCTGGCTAATTACAATCAAGGAGCCAAAATCAGAGGGTGCACTGTAGAAATAAAATCTAATGCAAGAAAGATCATCCCATGGTTACAGAAAGGTGACTATTGTGCTGAGATGAGACTATAACTGTATTCCTAACGCAGCAAATATATTTACTATTACTTGTAGCATGGCGATCTCTGATTTAGTATGGTAATAAATTTGGCCAGCAATTTACCAAGCAAAATATTCAACAGGATTAGGAGTCATATGCTCTAAGTCTTGACATTTGAGATTTCCAAGTCTGAACAGATCACCTAATAGTCCCTGTAAGTGTATAGAGAGGAATAGATACTGTCTGGGGTTAATTAATCTCAACCTAAAAGAGATGTTTAAGATAGATGAGGTGAATAAATTTCTGCATATGCCTTTTTCTTTCAGTGATTATAAGAAGATCTTAGGGTGACTTAGATGCCCAACTCTTAAATTCCTGAAGGTAGAAATAATGGAATCCACATTCTGGAGATGCTATGAATGAGGAAGACAGAGGACTTGGAAGTAGTGTGCCTGTACAAATCCACAGAGAAGGAAGGGTTAAAGGGAATGAATAGGTTATTTATGGAGCTGAGTGATCAGGAGTGTGATGATGGAGTTGACAGTGACAGAAGAAAAAGAGGAGAGGTGAAAGCAGTGACAGGGCAGGACAGCAGATCACACATGGCCATGTAAAGCTGAAATTGGCAGCAATCTAATGAGGAGATGTCAGAACTCTACGTCACCTTGCTAAACCGAGCAGTGGGAGGCAAACCCAGAGTAAGGAGTTAGGTCAAGATCTAGGAGTCACAGTCATTAGGCATGTGAGTAGGTAAAACCACTTTAAAAGGTAGGTATAAAATGTGATAATGAAATATGCATCAACTTAATCAGGATCATCAGAGACAAATCATTCCCTTTTCATGTATTTAACTGATCCATGTGAATAAAAAATGATTGAAAGGAAAAATTAAAAAGGTAGGCCAAGGACAGCAAAAAGGCATTCATGTTCTACATAGATTTCAAATTACCCAGTTAGCCTTTGATGACAGTGTTTAAGAAACCTAAAAATGTAACAATACGGAGGTTACAGTGGGTAACACAAAAGAAAGAAGCATTTGTTCCTGGCAAAAATGCCCCAATTGCATTTAACAGTGTTATAGAGACTTTCCAGGAATTAATATTTAGAAGCGAAAAGGTGGATCTATTATTCACGATTTCTGTGATTCGTAAGAGATTTTGTTTACTAGACTAAGACAAGACCAACATAGGCAGCATTCTCTCCTCCCTCTGCTCCCAGTATCAGCATTCCCATAATGCTGATGTTCATGTCTTGTGGACAGTGGGTTCCTTGTGAATTTGCTCAAACCTCTTTTCTCCTAAGGATTATGTCCATCCACGAAAGAATGTTCAACTCTGAATAGTCCCAGTCTTGCTGCTCCTGGATTTTTGTCTGATTTCTGTGTTATTTTAGTATTCCTTTGGGTCTTAATTTTTCCCCTTCTCCTTCTCTTCCACCCCAAACAAATAATGTGTTGATTTGACATTAAGCTTCTCCTGGGGATGTTATCCTAGAGTCTTGAAAAGATTCTTGTTTTAGGCTGACTTCTTATGTTTTTACCAGTTCTTTGGTTTGGGATTCTGAAAAGCTGTTCTATCTGTGGGACCACTACTTTAAGAAGGGCAAGAGAATCAAATACAAGGAAGTTATGTGCAAACTGCTTGCATGGATGTGGAAAAAAGCCAGAGAAAGAATACTGCTATATTTTGCATCATATTATTAATTTTAAAAGTCATCGCTACAAGCATTTATCAATATAAACAATTGCATTATCTAAAAAGACTACTTATGTTTAAGGTAATACAGTATTTATCACTATGTTAATTGAGACATGTTTACTAAATCCAATATTCTGTATCCGACAATAGCCAATACTGCAGACTCCAGAGGAAATGACCAGTGCACTGATTCGTGCCATACTGTACCTCAAGCAGAGATTTATGTTGTGGGTTTTGAGTGTAATTTTATTATAACTGAAAATTTAAAGCATAGCATGTTTATCCTACTTATTTGCTGAATTCACTACAAACTGTTTATTATTCTTTGATGATTTTTTTCATCATGGGAAGGAAGATGCCCCGAAGGGTTGAAGAGAATGAGTATACATATGTAGAACCTAGAAACATTCGATCTCATTAAGCAATGAAAATTGTCAGTGTAGTGCAGGAATGAAAGAATATGACATTGCTAGTCTTATTTACACAGATGATTAGAAAGAGATAAAGTAGCTGACCCAGACAGCTAATAAATACAGCGTTAAAAACACAGCATTTTCTGCCTTATTTTTTCTGGCCTATTTTTCTTTCCTGTAATTGTCTTACGGTTATATCCTGAGTTCACGTATTGGTCGCATCCATTATTCTGGTTTCAGTATCTCCTAGTTATTTGTTAAATTTAGTAAGAATTTGTTTGATTAGATTTGATTTAGTTCATCTTGGGAGCCCTGAAGGACTGAGAAAGATAAGCAAATCCTACAAGTAGGACCTACACATGTTCTCTAGCTCATTAAGGAATGAAAAGTGCTGGGTTAAGGGAAGAAAGGAGAAGAAGTGTTATTCATACTTACACTCATCTTTCAAAAGCCAGGGCATGATTCTCTACATTGTTAAATGGGTTTCATTATGGTTTAACTCTTTAAATGTAACTAAACTCAACAAACTTAGGAGTTCATACAAACCAAGAGAATTGGATACTTCTCAATATATGAGGTTTACACCCTTAATGAAATTTAAAATAACTGTACAGGATCTCCTCACTTTTTTTTTATAATTCTATTTTTTTTCACACTAGTTGGCCATAATAAGAGTGCCTTACTAATGTGCATTTCAGATCTGGAACTTCAAAATATTAAGATCTAGCCTCAAAAAAGCCTGTACCTTAATTTAAGGAACAGAGAGATGATTTCGACTGTTAACAAAACAGGTAGTACTTGGCCCTCTGTCCACTTAATATAGTTAGCCATGCTTCTTGCAAGCAGTAAAGCAGAAAGAAATTAATCCAAAACATCAAACCTTTATTTTTTGCTACCATTTTCAGACTAGAGGGTCTGATTTAGTGGATCTTCTATGCGCTCTGTGTGCAAAGTTGACCACTTCCACATTGTGCATCATGCCACCCCTTCCAAAACTGGTGCAGTCTCCTTATGCCAGTTTACCCATGTTTCTGTTGCATTTTTTAAAATGAGCTTTAATTATATTTGCAATTCTTGCATTTGCCCTTGAGAAAGACAAATTAAGATGCATTCTTTACACCATTACAAATATTTTCTTCTTTGTTTTTCCTCCAACCTTTTTCTATCCCATACCCACATGATTAGCCAGATAAACACATTGAGGCATACAGCATGCGCATACTCCCTTTAAGACTTTTTCCTTTTTCAAGTGCAAGTATTTTATCATCCGTGGGGGGTTAAAATAAAATTCCTGTAATACATTCACTTTGAAATGTTCCTAAGTCATTTTTAGATATGTATTCAGATACAGGATTGGTTTCTAATAAGCTCCTACCTCACTGAACATAGGTGAGGACCTTCCTTGAGCAAGGACTGTAAAAACTGCAACTCCAGTATGCTGGAGATCATAAGGACCTTTCTTTCCATGCACAGTGGCAGAGGTACAGAAGACCATGCTTCATCTTCTGAACAGCTGCTGCACTTCTGTGAAAACAGAAAGGCCAGAGATAGCACTTTTTAGGATTTATTTTTATTTCTGATGACAACAAAGTTTCTCATGTAACCTCTTGATAAAAGCAGCTTTGCCTAACAGAAAAGTAATCATCACTTGTGAAAGTGGATATAAAAACCCCAAAGTTGGTAATACTGGGTTTTGTATTGTACCCCATCCTTCCCCAGTGTGGGACTTACTGGTTATAATGTTACCAGTTTATGAATGCATGACAATCTTGTTTTAGTCAGTAACGCACTGAAGGCTTACAGAAGCATAAAATGAATTTTTCTTTAAAGGAAACCCGGTCCCTGCAGCCATGTCTAAATATCACAACTGAATGATGAGGATTTGTGCAGAGGACTGGGGGAAAATCACCACTTAATGCCACCACTTTAGAGATTGGTCAGAGAAGACTGAGAAAGGTGCTAAGACAAGTGTCTAATCAAATGAAGAGTCTAACTGTGGTCAATGGAATAATTCACTAACTTAAAATTAGGCACCTGTCTCAGTGTGAAGTCAAAAAGATGACAGGACCTTGTCCTTTAGGAACAGCAAAGAGAGCAGTTTCCATGATTTCAAAGTACTCCCTACTGTGGTGTTGGAAAAGCCATAAAGCCTCATCAGAGCCAGTGTTTTGAATCCTGGCCCTGATTCCTTTCCCACAGATGTCAACACATCTCAGACTCTCCAAGCCACCTTGATGATCATCTGTGCTGTGAGCCCATAGAGAGCTGGGATCAGCACAGAGCAGCTGCGCAGAAGGCAGGCATTCCTCACAGCCTGGTGGCCAGGGGCAGGATTTGTCCCTTAGTTACAGGATGACACTTGTCTGGGTGATGTCGTTTTCTACTGAGACATATTGAGATATACTAACTTGTGCCTTTTGCACTTATTGTGAGACAGCATGTTTGTTAAGAACAAATAAAAGATAAATAGGAGCACACTATTAAAAACTAACCACGTGTCCATGCTTTATGATTATTACAATGTTTGAGATCTAATTTAGTGAAGGTTATCTGTGCTTGACTAAGAAAGGAGATCATTAAATTGGTTTTGTTTTGAAAAATACACTGGCTAGTTTATTTTTTTGATTTGTGTCTATAGGAATTTGCATTCCATTTTCCTTACTGCTGTCTGACATGTACCATAATAGGATCCTATCCCTTTAGCTTTGTTCCATTTCCTTTCATACTACCTCTTAATTACCCTTTTTGTACCTCTAGTCTGTGGTCTCTGAGCCTCTAATACATGGCTGTGCCAATTCCACCACCCCCAAGGCTTGTCAGGTTAAAGATTAATGAGTAGACTTTACCCAGAGGCTTCACAAAGGTTAAACATAATTACAAATGGGTATCTTATGCAATGTTGGATATGTGAAAGCTGCTTAAAAAAAAAAAAAGAAAAAAGGGGAAAAAAAAGTAATGAAACTTATGAGATTTAAGTCAACCATTTAGAACTTCTGAAAAAAAAAGCAAAATTAGCATTAAAACAAACAAGTTAGGAAGTTCTACCCTTTGTTCCAAAGATGGTGATAAAAACAAAAACACCATATGGTGAAAATTAGATTGCGTCTCAAGCTTGCAACATCACTGCCTCCTAATTCTCCTTTCAAGTTAGCTAAAATGTGTTGCACTAAGAAGACAGAAAGACAAAAAGGTCTAAAATTGTTGGTAAATCTTCAGTTTGTCAAATTCTCATATTTGACCCTTTGTTCAGAAAAAATAACATTTTCCCTGTAGGCAAAGCATTGCCTCTGAGGGCATCACTACCTCAAAAGATTGGTTAACTTAGCTGCCTGATGCGAGAGGTATGTTGGATAATATTCTTAATTTTTGGTTTTTTTCAACTTACAGAAATACCTTAAAATGCAAACTTAATATCTGGGACAAGATTTTCATAAGTACGAGCCTGAATTTAGGTTCATGGTATCACGCTAAGGAAATTGTCTGACTTTAAGCAGTGCCATTTGACTCCACCAAATGCCATTGAAATTAATGGAAACTACCTTGGAGTCTATCTTCAGGCACTTGTTTGCTTCCTTATTTCTAAATCTTTCAGTATAGCCAATAAATGGAGATTTAAAACAAAACAAAACAAAACACACAGAAAAAAGCAAAAAAACCCTCCAAACAAACAGTAAAACTCCTCTTTCTTTTGTATTATATTACCAGTGCTCAAGTAATGGCCTAAAACTGTCAGAAATGTCCAAGAAATTTGGATATCTCAGAATTTGCTTCCAACTTGAGATTGTAAGACCACATTTTCAGAGGTGCTTTGTTTCATTGATTTCATTTAAGCTCAGTGGTGACTGCAGCTCTCTAGAAACACCGAAAATTTTAGCATTATTACTCTTTTCAAATCCTTGGTAAAGGACAAATCCTGATTCCCCAAGAAGCCTTTTGTATAAAATGTGGTACCATTTGCCAGTGATACCACTCTTCAAGAGCAAAAGAATAACACAGTGAACACATGAAACTATTGAAGTCCTAGAATTGTCTCTGAAAACGACCTAAGCCCAGATGTTTTGTACGTTTATTTGGATTTCTCAGTTAAGCATTTGCAATATAGGTGCTTTATTTTCTTCTGTGATTTTCTTTGTCTGAAAACCTGAGAGCAATATCTGTCTAGCCTTTATTCTAGTCATATCTTAGTTCAACTCTGTCAGCAAGAAGTATGTATTTGAACTGAAAATATTTTAGAAGTTGCATTTGACCATTAAGAAACTTGGGTTCTTAGTTGAAACACAAGTTAATTTGATTGCAATTCTGATTATTAAATGTAAAACGTACTTCAGTGTTACATGGTCAGTGACTAGCCCCCTAAGTGAGTATTAGATACACATTATAAAAATAGTAAAACAATCTTTGGACTGGTAAACAAAGAATTATAAGAATTAACTCGTGGCTTTTATGTGGTTTTACAGCTGTTTCTGGCAAATATTTAGTTTATGAAATGAGATTGTCAGAATTTGGCATATAGCTCAGATGTTAATTTTTTCCACGAATGAATTACTGTAATTCAAAGCAAACATTACCGCTTACAGTTTAAAATTCTCATTTCAGGAATTGTTCTTTCTATTCAGTAATAACATACTTTTATAGCTGACTGCAAAACAAATGTAACATCATATTTTTGAGAAGGAAGCAAACACTAAGAACCAAAAGGAGAGTAAAACCACCCAGGCACCTCCACAGGACAGCAGTGTTTTTCACTACAAAACTTGCCCTAAAAGATGATTTAAGATTTTGATCTGAGAGTGTTGAAACCCTGCATACCATGTATGTCCAAGGCTATAGGGTATTTTGCATAAATAACTAGTTTCTATCTCTCTTGTAGACAAAGTTGAGCTACTATGAAAGCAAGGAAGCAATGCTCTGAAAGCAAAAAAAAGAGCCTCTAAGAAAGATTCTAACTCCAGCCTCATCGCCAGAGCACTTAACTCGGAGGAGGATTAATTTTTAACTTTTTGATTTATTGCAGCTTTTTTGACCAAATTATTGCTTATTGTAAAAGATGCCACCATACCTTTAGGAGCAGCACACACCACCCTATCAGTAAGAGGGAATCAGGTTCCCTTTTATGGCATAACCAGAATCTCTTGATTTTTTCACATTAGACTTAGAACTACCTTTTTTCAACAAAAATATTTCCCTCTTTTCGTATCCATGAAAAGGAACTCCTTACAGCATCTGTCTTCCCACTAGCAGGCAAGGACATCTATGTCCATGTTATAAACTTTCTTTCTTATAGTGCACCAAATCAAGATTACTCCTACTACTTTGGAGATGAGGGAGAGATGGGAAGGAAAAAAAAAAAAAAAGAAAAGCAAAGAAACTAAAAAAGAAATCTGGTGTTGGCTAGTGATTTATCCTGCTTTTCTTTCAAAGGCTATTTTGGGATTACAAAGATGTTTCATAGTTCCCATCAATAAAAGATACAGCATAATTCTTTCTCCCTGGACCTGCAGAGCCGAACCTTACCCACACAAGTAGATCCATGTTGGTTTCAGTGAAGCAGCTCATATGTTTGATGCACACACAGACATATATTTATATACAATTACATAATTACCAATGTGCATAACAATTTGCAGGACAGCCACCTCATGTTTATGTCTGACCTGCTTTAATTTCATTAAGCATTGCTAAAAATTCTTGTCCTTCTGCCAGGCTGCAACACTTTTAACTCTGTATGAGGCTTCTAAGGAAGGAAAATAAACCTATGTGCAATCTTTCACATTGATGGGCTGCTTCCATTGTTTAATTTGCTTCCATCCAAGCTAGAAGTAGACTAGTAGAACAGTTAACAATACAAGAACAGAGACTTTTATACAGATTACAGTTTGCATGAGAGGAAAGCATGGCACAGCCTGGGCACTGGTGCAAGGGAGCAGAGCAGAGACATAAATCACATCCTTATATTGTGGAAAAATCACTCTGCTGCCACCTTCAGTGTGTATGAGAAGCAGGTTTGAAGATCCAGCTGTGTTCTCCACCCTGGTTTTTGAATGCAAAGTGTAGAAAGTGGAAAAGTTTTGACTCTTAAGCAGCATGCTGACAAATATTTTGAGAGAACGTGGAGAGAACAAGTATAACATTCCTTTCTCTAAGGGGAACAATCAAAACTACCGACAAAGCAATTTCAATTCATGACTCTGGCTTCTGTCGCTGTCTTGGGGCATATCTTGGTGTGACAGTCTACACCTGGGTAGGTACCGATCCATTGCAATGTCACACTCTTACCTCAGTATGTCTGAGAACAAAAGGTATGATTGCAAGCCAGTAGTATGGACTGCACAGGACTTGTGAGATAGTGGCTGTGCTACATTTCCTTTAAAGTGCACTCTTTTGATTTGGTAATTTATACTGCTAAGTGTATTTATATCTTGATGTCTTGGAAATCTCCAATCAAGTGAAATAGAAACCAGAAGACAGAATATTTCTTTTATTCAATGCTAAATCCATTTAATTTATACTGAATTTTCTCCATTTTTCAGCTGGCTATAGCACAAGAACAGTGAAAGGAACCAGATGGGTCTACTACTACTGC
>KZ505729.1:789933-875794 GCA_002844005.1 Limosa lapponica baueri
TTTCTCCATTTTTCAGCTGGCTATAGCACAAGAACAGTGAAAGGAACCAGATGGGTCTACTACTACTGCAAAAAAAAGAAAACTGAAGACTTTCTTCATCTGAATCTTATCAAAGACTGTCATTTGGTGCCTTGAATTTCATGAAAACTGTCTCAATAGGCAACATGTATAAGTGCCCTCAAGCCTTCGATCTAGGGGTATCACTGCATTCCTATAGGCATCCATCAGCAAGTAATACAGGCTAGACAAAATCATAGACTTTGAAGGACAGTAAAAGCAATATAACAAGTACTACTCCTTTTCAACTCCATAGCATGTGTTTTATTCAGGTTGCACTCTAAAAAGCTTGATGGTTAATAATACCCTCCATTAATATAAATTAATATAATCTACCAGTTGCTTTTAGCTTTTAAGTTGCTCTTTTTTCCCCAGAAAAACTTTTCTGTTCACTGGAAATATATGTAAGGAAAATATGATACCTATTCTCTGTGGCAGAAACATGAAGAGAATTTGAGTATATTTGAGGCTAGATTGATTTCCCAAACATAAAATATAAATAGAATATTCCTGTGTTTAATGAACACTGCATTTGTAGCACCTCAAAAAGGGAAAATATGCATCATGCAACTATTTACCATAGTAATATAGCTGCTGTGTTTAGCCTGAACGATCAGAGTTTGAAAACTTATGCAGCAAAGCTGAAGAAAGCTAATATGCTGGTACCACTAAAGAATATATATGAATTATCAGAGAAATGGAGACCACAACAACAAACTGGGTTAAATCAAATACCTAGCAGTTCATCTCCATCAATGGCCAGCAACAGATGCCAACAGAAAGGAGTAAAATAGGTCAAGCATACAATGATGCTTTCTCAGCCTCCAGCAATCTGTGGCTTTTGGATTTCCTGAGCCAGAAATGTCATTTTGGGGTGGTATTTGGGGCCAGACTATTAAGAGTATGGGGGAAGCCAAAAGTCTTTAAAATAGAAAGTTTGTACTGAGCCCACTGTAAAGCAACTATACTAAATTTTCAAGATACTACTGTAATTCAGTTTTCTTCTAAATTGTTTATCAAGAAAAGCTATTGAAGTCTGGAATATCCAGTGCTAATTGGGTGTGGGTGGGTGGGGAGGTGATAAAACAATGCAGAAGAATTGAGTGTTTTCGCTAAAGTCTGCACAGTAGCTATGAAACCTCTATGATATAGCTGACAATAGCTCAAGAAAAAGCAAGAAAAATATAATCCCATAAGTTAGTTAGTATTCAGATGTGATGATGTACTTACTCTCATTGACTGTTAAGAAACAGAAAAAGCAATAAGAAGTTATGGATGTCCCCATTTTAGAACATGAGATCCACAAAGCATTTTACGGGGGGGAAAACCAACCAAACCCACACTTCACCAAGAAGTAAAATGAACATAAAATCACAAGACAGAGCACCGGCTACACTGTCACGTAACCCTTTTCCCCAGTTCCTACTTCCCCTCACACTCTAGTTCCCCTCTGAAGTTGTATTCTGATCCAACTTGATCACTGCAAACTCACCCAAGGGGGGGATGTGATCTCAACCTAGAATCAGCTTCTCGGACCAGAGAGGTTATCCCCCACCAAGGGGTACTTAGGAACATTAATAGAGGGGTGGAGTTTCAGGTTCACTGTACACACAGGATGAAAAAAGAAATCACAATAACATTAATGCTAATCAGTAATGCTTAATGGGAAACAGATCTCATCAATAAGAGCTATGTCTTATTGAGATTACAAATATGGCTGACAAAGTTATCTATGAGTACGTACTTTGACCTAGTAGTTCATCACATTCTGGTTAATAAATCGGCTCTATTTAAAAACATTTTAAAAATCAATGTGGTATATACAATGGATTAAAACTGGCTGATAGCAAAGCTAATTGTTAACTGGCAATCATCATCAAACAGGAATGTTTTTAGTCAGATCCCACCATAATCTATTCTTGGCTCCACGCTAGTCAATATTGTTATCAATGATCTGGAAGAAAATATCATTGCTAGTAAGGTCTGTAAATTACACAAAATCAGTGAAGTGGTAAATTAGGATAAGGACAGGTCAGTTCTACAGAGTAATCAAGTTCACTTAGCAAGATGAGACCATCTGAGCATCATGCGTTTTAAAACAACCAAATTTAAGGCCAAGCATCTGTGAAAATGGAATTTAGGTCAGAGTAGCAGGAAGGGAGAACACTATTTGAAAAAGCACTACTTCTGAAGTGATAAATAGATGATGTTCCAAACATGAGCTCCCAGTATGATGGAATACATAAAAATCCAAGCAGTAGTCATACTCAGAAATAATAAATAATACTGAGAGTAAGCACAAACTGTTTATTCCACTGTATATACTCATTAATAATGTTAATAAAATAGTAATAAAAGTCTGTGGTCTGCAAAAGAGGATGTTTACAAATTGGAAATGTTCAATGAAGACCCAAAAGAGTCTCCTGAGACCTGGGAAATCTGACTTTTTCTAGGAGACTGGTGCTCAGCCCTGTTAATGTACATAGGAAAGGTTATGAGTAGGTTTGATCACTGTGGATGCCAGAGAAAGATTTCTGACCGGCAAACACTGACAAAACATTTCCACTGGATAGAAAAATGAAACTAGACAAATTTAGACTAGTAATAAGTGATTTTTAACCATGAAAGCAATTGATCGTTAGAAGAATTTATTTTGCGACATGGTAGAACATCTGCTACTTAAAGGTCCTACATTTTGTAAAAGGTATTCTTCAATCCACCAAAACTTGTAGATGCAGGAATGAGTACTTACATTCTTTGTTATATGTCATGAAGGATGTCAAAATAGATGTTCACAAAAATCTGTACATGAAGGATCTAAGATGCTGTTATAGATGAAAAAAAGAGAGAGAAAAAAGGTGCATAAAATGAACCAAGAAAGCAAGCAAGAAGGTAAAAAGGAAAGTACCTTTACTGAAATAAGAAAAGGAAAGATTGCCATGTTAACCCTGATGAGGTGCATCCAGGATAACCATTTAAAAGTTTCTCAACTTTTTAAACCTTAGTATTCATTTCTGCAGTGCTACCAGCAAAGAGATTGTTTTTAAGCGCATCCTGGCCACAGAAGGAGAGAAGCGGACACAGTTGCTGGAAAGTGCATTGCTGTAAAGATTTGGACAAGCTTTGCTGCTGTGGAAAGCACAGAGAAAATGAATGTCCAACAATCACCAGTGGCTGATGACCCTCAGCCGGCAGTGCAAGTGAAAAGCAATAGTGGCACAGATCAGAGCACAGGGGGAATGAATCACATGCAGGGCTGATTCTGCACAGCACAACTCCGGTGGGGTTGGGTGAACATTTTGCACAGTAAGTACAGCATTTACTCTTTCTCTCGCTTTATCCAAAACACACTGACTTCAGCCAAGCAAGAGGACACATGCATGGGTGCTGCGGTGGTCCCCACAAGAGCTCTAGAAATGCCCACCTGTAAAAGACCAGCTGCTTCTGATGAGTGGGTCTTCTCAGCCGGTGGAGTCATCAGGCAAACACAGCACCATCACCAAAGAGGCAAGCGAGAGACTTGTGCATCTGATGTTTTTCTCAACTTCTGTATTTTTGCTGTGTTTCTGATTCCAACTTGTTAAAACATGTAAATACTTTCATATGCCACAGACAGATTAAATCATTATTTTGTTCTGGAAATGTTATTTTGTTTCCTTTTGTTTTTTAAATCAGAGTATTATGCCCAGATATAGGCAATCTAATGAGCTCTAGTGTTTCATTTTTCCATTATTACTTCCAAGTCAAGAAGACCATTTTCTGAAAGCTTACTAGTCGCAACTGAAAATGTGGATTTCCACATAATAGTCTACAAGATTATTCCAGTATGGATTATTTTTGGTGATATTTACTTGACATACCCAATACAGGTCAAAAGCTCATAATGAGAAAGTGACCTGACTCCAAATCATATTCTGGGCAGCAGAACATCGCACACTTCAGGCTGCATTGTGGGTTTGCATAAGCTTTCCCCGAAAGCTGTCTATCGACCAATTGATGTTTTCAGCAGTTGCTAATTAGCACTATTCCAGACTGGACTGCATTATTAGTCGGTACTGCAGCACAATTCAGTACAGCTGGTTTGCACAAAAGAAATGGGTTCTAAGCAGAAGTCCAGATACTGCCTGGTGAAAATTTTCAAAGTATTTGAACATCAGTGTACCCATGACAAATAAAGCCAGGTGAAGATCTGTCCTGTTTATAGCTGCAATATATAAAGGTCAAGGAGGGCCATGAGTCTTAGAGAAACCAGTTTTCTCATAACTGGACAAATACTTCTCAAGGCAGGTGTTTTAGACAGACAATAAAACTCTCTGAGCATGACCCCATCTCTCAACGCAATAATAAGTTTGAGAATATTGCCCCAGCTTCCACCTCGGTATATCCTGAGGTGACTGGTACGTCCTACCTTGCTAGCCTATGTAAAGCTTTTTAAACCTGCTAATGACTGTGAGTGTCATAATCTGGAGGGCAAGAACTTTGTGCCAGACACTCAGATAAATCTGTCTTCCTTTTCAGGACTGGGAAATTCTTTCATTAACAGCATCCTCCTGGAGGCTTTCGGCCCATAGGAGTACGCGTTCAGCACCCAGAGAGGGTGCAGCTGTCATGACTGTGAGCCGGCAACTCAACTCACAAGTCTCCCAACAGAGCAATTGCCAACACATGGCTGTCCCTTGGTGCCTGATTAAATGCACATTAACCCTTTTAAACAGTGAATTTACTCCGTTTTGCTGTGTTCAACTTTTATTTCAGAGATAGATAAGCTGTATCTTGCCAGATACAACTGGCAAGGGTCTTTATAGATTGAGGAAGTTAAGATATCCCTCACATCACACTCCACCACATAATTTCTATGTGTCACTACTGAGGCTTTCAATGTGGTTTCTCTTTTTAGCAAAAACCTGTCTTGAGTATCTCACTGGTGGTAACACAATGTGAAAAACAGCGTCTGCCTCTATAACACAATAAAATTGACCTATAGCCCAGTCTGTTTCTGCTAGCTGAAGGTTATTTTGCTTTGACATATCCTTGCAGTGTCCTCCTCTTTAATTAGTAATGTTGCTGCCATGTATTATGAAAGTCATTCTTTTGCACATACTGCTATCTTTCCAAATTACGCAGTCCTTAAAGTTTCAGCCTTAAGAAATGCATAGGGTATTTTCAATCAAAAGTCCAATCTACTTACATGCACAAGAGCTGAAAGATTTTTCATGCAAGTGGTCATACTCTTAGGCTTTTATTATTTCTGCTTGAGTAGAAAGCAATAAATATGTCTTGAGACAAGGGAGAAAGTTAATAAAAACCTGTCCTTTCCTCTTTGTGCTAGACCCTGTTTTAAAACCAGCTTGTCTTTCATGAACAAATTAATTGGATTAGCTGTGCTTCAGCCACAAAGGACAACAGTCTGTGTCACAAGCATATTTGTATAATGAACCATCACTACACTTGTATACTAGGGGACTAATCCTGAAATCTTATTCAAGCGAGTATTATTATTAGCATTAACATTACAATTCAGTTTGTGGGACACAAATAAGAAGAGACACACATGTTTTAACTTTACCTACACAAATTTAAAAAACTCCCTGCACCAGTGAACTAACAACTGAAATAAAAAATACCTGTATGGTGAATGATGATATAGAAGGGAGACTTCCCCTCAATGACCCAGCTAGTCGGAGGGCAAGTCCTCACTGTCAAAAGATATTAAAATGGTGTCCCTGGAGATATTGTCAATGAAAATTTCACTGTGGTTTGAAAAGATGTCAACAAAAGGAATAAAGCTTTTTAAAAAGAAATGTGACTACTTTTCCTAGGTAAAAAACAGACAGCATTTTTGAAAAATAAATACAAAATTGTTTTTCTTTTGAAAATAACACACTAGCCATCTATTTATCCTCCTCCCCTTCATCATGTCAATAACAACATTTTAAGCTTACTCTATTGCCCAGTCAGTTCTTACCCAAAGTGTTCATTTGCTTTATATGTAAATGGTTTTACCCATCTCATAATGGTCTTTACTCCAAGCTCTATCCTTTTCAAATTTCATCATCCTCATTCATGTTTTGTAAAAATAATTTTTGTGGTTTTTTCTGGGTGTTTGTACAATACCTCCATTCAGAACGGGGTCTCTGGCTGCTACTACAACAAATAAATGAATAAGAACCAGGACACTAGTACAGGAATCTAACCTATGGAATTTAAATAGCTGTAGTTTATAAAAACGAAGGAAAAAAATTATCTCCTTATAAAATTGCAGTGCTCTTTTGTTTCACTGTTACTGGCTCTACTAGGACAAGTATCGATATTGAGAGGCCTATAAATGTTTGATTTCCAGGGTATTATTATGCTATGTCCTATATGGACCATTTGCCACAGAACCTTATTTGATGTTTTGCTTAAATGTTCAATAACCACAACGCTTAATTAGAAACAATTGGAATTTTTCTTAATTGAAGTCCCAGTAAAATTGTTAAAAGGGGAATAACTTGTCTTTTAGTGGTCAATGAAAAATGACATGTGAATTAGACCATAAGGACAAATGTCCTCTTCTAAATGTATAAACACTCTAGCTATGGCAATCTTTCTGTTGTCTGGGCAGTTATTTTACAGTTACTATCAATTACTGCTATTTTACCTTCTTCCGTTACAGCAAGGGCTGAAGCTATTTCTTAAAATAAAACCGTATCTTCTCATTCTGGGCCTTGTGCAGACACCCACCAAGCGGTAATGAGGGTCCCAAGGAGCTTCCAGCTGCAGACTAAGGAGGAGTGTTTATCACTGCTCAGAGCATCCTGCAGTTACAGATTTGCAGCTGCTGTTGGATGGGAGGGAGGTTGTTACATTTACACCTGGCATGAATAACTATTCACTGAGGGCACCACGCAATTGCAGACTTCTGCATCCAAAGAAACAGCTCCAGGGTTGTTTGGGGTTGGGCCTGGAAGCTGGGGCATTCTTTGAAAAGTCTTTCTATGTGGTAATAAGCTGAGGTTTCACATACACTTGCTTGCACAAACTCTTTCTTTCTCCTTCTTTCTTCCTCCTTCTTTCTTCCTATATTGTTTGTGAACAAAGTAATGGGCGATGAATTACTAGTATCTGTAATATAAGCCTTCCCACTTGCCGAAACTAGATACACCTTTCAGTTATGAGAGGCATAAATCCTTATTAACTATTAACTACTGTTATAGGTAGCATAGAATTATTCAAGCAATAAAAGAGTTTATTTTTTCCCTCAGTTAGTTGTAAATGAGTCTAGAGGGAACCCAGGAGTTCTCAGTTAAGCTCGTTTCATACCTGTAGCAATAACTTTAAAACCAAATCCTGGATACGTTTATACATTTTTAATAGAACCCCAATTTTACATACAATATCCTCCAGTGGCTTCAGCTGCTGCAGCATCCTCCTGAACAGTTTTTCACATAATAGGCTCAGCAGGTTCAACACTTGATTATCTTTCCTCCAGTTCAATATCTTCTCTTTTCCCTTCGTTATACACCAACAAGGGAACTATACGCAGGTTCTCTGTGGAGGATGCCTCGTACGTGAACATGCAAGCAATGTGGAATCAATGTTCTGGCTGAATCCAGTATTCAAGGAATTTAATTGAATTATTGAAATTCAGGGTTGAACCCCTGGGACATTGATCCTGTATTGTCAGCTTCAAATCCGAGGTGCACTGGCTGTTTGATAATGTGTTCATAGGATTTGCAGTAGAAGGGGTGGTGAATCAAAGCCTGTGACAGTATAGCTAACTGACAGAAAACAGAGGAACTGATGCTGAATACATTTAAAAATAAATCAATATAGACTGGCCTGATTGAACAATTCTGGCAACGCGTTGTGCTGGCATGGCTGCTGACTTACCAATTTAAGAGTAGGCTCAGGATTCATGGTAGCTGGAAAGCTGGAGAGGCCTGTCGCTGGGGCGATGCATTTAACTTCCAAGACAGAGAATATTTGCTCATCTGTTTTCCTTGCCAGAGGCTAGAAACTATTGTTGCGGCTGCCAAATGAAACAAAGGGGGATTAAAAGAGAAATGAAACGATAAAATAATACTTGCAAAATGCTAAAAAAAAATCCAAAGAAATGGCTTTCATTTAGATTGACATGAGTGCAAATGCTTTGCTTATTTTCCTTGTATATTAAAAGATCGTTGAGAATTTGAGGCTGGGGTCAATAAAAAAAAAAAAAAAAAAAAAAAAAAAAAAAAAAAAAAAGAGAGAAAGAGAGAAAGGAGTTTAAAAACATTTCTGCAACATAAAGCTCAGCCTTTACCACCTCTCCTGAGTGCTACGTCATGTCCTTCCTCAAGTGGGACCGCTGGAAAAAAGAGACAAAGCAGAGACAGCTGCAGGACTGCCCTGCCCCGTTGCGTGTTTTTTCTTCCATTGTTCTCTCTCACCAGCCCACCTGCTTTGTTCAATTTATCATTGTCTGCTTCCCTTTAAATGGGACCTGAGAACACTTGGCTGAGCTGGATTGAACGGCTGTCACTTCAACTTCTGCAAGAGGAGGGCAGCTTTATAGCCCTTCTGCAGACTTATTCCCTTTGCTGGGAATAGACAATACCCTTCCTCTAGCACCATGATGTGCTGAAGCCCTTAGACCACCTCCCTTCCCCAGCACGGCCCGGTGTAAGCCAGCCTGAATATCAACAACTAAAAGCCTTCAGGGCTGAGCCCTCCAAGGGACTTGGTAGTCTCTACCCTCAATCAAAGGAGTGTGTGTGGATGCTGTATAGCAAGACAGAGGAAAAATTACTGTAAAGCCAGAAGGAATCCTTAACTCTGAGGTCTTCATGTTGTAAGTCTCATGCCAAAATCCAAGGAGTTACCATCTCTACATTAGGATGTACCATCATGTAATAGGAGATGAGAGTCCCTCTCTCCACATCATGCAGATGCCCCTCTCCACCCATGGATCTAGAAGATACCAAAATTCCACAGTTATTTTATAGCATGAATTGCCCTGTATTTTTTGAGGCGAGGGCTGACACTGCTTTTCAAGTAACGTTACAAGTAAGAGGATATTTTAAAATCCCTTGATTTCAGCACATATTCCCAAACAGTTTTCAACATTTTTCATCCTTGTTTGTCTGCTTCATTCTACCTCATTCATATTTTACTTCTGTAAATTCAAAATAACAAATTAATTTATTAGAAAAATGACACTCTGCAAGTGCTGACATAACAGAAGACAGAAGACAAGATGTTGAAAATGGTTCAAAATAAATAATCAGTGTTATGTCAGGGGAGCACTGACTACTCTGAGCAGTCCTGGCAAAGCTTCTGCTACGTTGGCATCATTAGCGTTATGCCAATTTAAAAACAGGCAGGAATTTTGGTAGTAAGAATACAGAAAAAGTCATCACAGGGGTAAAGCATCTAGTTTTCAGGACTCATGGGGCATGTCTATACTAGTATACAAAGTGAGTCAAAGTGTCTGTTCTCTGGCCATAAGGGGAAGTAGAAAGGCGAAGCTGGTATCCCAGCAGCTGACCTCTATTTCTTCAAATGCAATGTCCCATCTGTGCTGTGCATGTGGGTCCACTCCAGATCATGCCTGGGCCCACGTTCTCAACCAAGCAACATGTCAGGGAACATGCTAACTATGAAATTAGGTGCATGAGGCAGAGAAAGGACTTTGTGTCCTTCCCTCAGCTCATGGGGTCCTGTCTTATTCCGACCTAGGTAAAGAAACTGAGAAACCCTCTCCAACACAGGCATTCCTGCAATTCTGAGCAAATAGAGTTTCAGTTTCAAAGTATTTGTATTTTAAAAAAACCAAACACAGCCTTTAATTTCTGTTTTCTCTTTCCATATAGCTCTCTGGAAGGTGCGAGTTGTACTTTTTTTTTTAATAATTTTTATTTAATAACAGCTGTTAATGAACCTCACTCTTTTTTTCATTAAGGGCAAGAGCTAAAGCTCAGTGGATAACACTCCTGAAGACCTTAAGAGGAAATGGATCCAACCCTCTTGGTCTTTTTCTTCCCCAGCAGCACTTTTTTCTTTATGTTTGTTCCTCTTTCCCTCTTTCGTTATCATCCAATTACCATCTTTATCAACATAAATCGAATATTAATATATGATTAGTGCATTCAAGTAAAAACAACAAAATACACACAGATGCTAACAACTGTGGATTAAGAAAAATGAAATACGTTGAGCTTTAAGAGTTACTTTTCTGAGAACTCAGTCACTTTCTGTTTAGAAGGAATTTCGCTTTTGGAGAATGCATTAAAACATTTCCTGCATTCTCAGAATATTCTATGGTCTACACGGAACTCATTAATTTAGTACACATACAGGAATCCTGGGGAGGTCTCTAATACACCAGAACAGTGCTATAGATCTTCAGGGGGAAAAAAAGCAGTCTGAGAAAATGCTTGGGACTGGGGAAGTGTTATAGCAACATGCTGTTTATTTTCACAAATACAACTTCTTTTTTTACACTCCAGGAGGGAAAAGAGAAAAAGAGAAGAAGAAAAAACTATATCTTTTTTTTTAAGTTGGTTGGTTTCAAGTGTTGGTAACTGCCAAGGAAAATGAACTCCCTTTCCTTCCTCTGTGCAGCAGCGCAGAGGGAAATTACCTAGGAATGCGAATCATTTCTGTACTGCTTTTGCTGAAATGAGAGTGCTATTGCAGGGGAGTCTGTACCAAATAGAGCGATGTGGAATATCCAAAACAAAATTTAAAACACCCAGGGCACATGCCATTGCAGCTCCTGAGACTGTAGCGGAATTGCAGTGTTCTCTGCTAACCCCGCTATATCCACCAGCACTTCATCAGCCCTAGGACTAGGTTTTCAGCACTTCTGGATGTCAGGGAGAGCTTTAGCATATGGTGTTGTGAAACATTTGTGTCTTCAGTGTTCCTAACTGTTTCAGTTGCATGCTCAGAAGAAACCATCTGGATTTCATTTGCTTAGATATTTTCCAGGTTGGTATTGACAGAA
Source organism: Limosa lapponica baueri (assembly GCA_002844005.1). Lineage (NCBI taxonomy): Eukaryota > Metazoa > Chordata > Aves > Charadriiformes > Scolopacidae > Limosa > Limosa lapponica. The sequence continues at coordinate 800,960 of KZ505729.1, forward strand.
GAAATCAAGTATTGGGCTTGCAGGCAGCTGCCAAAGAGAGAGCTCCAGAGTGCTTCCCAGCTGCCAGGCTTCTTTGCACATCCCACCCAGACTCCTTGCTCAACTACCCTCCTGCTGCTCCTCAAGACTGTGAGCAAACCTGGACTTATGGACTAGAAAGGAACAACAGCAAACTCTTCCCAAGTCCCTCAAGCAGAAAAATCATTCCTCTCAAAGAAGTAATCCCAGATTATGAAAGTAGTTTAGTGTCAGGGTTGCTAAAGTCAGGGCTGCTCCACAGGGGAAGGGGCTTCAGGGTTGAGAGGTGGAGGGGCAGGCAGGGGCAGTGTCCTCCCCAGCAAGGGCACAGTCCTGCATTGCCCCAGCCACACCAGCAAAGCAGGGACAGGCATAGACAGTCACGCTGCGAGCTGGTCCTCAGGCCAGGCAGCCAGCTCCCAGGATGGGGAATGATACTCATGGGGCCCTGACAATTAATATAAGTAGATGTATCAATACAGATAAATTTCTATCTATAGGTATACATTCATACATATCCCTGATATGCAGATAGCAAACTAGAGTGGCTATTTTCCATTGAATACTTTCTTTAGTAGTTTTTTCCTTTCTGTTGCTTAGCCTTTTGCTAGTTTCAGTTTCATTGCTGCACATTTTTTGCTGGTTCATTCAGTGAAATGTTACCTTCTGATTTCAACAGATTAGGTCTATATGCATAAGGACAATGTAGGTCTCTTTAAAATCGGGATCTTGGTCTTTTTTGGCTTCATTTTCCCAGCTCCAACATGAGGTCCCTTGCTTTGGGACACTTCTGCATCACTGACTCCAGCTCTCCTCCATCATAATAAATCACATTATCAAATCCCTTTCACTGAAAGTATTATGCGTTGAAACCAATTCAGTTTCTTGCCATCACTATTTATATTATAAGATTTTTCTAGAACACCTTTTTTCCAATTTCTATGCAACATTTATTATGTCCTATTTATGTCAAAATTGTCCCTTAGCTTTAATGGCCCTTCTTTTTCTTTTCCACCAACTTTTATCATATCTTTATAGAAATAGACGAAAAGTACTCCTGGTATTTATTTTGTTACTTTAAACAAATTTATAAGCTTTGGCCACAAAACAGGCTTTCTGTTCCTATAGAAGTACTGTTAACTCTTTTCCTCTCTCAACCTGCTCCATTAGGAGTTTAACTTGCTGAGCTTTTATGACTGGAATTCTAAACTCTGTACCAGATAATGTCTCACCAGTGCAACTTATAATTAATACTTAATGCTTTCGTTTTGTAAAAGCCTCACTGGATACATCTGAGAATCGTATTTCCATTTTTCACTGCTACATGCACCAAGGTAGTGCATAATAATTCTTTGACTGACTAATACCCCTAAGTCTTCCTGTTTCAACTAGTGAGTCTTAGGATGATTGCAGAAGTTGTGATTGAAGAAATTCTCATTGCTCCCTCTGTTCATTACCTCGCATTTCAAACTAATTAAATCACATACGTTGTCCTAGTTCTCAGGCCTATCCATTTCTTCCCATGTGATATTTTGATCGCCTTCCATATTGTTAATGTCTGCTACATTTTTATTTCTTGAAAAAAATTAACACATTCCTATTTTTTGTACTCAAAATATTGCTGATATTTTTCATAGCATTGGTTCTGATACTGATTTTAGAGGAATTAGAGCCAACAATTCGCTTTCATTTTAGCAGAAATTCTGTAGTTCCCACACTTGGATCTTGCGCTAATCCACCCTTTATTCCAAGTATGTAATAATTTACCATGTGCATTGAATCCAAGTAGATTAAGTGCTACATTAATCTCCTCAGACAAGCTCAGTTACCAAAGTTCAGTCAGACACAATCCACTTGCTAATTCACGGGCCATTGTACCACCTTTTTCATTCATCTCCATATATTTAAATACCATTCAAAAGTTGTACTTAAGCTTCATATACAACTAATGTAAGATTACTGAGTTTTATTGGGCCATTTCTAATCCCTTCCTTAGACACACCGCATGCAGTTTTGCTCTAGCTGTGCATTGTTGCTCTACCAAAAGCTAGAATCACTGCTTCCAGGTTATTCCAGACTTCGTGTGTCATCCTCTCTTCCAAGTGATCCTCTGGTCCAAGGCCACCAAGCTCAGCTGTCTCAGCAGACCATGCTGAGCAGCAAGATTTCCCACAAAAGCAGCCCCAGCAGTGCTGGGCTTTTGAAGGGTGAGCTGTGTGTGAGCAGGTCTTGCAGGTTCAGCGAGGGGCCAGGATTTCCAAACAGGCTCAGCCACCCTTATTGCTCTCGACTGAATCTCCTAGGAAACAGCAAACTGCAGCTGCTTTGTCTTTTCCCTGGAGCCTGCCCTACCTCCAGTCCTACAAGTAGGCAAAAACAGACAGCCACAGTAATATAGACCCTTGCATGCACCGTGCTGCCTGAAGAGATGCTGAGATCGCTTGGTTAGGGGGACCCCAGCTAGAGATTCAACCTATAGCTGTGGGGTTTGCCTCTGGAGGGAGTGATCTAGCCCTCTGCTGTCAGTATAGACAGGGAAGATAAATACAGAGTGGAGAATAACTGACGAAAGGCAGGTCCTGGGAGTGATGGTCTGCGGGAGGTAACACAGATGTGTGGAAATAGTGTGCAGAGTGGAGACTGCAAACTGCAAAGATTTCTTTCCCGTTTGCAGGGAAATGAAACTCTGCTGAAGCTTTTACTTCGCTGTTTGGATAAAACCCATCTTTTCCAAAGCAGTTATTGAAAATATGGGACTATTTATTAATGAATATGACTTTTCAATTCAGGGATGTCATCTTATCATGGATGATAGAATGAAATAAGCAGAAAAAAGCATTTTAATCATATTTTTGTAGATTACATCAAATCCAAAACATAATTTACATATACCATAAAAAACTAGATAGACTTGATAGATATTATGAACAGGCTATGCCATTTTTTAATCTTCATTTTAAAAACACTTGCCTTGCTGATAAATACCAATGAAATTGTCACAGACACAGATCTTTACTCTCTGCCCATGAAGAACAACCGGGCCAAATGAGAATTCTCCAACTCTTTCACTTTCTGTGTGTTCACCCGCAATTTCTGAATTTGTTCTAATTGCACCACTGCTCATTAGGTGGTCCATAATCCAAACACTCCCAGTGCCAAAATCACTTGGATCCTGAGTCAGGCGTATCCATCTCTGTGCCAGGTGAACATTTATGAAGTGGGGCAAGAAGGGTGTTCAAAAAAATGGAGGATATGTGCTAGGAGCTGTAAAAAACATCCATAATACATAGTCCCTGCCAGAAAATCTTAAAGGCTAAAGCCTTCTTGCTACAAACAGCTTGGTACTTACGTAGCCTAACTGTCAGAGTGTGTCTCTACCCATTCAAGGACCTAGCCCAGCCCATAAAATTATCCATGTGCATAACTGCTGATGGGTTTAGAACAGCAGAGGCAAATGACTTATAAATGGATCTCACAGATGGCAAAACCGTTCGAAGAAGATTCCTCTTCTCCACTGGTGTGAAGTTGACTCTGAGGTACATAACTGCTGAAGCCTGAGAGAGGGCCATTTGAGCCTCACAGCCTGAGCGTGGAGGAGCTGAGCACCACTGCACTTCTGGCAGCATGCAGCACCCACCAGCCAGAGTTTATGCAGTAGGTATAGACTCCCCAAACTGAAAACATACAGAATTTGGAGGTGTTCAAAGGCAGAGTAGTGACCTTTATAGCATTGTGCTCCATCTTTCGCATTTAATTTCAGGAGCTGAATACGACTTCCAAATTGAGTCGTCCTTAAGAAAGGCCATTATGGGATCCCCCAAAACAAGCAATGTTCAGAAAGAGAACAGTATACACATAGAGAAGGATTATATATACATATATAGTATTCCCTATTACAGAATAAGGAATGACTGCTCTTAGTTCTACAAAAGTATACGACAACCATTTTCCTGAAAACATGGTTACCACAAAGAAAAATAGCATGAAGATACACAGAGATTTAGAAATGCTTTTGTATCTGATTAGATTTACTATGAATTCCCCAAGGCTCCTCTTTGCTTTCTGGTCTCTTTAGTTTCAAAGATAAACCAATTGAATTGATAATTTAACAATCCACATGATTTTCTTTACAGAAGAAGTAACGTCACATGTAGCAAACTGAGACTTTGTGACATTTTAAAATTATTAATAAATAAAATAAGATTTGGAAAACAGAGAAAGCAATGTCCATGAACTCCTTTTCATTACCATAAACCTTTAAGTTAAAAAATAAAAAATAAATTGCAGTGTGCAACACTGGAAATATTTCTGCACTTTCAGTTCAAGTCACAAAATATATATTTCCTCATTTATCCTCACTATCTTAACAAACAAAATCTCAGTAATATGGGGAGAGCATTCATGCATGAGCTGTGCAAACATAGCACAAAATAGCAAGATTTGCAATGTTCCAGGCAAGTATTTTGTCAGCTTCTTCAGTTTGCATATTGTTTAGAGTGTTAGGTGTTTAGATTCTGTGATAATAGACTCTGCATTGAAAAAAACTTAAGACACTATCTAGCTAGCTTGCTGGGAGATAGATAGATAGATAGGGCCTTTGTTTATTTAGGTTTTCAAATACTTTTTTACTTTTCAAGCCTTTGCTGACTGTTATGCTAAAAGCAGAATTTATCAGCCTTCCCTATATCCAGTGTGTGTTATGTTATACATTTCTTATTTTGATAACCAGTAGATATTTTGAAGAGAGGTCACATCCTTAGAACCTAGCACAAGGGTCAATAGTTACAGACTACAGAATATGACTTCTGGAATATTTTTGGCTTGCTATTGTAAGGGGAGAAAATGCATTTTTTCAGCCTGGAAATTCTTTTTCTACAAATGTTGGCAGTAACCAACTATCCATAGATTAAAAATAACCAGAAATCTCAAAGCTACGGTATGGTTATTCACGCATGTCTAAATACGCCTAAATATGATTTTGTTCCTAGACTGAATCTTAAGCACCAATTATTAAGCAGTAATCTAACCTAGCTATAAATACAAGATTTTTTCTCTTGTAGAGATTATAGAAATGCAAAGGCTGTTATGAATAGGTGTTAGTTCATGTCAGCACTTTTAGACTGTATCTTCACTGAAAAATGGTGGGCATTTCTGTCAGCAGGATATCTGCTAACTAGAGTAGCCACCCTACTCTCAAATCTAGCTGGCAAGATGAGTCTCTTGTATCTTTACAGTATTCTTACCATGAGATAGCTAAATGAGGCCACCCCCTGGCCGTGGTTCACCTCCTGATAAAAACTTCAGTGATTTTTGTGCTTGACTTAAATTTTACAGGAACATAACTAAGACACGGCAAGTTATGCCTTTGGTCAGTTTGCTTAAGGCAGCCATTAGGGTGGCATATAGAGTAACCATGATGTCCTAAGGGCACAAGCAAAGCAATTTTTGTATGGAGGCAATATCTTTTATTACTGACTGATACACTTTAAAAAACACAAACTGCCAAACAACAGATAGACTCATGAGTCTGAAGTGACCTGAAGAAATACTATTGTGCCTGGAAAGCTGTCTGTTTGGTTGGTCTGATAAAAGATATTCTTTCTTCCTAAAAGCTTTGTGTTAGCTATAAATAATCCTGTTAGTTCAGGAATGTTCCCAATCTTTCCAAGACAGGCACGGCTATAGAGTGGTGCTGGGTTTCACTTGTACTAAAGGTGCTGCCTGATCTTTTGTCTAATGCTACACAGTGCATTTTGCTGCTAGTCTAGGCAAGATGTTTTTGTCTCTTCTGGAAATTATTCATATCCAAAAACACAGATCTAACATACTTCTTCTGATATAAGCTTATGCTAAGCAATGCCTCCACACTTCCTAAAATTACGTGTGCCTGTATCTTTATGTATTCTTTGATCATGTTGCAAGGATGAATCCATTGTGCTTGTTTATTAGCCCCAACAACTGCATTCAGATGGGTGGAAAGATCCCCTTCAGCATGTTAATTACAAATTCACACTAGGGGTTCCTTTGTGTTCTGAGAGAATACAGTTCTTTGATTACACAAGACCTTAATGGCATTTCAGAATATCAGCATTAATAACTCATTCCTGCAGATCCACCAGGTAGAATTAAAATTAGGAAGACGGGTTATAACTTGTCAAACTAGGTTTCTAATTAATGGAGTTACTTGTGTTACAACTACTTGTTCCTTCATAGACTGTGCTGTTGTCCTAAATACTGTGGTTCTGATGTCACATGATGAAAATATGCAGTTTTGAAAATCCATCATTATGAATTTACAGGTGAACATAAGACAATCTATTCATAGAATTATAGAATCATAGAATGGTTAGAGTTGGAAGGGACCTTAAAGATCATCTGGTTCCAAACCCCCTGCCGTGGGCAGGGACACCTCCCACTAGAGCAGGTTGCTCAAAGGCCCATCCAGCCTGGCCTTGAACATTTCCAGGGATGGGGCATCCACAACTTCCCTGGGCAACAACCTGTTCCAGTGTCTCACCACCCTCACAGTAAAGAATTTCTTTCTGTTATCTAAATCTAAATCTCCCCTCTTCCAATTTAAAACTGTTACCCCTTGTCCTGTCACTACACTTCCTGAAAAAGACTCCCTCTCTGGCTCTCCTGTAGGCTCCCTTCAGATATTGGTAGGCTGCTATAAGGTGTCCCCAGAGCCCAGAACAACCCCAGCTCTCTCAGCCTGTCTTCATAGGAGAGGTGCTCCAGCCCTCTGATCATCTCCGTGGCCCTCCGTTGGACCCATTCCAACAGGTCCATGTCCTTCCTGTGTTGAGGACTCCAAAGCTGGACACAGTACTCCAGGTGGGGTCTCACGAGTGCAGAGTAGAGGGGTAGAATCACCTCCCACGACCTGCTGGCCACACTTCTCTTGATGCAGCCCAGGATGCGGTTGGCTTTCTGGGCTGCCAGTGCACATTGCTGGTTCCTGTTGAGCTTCTCATCCACCAGCACCCCCAAGCCCTTCTCCTCAGGGCTGCTCTCCAGCCATTCTCCACCCAACCTGTATTTGTTCCCGGGATTCCCACGGCCCAGGTGTAGGACCCTGCACTTGGCTTGGTTGAACTTCATGCGGTTTGTACAAGCCCACCTCTTAAGCCTGTCCAGATCCCTCTGGATGGCATCCCTTCCCTCCAGCGTGTTGACCATGCCACCGAGGTTGGTGTCGTCAGCAAACTTGATGAGGGTGCAATCTATCCCACTGTCCATGTCTCCAAATAAGATGTTGAACAGCACTGGTCCCAGTACCGACCCCTGAGGAACACCACTCATCACTGGCTGCCAGTTGGACACTGAGCTGTTGACCACAACCCTTTGAGTGCAGCCATCCATCAAATCCATGACTTTCCAATTTTGAGAACAGGATGTCATGCAGCACAGTGTCAAATGCTTTGCATAAGTCCAGGTAGATGACGTCTGTTGCTCTGCCCCTGTCCACCAAATCTGTGGCAGTATCGAAAAAGGCCACCAAATTTGTCAGGCACAATTTGCCTTTGGTGAAGCCATGTTGGCTGTCTCCAATCACCTCCTTATTTCCAATGTGCCTTAGCAGAGATTCCAGGAGGATCTGCTCCACGATCTTGCCAGGCACAGAGGTGATACTGACTGGCCTATAGTTCCCTGAGTCTTCTTTTTTTCCTTTTTTGAATATCAGGGTTATGTTCGCCTTTTTCCAGTCAGCGGGAACTTCACCAGACTGCCACGATTTCTCAAATATGATGGAAAGCAGCTTAGCAACTTCGTCCGCCAGCTCCCTCAGGACCCGTGGATGGATTTCGTCAGGTCCCATGGACTTATGCACCTTCAAGTTCCTTAAGAGGTCTCGAACCTGATCTTCTTGTACTGTGGGCAGTTCTTCATTTTCAGAGCCCCTGTTTTTGCCTTCCGTGACTTGGGCAGTGTGGTTAGAGCCCTTAATAAGCTTCAAAACCTGTTAGAATAAGGACAAAATGCTGGGTTTACTACGCAAATATTTTGAATATTTTTCTGCACAATATTCATAACCATGCATGATTTCAGATTCTTCTGTAGCTATAATGTAGTAGAAATAACACTCAGAATTAATAATCATTTCCATAAAACCATTTTTTTTTCCTTTGTAATGGGGATAGAACAGTGAGCTGAAAATTTTGAAGTTCCAGTAGTATGATTATGTTTTGCTTGGAAACTATTTAAAAAAACACTTCCTTTCATTGTCTTTTACCCTATTTTATGAGTTAATGTGGGCAATGTAATCCCTCCATGGGTGGGACTGATCTTGCCTAAATTAGGCACCTAAAATTTAGTTGTCTAAATACAGTCTAACTCTCCTTTGCTTCCTGTAGAGTTAATGGAGAGGAGTAGACAGCTCCTAGCTGGTACTCAACCTCAGACAGAAATCTAGCAAAGACCAGATGAATTCCTCTTTGCAGATGTTTGTGTCTCTCTATTAACTATAAAAAGACCTTAGGGTGATGAGCTCAGGCTTTAACTTGCCACCTTCAATATGCACGGCAAACATTCCTTCACAAATCCACGTAATTACTGTCAAATCACTATTTACAACGTGCCTCCCCTGTGAAACGTACAGGGCTTGCAGACAATGGACAAGCTGTTAGCGAGCTCAGACTTTTTGTGTGATAATTTGTTTATTTTGTTGTTATCTTATCCCTCCCTTTCTCCCTGTTGGATGCTTTATACACATGTGGGTATCTCATCAATCCAAAGGCAAAATCCTGGCTCTATGAAGATGGCAGGGCTAGGATTTCTTGTCCTCCCTTAAATACTGTAAAATGTACAGAACACTTAGGTCCCAGTCCTCAACATAATGCATTAACCTTTGCTTATTATCTCTCATGTCATAGTCCCCCATAAGAAGTTAAAAACCTAAAACCTTGAAAGGACATATAAACAGGCTGATCAAACGAAATATCTGTGACAGTAAGATCAGCTTGTTCTGCTCCTGGGGAAGAAAAAATAAACAAAACAAACAAACAAACAAAAAAACACCACAAACCAACAAAAAACCCATACAATGTAAAATGATCCTTTCAATGAAAATTGAGTTTTTATGGTTCCTTATTAGAGACTCCCCTTATAACTAATTATATTAAACTTCTACGTTCTCTGCTTTTTCTCATCAGTAATCTCACAATCTCCAAATCTGTGAAAGTAAATGCTTAGTCAGTGTGTAAATTGAGGACAATTATCATTATGACCACACAGTAATACGAAAATAATTAGACCATTGCTAGCAGCAAAAATATAAATCAAATCAGTTTGTAATAGGAACATTAATAATTTGTTAAAGATACAATCTATTGCACATGGAGACTGGAAAGCAGCTGAGCTGAGCTGCTTTGCTGAAGACAGTGCTTGTTTTGAAATAAAGAGCACAAAGTTCAGTGTATGCGCATCAGTGATAATCTGTGGGTGATTGTGTTCAAGAGAATTTACAACCCATTCCAAACGCGTGAACTCAGTGGAACTGGGAAATCGAATGGCTGAGTGGTATTTATTATGCTACCCTTATCCTTGCCAACGTAGAGGGAAAGACTGGGACAGTTCACTTTGCCTCCAGGCATCCAGTAATGAGCCAACCGGTGGTGCATTAGGAAGTAGTGGGCAAGTGGCATTATCATCAGGTGCATTTTTAGTAGCAGAGTCAAGTAGCACTGGGAGCATTATAAGCAGTGCAGTCGAGTGCTAGAGCATTGGTTATTATAGCACAGAATGTACAATGGCAGGAAAGCTTTGGGAAATATAACAAGCAGAGTTAGGCCTGAAACATCCACTTTAAATACTGCCAAACTTTGAAGAGCAGCAGCTCTAAACTCAGACTTTCCCTTTGGCACCTAGGGATCGTTCTAATGGAAAAAACCTGATTCTCAAATTCGAACTCTCTCAAATCCTAGAAAATCCTGGATGCATTTCTGGTGGCAAGTAACACAGTCCAGATTCTTTCAGACCACAATAGACAGTGCAGCTGAATGCCACAGCGAACTTTTCAAAAAGAAGCCATTTGGCATAATAAGTATAGTAGTCAGGGGGCCAAGGTAATACCAAATGTGGAGTATGATAATTAAGAAACGATTCTAAGTGATGGGCAATATTACTCAAGTCTTTCCACATAACGATACCTGAAAAGACTCTTGAGAATGTCAGGGATCACAGTAATCCTTTAAGCAAAGGGGTCCATAGGGTGTTGAAAGGCTCTGAACAGGGTGAGGGTTTGCTACCCCACAGTAAACCATAGAATCATAAAATGGTTAGCGTCGGAAGGGACCTTAAAGATCATGTAGTTCCAACCCCCCTGGCATAGGCAGGGACACCTCCCACTAGACCAGGTTTCTCAAAGCCCCATCCAGCCTGGCCTTGAACACTTCTAGGGATGGGGCATCCACAACTTCTCTGGGCAACCTGTTCCAGTGTCTCACCACCCTCATAGTGAAAAATTTCTTCCTGATATCTAATCTAAATCTACCCTCTTCCAGTTTGAAGCCATTATGCCTTGTTCTATCACTACATGCCCTTGTAAAAGAAGTCCCTCTAAATCTGTATGGATCAGACAGTCAAGACCTGTCCTGAAGGAAATGTGTGCTAGTGTGAAAGTTACAGCACAAGGGTTACCTCCCCATCCATATTTCTCTGGTACCCTTGCCCAGATTCTTCCCTTCCTCACGTGTTCTCCTCCTGGGACCAACTGACCTAAGATACAGAGCAGGGCTGCTCCGGCATTTCACTGGGGTGGGGTAAATTTTGTGAATCAGGAGGTGGGGGAAGAGCTGTGTCCAACACTAATCTATCTCCTTCTTTAGAGTGGTGATGAAAGATACTGGGGTGAGGGAACAAATGCAAAGTGAGGTGGTGTAGAGCAGAGCTGGTCTGGTCTGGTACTCACAGACTGTAGCAAAGCAGGGAATAAATGTTATCATGGACTTTGGAACAATATTGACATTTCAGAACTGGTAACTACCTCATGTGTTTGGATTTAGGATAATTCCGCACTGACAGTGCATCATCAACAGAAGCAACAGGTGATTGATATGAAATCTGGACTCTGGTCTTCTTCCAGCTCTACACCAGCAGTCAAAACACAGTAATGCTGGAAATCATTGACATGTTCTGAAAGGGAGATGTGGTGAAGTCTCAGTACCTTTTGCAGTCTTCATTTCTAAGTCCACACAAAACTGTAAACCTTCAGAATGTTTTTGGTCCTGCAGCCCTAACCTACCCAGGTTGGATGGAAGCTTTAGGTCACAGTGAAGGGTAGGTGAAACATCTGTATAAAGCTTAAGTCCTCCACAGGAAAGATTGTGAAGAGTGCAGTGTCCTCTCTGAGGTGATTACAGCATGGAGCAGTAGTAAGACTAAACAGGAGTTAGATCTCTGGAAATACTACGAAAGCATGTGTGGGTGGTGTTTTTCTCCACATCCTCTGATAATAGAAGTGTCTTGAACTGAGTGTAGCTTATACCTGCATTAAGACCCTGCAAACAAGAAAGAAGACTGAGTGTGCTTACAGATAGATCCACATCAAGTAACTGAAACCTTTGACACCACTATTTATCTATTTATTAAAACTTCCCTGTGGTGGGTGACAATAGCAGGCTTTGGTGCTAGCATTAGTTATGATAGGCAATGAAAATGTGACAGGCATCTTAGCCACGTGGGGAGATTTGTTTCATCTGATGCACGAAAGCATATGCTAGCCACACTATCTATGCTCATGGAGCATGGGAATATTTCTTTGCAGACAGCCAAGAGGTGACTCCCACATAAGGAAACCAAAGACAATGAGCAGCTAGCCACTGAAATCTTAGCCATTTAAGTGGGAATTAGAGACTGGAATCTGAAAAGGCTACCAAAATCGTTGCAATTATGTTGAATCACATCAGAAAAGCAGCTCATAACATATTAATAGAATTTACTATACTTGTTGAAAGAATAAAAGGAATCCTAAGGATACTTTTTCCAAATACAATAATATTTGAAATATATGGAAAATAATTTCTCCTTTTAAGCAAAACAAAACCTTCACTCTGCTTGCAACAACTGTATTTCCTACTTAATGTTCAATTACTTTCAGTTAAAAAAAAGAAGTAGAGAAAAACAAATATGTCATTGGAGATAGTCTTGGTATTAATGAAAACATGTATTAGTATGTATTATGTTTCAAGCAAACATCTCTTTTAATCTCTGTACTCTATTTTGAAAATAAAGTTGTAGTTGAGTATGCTGCCTTTCTTGTGTTTTACTTTTGTATTGGCTTATATAAACACATTTTCTCCAGAAAGAGAATTTCTGCAAGGCTGTTTTAAGGAAAGACCAGTACTTCTGCAGTGCCTGGACTGGTACTAAAATCCAGGCTATCTGGATCTGTATCCGGTAACAAATTGAGCTGGTCCAGCATCAAACGTCGAAATAAATGCCAAGATAACTTATGTTCTTCTCATATGGAACTATCATTTATGGGGTACGTGTTATTTCTTCTTCAGGTATAGGTCAGAAGTGATAACGTACTGCAGCTCTTGTAAAAGTGGTACACAGCAGCAGCGCCTGTGTAGATTCATGTCTGAGCTTGGTGAGTGCATCTCCTCATACATCTTACATCAATTTTTATGAGATATTGTCTCTTCTGGAATTCTGGACGCTGTTCCTATTATTCAGTTATTTTCCACATTTGTGCTGCCTGCCTGCCTGTTTCTGCTGACACCAATCAATTATGACTAGTCCTTTGCTATGCAAAACGGAGATCTTCCCCCTCTGAACTTTAAAGGATGTCACTCAGAACATAAAGTGGTTGCCATTAGAAATTCAGCATTTGCTAACAAATCCCACATTCAGAATGAAGTATGTAGAGAACCATTACCTTGGACACAGAAATAACTGGAGTTTATTGAGAGTTTTCTAAATGCCTGACAGAGAGTTTCAAGAGTGCTGAAGCTTTCCAATTTTCCATTAGGAAAATGAATGTCTCAGGCATGAATCACTCCTTAGAAGGGTTTCCAGCTTCCACTGATTAAAAAGGGAGTGCAGAGGGCTGAGGCTGATAGTGAATTCTGCACGTTAGGTGTTTGTACTTGGTCGGATGAAGCTCATCTATAGTGACATGTTTCAGTTTGGGTCAATAAAAACATGTTTTGGGTTAATCTGATCCAAAACAAAAAATGCATACATACCTAGATTCAGGTTTAAATGAAATGCTTTGGATACAACAAACAAGCACAATATTCAGTGAGAAGTGAGTGAAGAGGCTACTGAAATATATTTCCATATATTTCTTATGTTCCCAGTCATCTTCATATCATATCCATGTGTTCTTTTAAAATCTTTAACTGCATTCAATACCCCCAGTGTTTTCCCACACTAACCCTACCTTTCTATTTGAGTTTTACCCACTTTCTCCTTACAGTATCTTTAATGTCTGAAAAATTTTGACCCTATGCTCTGACTGATGAGTTTGGTGATGGGCATCCTCATGGTGAAACAGGGCAGATAACTGTTTGCCTTGCAGCAAAATGCCCCCTCTGTGGGCCACTGCCATAGTCCCCCTTTCTCTACATAGATGCCTATGTTCAAGAAACCTGTAGGGACTTAAATTTTATTATTTTTTTTAGTGCTAAGATCAACATTGCCAAAAAAAGTTCAAAACTTATTGCTCTGGGCAAAATGACTGAAAGATGAATGGGTAGACAGACAACGAGCAGAGTCACAAAAGATGCGCTTTCTTGAGAAAGAAAGCTAAAAAAATATTTCAACTTATCACTCCTAAGTAAGATATTTCTCTCTGAGTGATACATACAAAACTGCATTTGTCTGGTCTCCTGCTGTCCCTCATGAGAGTTTTAGTGTCAATGTCCTGTTTCATTTATTGTCTGGGATCCTCCACTAAGCTTTATCCCCCCAGGAGCAGAGGGAGTGGAGAAGACACCACTCAAAGCAACAGCCAGAGGCCTGTCAGTGCATTGGGAAGTCTAGCCCAGGGGAAGGAATTACACTGAATATTAGGCATGCAAGTTAACCCTTCTCAGGGGGAAGTCCAGGGAGACTAGCTTATAGTACTCCACCAAATGCTTGCTGGTACTCCCATCACTAAAAGTAATATTGAATTTTTAACTTTGCAATGCACAGTTTGAAATGAAAGGGTTTCCTTTGAGATGAAAGCTCCATGTTTTGACCAGGGCTAGATAATGTGAGAACTTTCTGTACACCTCAATGTGTTAGTGTAAGCAACCGTCTCCTGTAATAGGACATATGTCCTCAGTGAAGATATGCGCACTTCATTTGAGGTTGTTCACATGTTTTTAATATGTTTACGCAGGTTTTATTTTCTGTTTAGCAATATTAATGAGATTTGTGTCTGTTAATTACAGAAGACAACCATCAGATTTTATTTCTTGCTGTTACCTGTGTAGTAAAGAAATATGCTGAAGAATTAACATGGAGAAGGAGAGGAAAGAGCAAGATATTTATTAATGGTAATGTGCAAATAGCAGAGAATGACTAAGTGTCTGTGTATATGGCTCTTATTTACATGGGGCACAGACAGGTGGTAAAAAATCCCAGATTGACAAAACAAAAATGCCACTACATTCTCAGAACATAAAACAATTAATAAACTTCAATTATACCCTTAAATTTCAACACCTTGAGGATGTGGTAGGTGTAATTGCTTAGATAAATTTTACATTAGTAAAATAGAAATGTTTACACTTATTTTAATAAATGTCTAATCCAAAACCCGTCGTAATCTGAGTCAGAGTCTCTTCATTAACTTCAAGCCATTTGAGCACAAGGAAGAATGAACAGACTTTGTCATTTCTTTTACAGTGTAGGGTATGTGAGTTTTTGCTGGGTCTTCCACTGTAAATGCCCTTTTGTGAAACCCTGAGGTGTAAATTCAGGGACTAGCGGCTTTGGTGCTTTGTTTGATCTCCAATGCCATGCCATAATTTAAGAAGAGGCAGTTTCTAAAGTGCACTTGCAGCTGACTCAGACAGGTCTTTATAGTATTGATTGCAGGGAATGTTTGCTTTATGTACTGTTCAGTACGGTAATCCTAGATATATTGAAAGTGGGATCAGGGATCAGCATAAAATGATGTGACATTGTTTAGAAAAAAGATATACCCCTACCAGATCTTTGTAATTACAATGCAGGGAAGCTTGATGATGCTATTACTGCGTTAATTCACTCTCTGGAAAAGTTAAAGTTAAAAGCAGCAAAAGGATCATCGTTTGTAAAAGGAAAAACTTACATTCAATCTTAAGAGGTTTCTTCAGCAAAGATCACCAAGACTTTTCATTGATTTGTTTAGACAGATGTCTGGAATAGTTTAGAACTATTTCACTGTTCATGCATAATGAGGTCCATAGCATTAATTATGTATGTAATTTCATTAGAAGAAATGTTCTTTTACAGCCACATGCAGCATGTTACACTTACTCATACTATGAAAGATGCCACTTTTAAATCTATCAACACTTGTCACTACCATAACTGAATACTGCACCGCGAGAACCTCAACCTCCAGCATAAATCTACCCTCTTTCCATCAATGCCAGGGCTCTTTCATACCAGCAATACTTCTGATGCACCTATTTGCACTCAAGTTGTTGTAAATAGGATATATTAACAGCTCCCAATATACGGTCGATTTATTTTTCTCCAAAATTATGTTTAGAGCAAGAACCCTGGGATAAAAACAAATTAACTCGGTCAGAAAATGTGAATTGGCAGGAGGCAGGGGAGATCAACAATACATTTATATAAAAAACTGATGCCTGCTCTCCCCGTCAGAGCTGGAACAGGACCCTCCCAGGGCCTTCATCCAGCATGCGCAGCCCCTGCCTACACAACCAATTGGTACCCAGTCCGTGAACGGGGCGAGAAGGCTCCAGCTTCCTGAGACGCATGTCCTCTTGCTGTGAGCCTGCCAGTGGATACAACAGTAAAAGATAGCATTTCGCTGTTAGAGCTATTAAATAAGCTAATACAGTTGGAGAATGTACATTGGATGTGTATAACATTTACAAAGTTGGTTTTAGTATAAGATTATTCAACTGTTCTAGGATTTATAGCTGTTGAACTACAAATATTCCCCACTGTGGACAGAGTTGTGTCAATATACCAATTCATTTGGGAGATTTTAAAATCATTAGGGAAGGTTTGCAATTGATATACCCTCAGGAATCACTGTGGTTTACCACGGTGATTTACAGCTTGAGGTGCTTTTGCATGGGATAATCCAAATGCTGTTTAAAGCTCAATCACTTGAAATTAACTAACCTGTTAATTCCTGACTGATCTATGCCTAACCCCTTCTCACTGCCCAGGATGGTTTGTCTTCAGGATCACGAAATACAGGCTGAAATCCTATACTCATAAGAGCAAAATACTCGTGTGGCTGTTTTTTAAAAAAAAAAAAAAAAAAGGTCCTTAATTGCAATGCAGTAAGTTGTGCTGTGAAACCATGTACACAGTAAAATGCAACTACTTCTTAGTGAATTTGATATCCTTATAAACAGAATTCCAATATGCAAGTGAGAGAATGTATAATTTCTGAGTTCAGCTATACGGAAAAGATTGATTGTGATACAGTCTGATGTTTGGTTTTCTTTCTGCTTTGTCTCTGTCATTTTTTAGCCCCCAGTCCTGGTGTTAAAAAATCTTTATGTGATTTTGATTTTACTGTGCAAATTCCAAAAGTTGTTTAAAACCCAGGTTATGATGCATTTTGATGAAATAGGTCTTACTATTTAAAGTTTCAGCATTCCGGAGAGAGTGCTAAGCAAGTATAATAGGCTACAAACGGTATTTTATAATGGGGTCTTTGCCAGCAGCTCTGGGCTACAGTCCTGCTCCCACACCAACGGAAGGATTAAGGTGGTTTTCAACTTCTGATGTCATTCATTCCTCGTCTGAACATTGCTGTAGTGCTCCTGCCAGGGATGGACTGATGAGCTCTTGGCGTGTTACCGTAAGTGTCCATGATACAGTATGAAAAATTTAGCACACACTTTACATGAAACAGCCACTGTAAAAAAAAAGAGCCACCAAAACCCTGAAGAAGGTCTGCAATCCAAAAACCTCTCCCATGTGTTGCCATGTGGGCCATACCACAGTGATCTTTTTTGTGTTTGCTGGCCCATGGGATTTTGTCATCTTCAGCTGCCTGGTAACACAGCTTCAACAGTGAAGACTGAACTCACTTCAGAGCGCCTCATAGCCTGGAAATGGGAGGTTTGTGTGGCGTGTAGATGCACACATGCCAGGCTCAGTCCTTGTACTCCAGTCACCCTGATATTTGATAGCTGTGGGGATGGTTGTACTGTGCCAGCAGCCGCACTTTAGATGCTCAAAAGCTCTGAATTCATCTTTTCCCCAAGTCTCTGAGGAAGAAGAGGAAAAGGCTTGGTTTCAAGATCCCGTCTTGCTGTCTGCACCTGAATGACCTAACCCACCTGCAGTACAGCCTTCAGAATCAGAAAATACAGAATGAAATCCTGTACTGATGGGAACTAAGCAACAGTGTGAGTGTGATACCCTATTACTTGTTTTGGGAAAGACAGATATGCACACCCCAGGCTGTTCATCTGGCAGTAAGCCCCAAACCCACGGGAAGACAACTAGCTTATCAGTGCCTCGATCACCCTCCCAATTTGCTATGCAGAAACTCTCTCAGAGCTGCTGCCTGACAGCCCCTTCACAGTGTTTCTGCTGCGAGCTACCCCCAGGGACAACACAACTTTTACAAGAGACCAGAGATTTGCCTCCATCCTTCCCTTCTCTCAGACTACCCCCCATACTGTCATAAGGCAGCACAGACATGCAGAGGTGTCTAGAAATCCCCTGTATCCAAGGAGACACAAGAGATTCCTTGCATCCAATGGATGCTCCACAGGGGATCCATAGCCCCAGTCACAGGGCAGCAATCCCCATACACATCGGGGAATCTGGCCTTTCCCATCAGCTCGCTTGCCAAGTTCCTTTCTGTGTTTTGAAAGGATATTTTTTCTTTAAATGGGTAAACAAACAAGTGTATTTGCCATCCCCTCCTCTCTTCAAATGCACAATGCTTTGGAAAATGGATTTTATTGCAAGCTACAGGGTATAATTTTGTGGGATCCCCCATGTTAATCTATTGGCAGTGTATCACTGAAGTGTACTTAAAATTAGGCTCTGCTATGAGATGCCACGTGCTGTTTAAGCACTGCCAGCACACTTACCACTGCCCCAAACATAAACAAAGCCACTCTCTGCCCCAAAGTGATTACAGGAAGGACATTCAAGAACTGATCACTATATGACCAGTATCACTTTGCTGCAATTCTGTAGCATGCCAAAAAAGATGTGTGTTATGCACAATAGCTTGGGAGGGGGGGAGGGGGAGGGGGGCGGTTGCCCCACCTTTCTTACTCATTTATCAACCTCTACAGTATCTCTAAGCAAAGGAAACTGCAGATTCAAAGCAAGTCAGTGACTGAATACTGCACTGCCAGTCACAGGCAAGATATAATATCTTAGGACAGTGGTGCAAGATCACGCAGACACCTTCTCCCTCCATCCCTTCAACCGAACACCACCGCTCACAAGCACCATTTATTTCTCTCCTACACCAAGGCCACCGGCTCCGCTTGCCAGCGGGAGTCAAAAATGCGTCTCCGTACCTGAAGGGTCTTCTTGCCTCCATCATGATTTTTCATGCTGGCCGTCTCCCCGGCTTGTTTTTGCCCACCTCTCAGCCGTGGACTGCAGCAGCCCCGGCCCCAGCCCCAGCTCCGCTGCTGGGAGCGAATCGTGAGTGGGCTGTGCCACCTAGTGGCTTCTGTGCAACAGCCCGCTCCTGCTCGCCAGGAGGGCTCGGGCTATAGATTAAAATCTCCTCTCTCATAAATATCAACTTGTTAAACTCTGACTTCAGTTTTAAAAGGCAGAAAATTAAACTCTGTATAACTCTGTCTCAAAAATGCGGTAATTAAACGTAACCCACAGGTGGTATTTTAATGATGCCAGTTCTTCAGACTCAACGGGCTAAGCAAATACGGTTTGTTGGTAACTAATTACATTGTCTTAATTTGCCGATTTAAAAAACTCAAATGTCCTGAACAAATAAAATCATTATCCTGGATTTCCTCACCGCACCTTCTGCCTCGCACCATCTGATGCCCAGCACTGCAGGTTTTGTTGCACGGAACAGCATTCAGTGAGTTCAGCCCGACTCTGGCAGCCCTCCTGCACCAGACCACGATTTGGTTTGCAAATCCCCTCCCCAGCAAACCCGGACTGCTCACACAATCCTCGCTAACGATATCTAATAGTGACTTTAAAAGGCTTGAACTTGTCTCCCTGTGTTACCTTTTCAACACGTATCTTAATTAACCAGGGAGAAAGCATTGCTCAGACAGTGTCTCTTATTGAACGTAGCTGAGCTAATTTCCCCCCTCATTCTAACCAAGCAGGCAGGCGAGGCATCTTCTCTTTCAAGGAAAACACATCTGTCAGTGACACTGTGGCCAATGCAAAACTTTCATCTAACTTTCTCCTCTCAAAAATGTAAAGTAAGAAAACAAAATCTATGCATCATTTAAAGATGCCCCAGGACAGCTTTGAATTATGCAATCCACAGTTATGTGAGCTGCTGCTTAAGGGATTCTTTGGCTCTTTCGTGACACTGATCAATCCCCTCTTGGTTTTATTTAAAAGACCCAGTCACTGAAGCATTCAAACCACATTATTCACATCATTCATTCACATGCCTGGAAAACAATGCAAATAAACACATAAGGAAGAATGAAATATATGCTAACTAGCTACACTTTTCACAGGTTGACCCCTCTGATTAGAAATCATTCTGGGGGGAAATAATGGAAGGATTAAAACCACCTTTCAGTCTATTTCAAGCCAGGTTCAGGTCATTGCCCTTGTCATTCAAAGGGTCGGTTCCTCAGGTGCAATCAAATTGCATAGGTTGAGGCTGTTGTGCAAAAGGTCTGTCGCCCTGTGAAAGGCTTTCCCTTGGCCTGTGTTTGAGCTTTCCACAGGCTGTTTTAAATTACACCAGCCTTTAATATCTCAAGGTGCCCAGAAAGGAGACCAAGCACCTGTTCAACAGGGCGCATCGGCCACCACACCATTTCCTTGCTCATATCTCTGTTTACCAGCAAGGCCAGGAGTGGCGTGGAGGGCTCCTACCATTTCTGTGTGATAGAGGCACGCCCAGCCCTCCGGGGGATAATTATCTGGGTGTGATTTAAAGTGATCACGGAGAATCTGCTCCCAACAATGGTGCCTGTCGAGGCCTGACAGGTCAGGCAATTTTCAGAGGATCACAGCTGGGATATTTGTACAGGAAGATTTCAGAGCCTTATTAAATTACCTGCCCTGAAAATCCTGCTGCTGAATACAGACGTACGTTATTGATTTTGGAGGACTCCAAACTCAAACTCTACAGCCCGCCCTCAGTTAGCTTGCTCCCCTGGGACCAGACATGGAAAATGATGCTGTCAACCTGCTGCCCACCCCTCCCAGAAGCAGCTTTAGCCCTTTTTCTCTCTCCTCTCCCCACAGCAACCTGACTTTTCCCTGGCACATCCTGCAAGGTTATTTACCGCTGTTGGAAGGACAGCAGGGAGCAAATCCTAAGAGGGGGGCTATGTCCTAAAATCCAGATCCAGCTGCCCAGCCAGCAAAATTTTGACCATCCTGAAAAGACAAGTGCGCTCTCACAAACATAACCGAGGCAAATATATGGCAACGTAGCCCAGAGGATGCTGCCACAGACTGGTACTCTATAGACCTGGATTGCAACCTTGTTCTGCCTCTGGCTTACTCTGTATGCATTTTCTCCACTCTGCACTCAATTTTACAGTAGCTTCTAGCTCAGGCACTTAGGCATCTGAACAGCCAAATGAGGTTTTGAAAGGTGTGTTCGCATTTGCATATATTTTCCAAGAACATGTCTTTATTTATGCCTCTCTCTGGTAGTAAATTTTAATCCTGCTAACAGCAGGAATAAATGTAGTGGGCAGAATAAAGCAGACTCTTGGAGCTTAACTTATTTTTCTTATTCTCTTCAAACAATGTATATCCTTTCAAGCTTGCCTTTAAAGGACAAAAAAAATCTCTACATTGAAAAAACCTTTTTTTTGGCTAAGCCATAGACAAACTTATGTGCCTCTGTAGAAAGGGAAAAGGAGATTGAAAGAGCCTTAAGACAACCGAAGTATCTTTTATTTCCTATACTATTTAACGATGGTTGCTATTACTTTCAGAATCTAGTATTTTGCAGGTAATAAAAAGAGTGAAAATCAATCAAAACAACAGAGCACACCTCCCAGAGGACAAAAAATCCTCAATATATAACCGACTGCCAGAAAGCAAGTGTTAAAATAACCTGCATCAGGTAGAAGTGCCGCAATAAGAAATGGAGACAAAACACAGAACTATAAAAGAGACAGCTCACATTTTAATTGAAGAATTGAGCCGCAGCTGACAAGTCGGTGTGCTCTGTTTCCATAGGCACCTCTGAAAGGCCGAGCTGCAATGCATAACACCTAATTCAGGCTGCAATGTTCCTGGGGGGGTTCAGGGACACAAACCGCTTTTATTATTGTTAGTTAGGCATCAGCAATCCACCCAAAGTGAAAATCAGGCTTTGCCCACTGGGCACGTTTGGGAAGCTGACACAGAAATCTTACTGGAAAAGGTGTAGAAACGAAAAATAAGCAGGAGGTTTTACAGTCTTAGTGAGAAATTATTGTCATTGCTCCTCGAAGGGAATGAGGCTGTAGTTAAGGCCTCAATACTAATGCCATTAAAGTCAGTGGAAGTTTTAGAGATACTTGAATAGCGGTTTGGTTTTTTTTTTCCCTCCTTCAGTTTTCCTCCCAGACCCAATTAATACAAAAAGAAATTGACTGATTCACCTATTGTTCAGGTCTCGCTCGCCTTGTCATATCTAAAGCTTGTTCCTAAGGTCTGCAGAGCCATATAGCATCTATCACACTTCTGAGCACTCCATAAATAAATAGTATGAACTGTAATGAGAATACTAATGAAACGTGTAGCTTTGTGATTGAAAACTCTCCCCTCTCAAGCTGTATTTTCTCAGGAAAATTAAAAGGATGAATCGTAGCACCTGATGTCATAAAGCCTCCCAAGTTAATGTATCGGTTGCCATGCCACAATATTACAGAAACACTGATATTTTATCTGTGGTGCAGTCTTGTAATTTGAGAGGTATTCCACTGCCAATTAGAGATCTAACAGCTGCACTGGCTAGGCAAAATTGCACTAAAAAAAAAAAAGAGAGAAAAAAAAAGATGTGAAAAGGAAAAATGTAGTAGACAGGCAGAGATACTTTCAACATGCTTCACAAGAGCATGGAGAGGATCCAGCAGGGCACACGCTGCTGATAGAGGAGGCTGGCGGAGGGGGGAAGGCAAAGGACTAAAAGCTGCCGAGCCCAAACGCTACCTTCAAACTGAAAATGTGAATTGCCAGGTTGCATACCCAGTAAATGAGGCTCAGAGGATTAAAGCATCACGTCCAAGGCTCTGCAAAGAGCCGTGATGGGTGGAATTAACACCCGTGCTCCTGATTCCTCTTGGTGCCCTGCCGTATGAGTGCCTCTTGCAGCAAAGAAAAGGGTTAAACGAAAACCACAGAAGCCAGCGACTTCAGCAGATGTCTGACCTACTGCAGAGATTGCTGTGGAGACCTGCCATGGGAAACTGTACCAGGGCTCAGATGAGGCTAATTGCTCCACGAGGGACAGAAACCAGGAAATACACACACATTTTAAAAAAAAAAAAAGGTAGAAAGAAAAGAATTTTATGACTTCCTTGTATTCTAAATTTGGACAGACCCAAGGGCCAGAGCTTCCCTGGAAAGAAAGAAGGAAAGGGAGTCTGCAGAAAGCCCTTTTGCCTTGCATTTGTTTGAACTCTGATTTCAAGAAGCTTTTTGCCTCTCTTTGAATTCAGGCTGCATTAATAAGCACTTTGACTAACATTTAGGCAGGTAGCCTGTAGGGATACTGACATACTTAAGGTCCCTTGTTTCTTATGTACTTTTCGCTTTTTAAACATAAACCTATGAAATTAGGTGTGTAAGTATTTTGTGTGGTTACACCTGTAAGGTTTTATTATCCCTGCCTTCCACTGCACAGCCTCTCCGTTTCATGACGATGCTGTGGTTTTGGATTATATCAGAGTGGAAAAATCTCTGGGCAGGGACATCTTTGCTGTGTATTGCTAGGCTTCTCACCACGGTGGATCTCTAATCCCACTGTTACTAGCGTATTGATGGGACAGCTTTGGGCACGCATGTGTTGACAGGTGCTGCTCTTGCCTTTCACCCTCCTGAGTCATAACCACAAAATAGTTACTCAGCGCTAAAGCAGCTGGATGCTGATGGTAACCCACGTTTTCACAAAGCGTTTTTGGAACACAGGTTTAAATTATGAGTTTAATAACGTATTATGGCACGGAACTTCTGTTAGTTAAGCAACGCAGTAGAGGAATTTAATTTATCCCTTTCAATCAGCCCTACACCAGCAAAAAGCATTTTATATTCAAGTTTTAAACAACCTGCAGAAATTACTAGGGGATTCTATCAGACTTGGTCAGGAAAAGCTTTTGCACTTGATAAAAAAGTCAGCAAACCCAAACTAAACAGATTTTATTATCATTACAGTTCTTCTAAAACATATGGTTTTTAACCACTTTTGATGCCAAAATTGAAAAAAAATCTTTTATTTTCATGAAAACATGAAAAATTTCATTCCCGTGTTTTCCTGTGGAAATTTTCACTTTGATAGAAAGGCAGTTTTTGGTTCAATAAATGCTGTGAATACCTCAACACATTAGTTTTCTGATAAATTAATCTCTATAACTGAACAACCATTCTGTAAGGCTTTTGATATAATAATTAAAATGTCTTTCCCTTAAATATTGTTTCTCCTATTTTAAATTGTTCCCACAGAGACATTCCTTTCTCTAGTACAACCTATTTATTGTTTTAAAAGATTTAACAGTAAAGAGGTTGGCTCAGATAAAGCAGCTTTTTCTGTCATTGTTTGCCATTATTTCCCTTTAAGATGGAATAAGTGTGTTCCTTCCGCACCAGTGCAAAGATTTCCCGTCACCAGGCTCTTGATAACCTCCATTGAGATCCATGTTGTCAGTTTAGTGGCTTCAACTCTAATTTCATGGTTGCTTCATTGCTGAGAATCCCTCCATTCAGTAAAGCTTCCAGGACTGTGACTGCAAGCAGCAAAGAAATGACAATAAAGTTATCAGTAAAATAATCAGAGCTAAACCTGTACTTAATACAATTAGGATATTATTCTGCGAATACATCTGTAAACCATGGTTAAGAAAATGACATTTCTTATACACATAATGCAAAGGAAAGTAAGTAAAAAACTATTTAAGTGTCCAAGAGCTTTACTGAAACTATATCTGTATGAGATTATATATGTGTAAAATTACTCACAGGTGTAAATTTTATTCAGGTTGAGGCTTCATATTATTCTTGATCATGTCTCATTTTTTCTTTCATTTAGAAATCTCTTTTTGAGACTCATTTCAATGATCAATCTTTTTATTATAAAAATTAAAGTATTTGCTGTAACATTAATTAATTTTTCCCTGCTGTAATTATTAGAACTGAGCAAATAATTCACAATGAATAATTCATCTGCTGAATGTAACCTCATTTTCTGCTTGCTG
Organism: Limosa lapponica baueri; assembly: GCA_002844005.1. Taxonomy (NCBI): domain Eukaryota; kingdom Metazoa; phylum Chordata; class Aves; order Charadriiformes; family Scolopacidae; genus Limosa; species Limosa lapponica. The sequence continues at coordinate 825,727 of KZ505729.1, forward strand.
AATATCTGCTAGAGAATCTACTTTCTTGTTTATTTATTAATCAAAATCATTTGACCACTTTTGGTGAATATTTTTAACTATGGATTGAGCCTGAAGAGTTCCCTGTGAGCCTTTGATACGCAATACTTGCTACATGATCTCGGTCAGTACATTGTAATCAGTCTAGTAAAGCATGTGACTTTATTTAATTTTCCCAATTTGGTGAGTGTTTATATACTCTAGGCATGAGTACCTCTGTATGTGAATTTCAATATTGTTTTTTCAAGTTCAGAATTTGTTTTCCTGCCAGTGGAACTCAATTATTCAAATGTCTTTGGGGCAAAAACCCACTAAAGGAAATGTGAATATGTGAATCTATCAAATACTGACCCAATATTTTCAACAATTGACTTACAGCTTGTACTTAGTTTTAAGCAACCTATTACGTTATTGAAGGAAGAAATCACTAGTATCAACCTCTGCAGCCATATTTTCTGATCTCTCTAGTTAAAATGAAGAGTGTTTTCATGTCATGGTGGATATTAGAGAACCCTTACTTTGTGTGTCTGAGAAGACCTCATTTGACTCAATAAAAGAAATTTTGCAAATGATACATCTGTGAAGATTTTCTGCATAAATTGGAGGAACAGGATACAATTTTGCCAGAAGTAAGCACATGGGAAAAATTTTAAGAGGTGACTTTTACATAAAGCAACCTATACCTGACTGAAAGCCAGTGAGACTTCAAGTCCTACATCTTTAGGTACTTTAAAATCTTCATTCTTTCTCAGTTACATTTTCAAGGTGAAACTCCTTACCTGGATGATGAGTCTTCACAGTAGTGGAGGGCCATCTCTCACATACCTGTGGAGTGTGCAAAAAATACCACCTCTCCAGCAAATGCACCATCTTCAGCCATACCCTGCTGTCCAGAATAGCTGGGTGATATTTGAGGAGACAGAATAATTGCTTCTTCTTTCTGCATCCTTTGCTCCTTTGACATGTTTTGTTGTTTTTTCTCTTCTTGGAAAACATATTGAAGGAATACTATCTGTGCCCACAGAATGCAGAGACACCATGTGAAATACTCAAAAAGTCCTTTTCTTCACTGTTGCACAATGGGGCAGGAACAGATCCTTATGAAATTAATTCAAGAAAATATATAATTCAATAAATTATACCGAGCAGAGCTAGAAGCTCTGCAGAAGACATTGGGCTAATGGACAATGTGTAGCAGAGTTCTGCCTACTTGATTCCACAAGAAAAACTGTTGTTATGCTTGTTAACTGAATTAATGAGTTTTCCTTGATTGGCATAGGGTTCTGGTAAGGCAAGAATTAAAGAGGAAGTTGAAATGAACATTGCCGTTGCTTTAATGCAATTGAAACAATTGCCTTCTCATTCTCCCAATAACCTCTGAATATTAGCTTTACTAAAATAAGGTTCCAAAATTTTAACTAGTGTTGTATTACATTCTCAGTTTAATAAAATAGCTTGGCATATAACTCTACAGAAACAAGAGAGAGAATATAACACCAGCAGAGATTCTTGTTCATTAAAGAATTGACTTTTTAAACTCTACAGCAGATAAATTTGGGGTTTCTCAGCAATAAAGCAAAATGGTACATTTTGTGCTTCAAGATTATTATTTCTCTATAATCTTAAATCACATAATAGGACATTTTACGCAGCTGACTGTTTATTGCCTTTTCTATTTTCTTCCCTTTCTCTTCATTTTTTCTTTTTTGCATTACCTTAGAGTTTCTAAGAATCAATGCCCTGTAAAAAAAACCCTTCCATTGACTTGCTAGCCTGCTATGCCCTGACCTGGCAAAAATAAAGGAGGCAAAACTGATGAAGACAGGACACATGATACAAAGAAACTTTAAGAACAATGGCTCAGTTGTGCCAGGGAAAAACATCTTAGGTGGGTGTCCTGCCATTCATATGTAATGAACTAAGTTTAATTAAAATGAGAGTAGTACATCAGTCCAAACCTGGGCACCTGTGGTACTGATGCCTACATTTGAGCTGAGAGCAAATGTTTCCTTTACAGTCACTTCCTGTGCACAATCCGTGTCAACCTATGTTAGATACTAGAACACTGGAAGTCTTCCAGAAACACTTGGTTTTGTACACTTTCTGTTAATGTAGTCGCTATAACTAGATCAAATGTAGGCTTCTACGTGCCAAATGTCTAAAATAAGGTGTGATAAAACAAGGTCCAGATGGGTAAGTGGTTTGTGATCTGTAGTCTCATTAACATTCTCAGGCATAAATTAACCATGAAATTTCAGAGGGCTTTTTCTCCTCAGCTTAAATTGATAGGAACGACTGGTGTTTCTGCCTTCCTTTGAAACATGTGCCATAATGCCAAGATATAGCTGTCCTGATGTCCCTAAAAAGCAAAACACTGGGAAAGGCCTGTGGAATGTTATACCTATAACCTGTCTTTAATTAACAAAAGAATGTTGGGAAGCATTTTTGGATAACAGGTAAAAGGATGTGTGAAGTAGGTGTTCTCTGAACCCGTCCTCAATAGCATAATTTCATTATTTGATATGACTGCTAGTGTGTGGACTCAGTGACTCATATAGTCTTTATCAGTCCTCTGGGTATTGAACATGTGTTCTTTTAAAAATATTTTGCATTCAGTTATTTATTGCAAAATAATTGTTAAGGAGCTTATTATCTATCATGTTTAATCTTTTTCCTTATTTTAGATAAATTCACGGGTATACATACTCAGTATTTGCTTGGTGTGCCTTTGAAAGAAAGTCTGGGATATCACTTGCAGGAGCACCCAGAATGGAAAATGCCTGTCAAACTGTCAAAATTTTGGAGACTTTTCCTTTGACATGAACTTAGAACTTCTCCTGCTATTTTTTCTTTGTTTTTTAGCACTTTACATCTTCAAAGTGCTTATCAGCATTTTCTGATCACATTTATTATTTCTATTTATAAAATACGACTGTCTCGAAGACTAACAAGACTGAAACTGGAATATTTTTAATTCACACAGAGTTATTCACTTATACAGAAAGCCTCGTCAAGCTGCACCACTGATAATTTCCTTATATAGCCTCTCCTTAATTCCACTAGTACCTCAAGAAAAAAAAAATCCTATCTATCAAGTTATCTAAGAAGAGCTCTGAATTAGAGCTGGTAGACATTGCTTTGATGTCTCTTTTCACCAAAAGATGACTTTTGGAGCAGCTGAAGCTGTCTGTGGGTTCAGCTCAGCTTAGACAAAAACTGTTGGTTGGTTAGACAAAGCAACATAACATTTCATGAACTTTACAAAACCACTACAGCAGCCTCACAAGAACTACCTAGTGCAGAGCACTACTGCCCCTCATGAAGACACTTGCAACTGGAGGCCAGCAGGCTGTTTTCTACCTCTCCTCTACCATGCATGCATTAGAACTTGAACTGGGAGTCTCCCTCATTAACAAAAAGTAATCTTACCACTACACATTCCAAAATTTCTAGGAATGAGCTCTCTTTTCAAAGCCCCCATAGCCAGCAGAAGTGGTTAAACTATCACTGAAGCAAGGACTTCAACTGACTTTCATACCTCTAAGCTAAAATGTCATAACCAGCAAACTAAAGAACCAGGCTTTCACATTTATTTCCCTGTCTGTCAAAATGAATACTCAATTATTTACAAAAAGTGGAACAGCTTCAGCAAGCGAGACTGAAATGCACCAATAGGCATGCTGCAGAGATAGAAAATCTATATTTAAAATCAGAGAGAGGGGGAATTTGAACCTTCATCTCTCACTTCCCCAAAAGCTGCTGCAAACAGGAGGATTCAAGGGGAAGAAAAAGGAGGTAAACAGAAGAACTTGGCATGTTACGTTCACTTTTTTGGAATGAATTTCCCTTGTGAATTCAGTACTTTGCTCCCAAATTTCCTCTGCATTACTAAAGCAGCATAAAATTTATCTGATGTTATTTGGGGTCAAAAAAGATATTTCCTTCAATCCAAAACGATTTTCGGTTTTGATTCGCAGGAGTTGGGAGAGAAGCAACCAAAGAAATTTTCATTTCAGGTTGACCCCAAATGATTTCTTTTGTTGTTTGAACCACTGAACCAAAAAAAATCAGTGATACATACAGCTCTGTTCTGAAGGTCAACAAATGTATGGGCTGCTAGAAAATAAAAAGAATTGCTTCTAGAAGTAAAGAATCTTTTAACACATATTGTGTGCTTCAGTCCCAGGAAAATGTGGGGGGGAATTATAAACCTGAGCGAATAATTTATTCTTAAATTGACAAGTCAAAGAAATATCAAAAAGGGGACCTGCAGGATACTTTTATTCTGAATGATTAAAAGTGTCACAGAGAAACACTAGTACCATGAACTTCTTCTACTAGTAAACTCAAAGATGGTGCACAATCTGGAGTTCTTATTGAATAATCTTCATTAGGAATATCTATATGATGCTCATGTTCCTAACCGGTCTCACTGCTAGCCCTAAACAAAGCTCACCTCAGTGATTCTACCTGGAAGCAGAAGACACAAGAGAAGAATGTTAAGTGTATGGAGAATAGATTGCAGCTTCATAGCCAAAGATAAGGGCAGGGAAATAAAGTCCCAGTCCCTAGTCTTTACTGTCAGGACATTTGTAGCCCAATAAGCTGATTCCAGAAATAAGCGGTTGACATCCAACAAGGCATTCAACTTGTGAATTTTAGTAATTTTGCTGACAAAAGTGTCTGGTTTGGGAGGATAAATATTCCTTTGCCCTCCATTCTTGAAAGTTTTCCTGGCCCCCTGATATTGCTTTCTACAGAAGCTGATTTCCCTCACATACTTCTTATTGAAGTCTTAATTTTTTGCTGTACACAGCCATGAGATGCAGCTGTCTCAGTAGGAAATGATTGTGAAGTCAACAGAGCAACATATGGAAATCCAACATGCAGACTAGAGCATCACACAGAAAGACAAGCTATCCTACCCTCTCCCTAGCAAAATTTATGGGCATAATACAGCTCTGAAGTACCGCAAGGGAAAATATTTAACATACGTCTCAGGAGACTCATATAATTCCAAATTACTAAAGTTGCTGCTAAAGGCCCATACAGATAAGGGAGCCTGCCTGCCTCTATTGTCCAGAAATTGTCCAGAAAATGGCAATACTAATATGTTATCACACTTGGGAGGCAAGAAACAGATTAGGAGAATGGGCTGCAGTGGGATCTCACTGTAAGTACAGCCTTGGTGGCCTCATGTCCCTTATCCCTTCGTTAAGAGAAACTAAATTGGGAGGTCCCAGGAGGGAGCAGTGACTCTGCTCTTCCATAAGCCTGTGCCGGACAAAGGCAAACTGCCTTCCAGTGCGAGGCAGTGGTTTTACAAAGCTCTGCGGCCAGGTGGTTATTGAACTCAATGTCTTTCATATGCCTGGCAATCGGTTATACCTGAGGCTCTCTGAAGCTACCTAAGGGTCTGGCCCCTCCAGGTCATTCTCGCTGTCAGATCAGTCATGCCTGCACCAGCAAAGGAAACTTAGGGACCATGTCCTAGGGCTAGAAGGACACTATGCAAAGTACAGAAAAGACATAGGGCCAAGTGCCATAGAGGGACCTGTTTTGGAAAAACCTCTAATATACCCAAACTTGAACGAACTTGGGTTATCTAGAGAGAAACACACTGGGAAGCAAATACACATCTGCAGGGAGCACTTCCTTCAAATGGACCTGAGGAGCAGCAGCAGCTTAGTTGGAAGAATTCCGTTCCTTCTGCCCTCATCCACAAGCTCATAAAATGGCCATCCTAGAGTTATAGAAGCTAGGCTTGAAACGGTCCTGGGAGATCATCTTTCCATTCTTTGGTTTTGTTGCTACATTATCTCTGTTTTTTTGAACAGGCATTTGGCCTATTCTTTTTTTTTTTTTTTTTGATTTCTATGATGGTAACTCCAAAGCTGCCCTGGACACTCAGTTCCAATGTTTCTCTACCCTTAGCACAGAGTTTTTCCTCTTGTGGAAGTCCCCTGTGTCACCAACAAAGTGCAATCCTGGAAATGGATACTGGATTATTCCTTTCCTCTTTATAGCAGCTTTGTATAATTTCAGTTAAGATATCTTTCCAAGATCCCCTGTGCAAAACTCACCTTAATCTCACTGAATCTTCTTGCATAACATTCCCAGGACACGGCTGCTCTGCAGATTACACAGGAACATAGGAATACAAACCCACGATGTACAGGGAGTCCTTCTTTAAAATTCTCTTTTTTCCTGGCAGAAAACAATTGATGGTGATTAAGCTACACATAAGCCAACCCTGCTGCTAATAACAAGGTGAAATTTTGTCCTTGTGTTCCCCATCTGACTGAAAAGTCTCAAGGGCAGAGGCTGTACTGGCACTGTGCTCGTGCCACACGCAGCACACAATTACCTGCCTGCAGCTGGAACAGCGCAAACAACAGTGAGTAGTTTGAGAGGACGGTAGCTTAGGAGGCAAGACCCCAAAAAATCACAGTTAAGCAGTGATAAGAAGAATTCCCTGTTAGGAACTAGTGGTATGCTACAGTGGTATCTCAAGGACATTTATGCCAGAGTGAGGATTACTCCTTCAATTATTTTTGATACATCTTTCCCTACAATTTTTCTTCCTTTCAAAGCAATGAAAAGGATTAGAAGTTATACAGCAAAACCATATATTTCTTAAAAAGATAAATTTGAAATATTCAGAATATACGTAGGTGAATGAGTGACTTGTGGGTTTTATTTTGTTAGAATGACTTAAGTACAACATTTCTAAAATTTACTACACCAACTTATAGTGAATCAAAGTAATCATTTTATTTTTCCTCTTTATAATCTCTTCTCCCCTTTGTGATATATTGCAGAGACAGAAAGGGTGAATTTTATTTATTTATTTATTCTTAATGAACTGTCTAGTCTTACAGCTAATTTCTTGACAGGTCTTTTTTTTTCCTCCTTCTATTAACTGAGTTAATTATAGTTAAAACTAAAGTCAAGCCATGTTTCAAAAGATAAAACTTTTCCCTGGTGGGAGTGAGAGCAATTCCCAGCATCCTTCAATAGAACAGTTAATTTTCTATTGCCTTAGTTTTGAAAAGCTTGCAGATCTGCAAATAGGAAAACGTAAACTGCATGCCAATATAGTGTTCTGTCCTGTTTTTTTTATCCCTTGATTAGTTTCACTTTAGCCATAAAACAGGAAAGTAAACAAATGAAATCATGAATCTAAAGATCAGTGTGTTATAAAGGAAGCACAGTAATTCAATTCAGTAGACATTACCTGTTCAGCAAATGTTTCATGGATAAGCTCATTACCAGGGCTGCTCAGGGACACTCTCAAAGAGCCTTTTTCCATCAGAATATGCAGTGCCATCAAAATCCTTGTAAAATCAGGAATTCCATTTTGGAAGTAAAAAAAGAAAGGAAATTGTCAAGAAGGCTGAATTTTCTTTGGCAGTGTATGCAGATCACAGTCTCTTATTTTTAAATCTGCTTTTAAAAAAAAATCATGCTTTACATATTTTAATTGTGTATTACTGTATTTTGTAGTGAAAAAAAATTTTCAACATCAAAATGAAATGCCTGAATTTTTCCCTTTATGTAAAATTCCAACAAGTTCTTACAAGGAATACAGCCAGGCTAAGTTAAAAAAAAAAAAAAAAAAAACACACAAAAAAACCACCCCACCAATCCTGCAGTTGTAAATTGTGTTTTACATGGTTTAGGTTCCTTCTAGCAGCATTAATCTCCAAGGAGCCAACACTGTATACCAGGTTTAGGAGTGTGATTCAGATTCGAGATTTAAGATGATCCAATGGTCAGAATCAGACCATACAGTACAAAGACAAGCATCTTAGTTTAATATAAGGGTTATTCGTGCCTTAATAATAACTGCTCTAAGGGTGTTTTAAATAAGCACACATGGCATTTCTTTGTCTGCCTTTGCTACTGCCACTCCATTTTGAGGATAAACTAACCTTTCATGGATTCTCTTAACAGAGCCCAAGATACTTTAAGTCTCAACCTTCATTTCTGCTGTCTTCCTGACCGATTTTTCACAAGGTCCTCACATTTCCTTTCTGTTTCTTCGGGGAAAATCCACATTGAAAACTTTAAACAAGATTCACTTCTTTTAAAGGCAGCCATGGAACACCAAGCAAGTGTTATCTGATATCATATGAAGAACAGAATATGGAAATAAACATACAAGATGCTGTTTTCTGGAGAGAGCTGTTAGTAACCCCTGTAGACTGAGTGATGCAAAGATATTTAATGTTGAGATAAGGAAAGGAAAAATATTTCAATGAAAGAGAGAATTTTCTTGAGAATACTTTGAAGACTACTCAGCCAGATGAAGTAATCTAAGTCCTGGAGTGAGGAAACACTTTCCTAATTCAAATGAAAGAAAAAGGCACGACCAGGAAAAGATTATTCTTATAACACAAAAATGCAGGAAGGTTGGGGTTTTTTTTTGCCTTGAAAACATATGAAATGCCTCTGCCATGAAGAGAATGTTTGGGGTCTTTCCCCACCACCACATACACGAAAATGATGACTCTGTTTTAAAAATAAATACTTGTTCCTCCTCTGTTCTTTTGTATTTTAAAATATTGCAGTGCAATTCTTCATCTATATTCATACTTTACAGGAGTGGCTATGCTCCCTGTAGATGTATAGGGTTGATTATATTCTCCAGCAAATGAAAGAGTTGAACACATGCCACACAAACTTTGCCAAAGTTTGTAAAAATAATCACTTTAAATCATAGACAGTTTAGGAAATATGTGTGTATATTTTTACTTCCAGACAAAGCAGTGAAATTCTTATTCCTCATTCCATGCATCAGCTTCCTGACAAATCCTGAGTACATTTCAGATTTGTGTCAGTATGTTTTCAAATTCAAAAGTCCCCATTCCTGGCTCTTTTACCTCATAACATCTCTGGAGTACTAATTGGTTCACATGCATTTCCTAACCTAGTCAGCTTCCCATTATATTGAATATGACCTTCTCTCTGTGTGATCAGATCTGTCTCAAAGTGTGAAGCACTGAAACCAAGTTTGGATGTAATTGCTGAAAGCAAAAAAAAGTCTCAGATTTTATTTTAGTATAAATCATTGATATCATCCGGTTGTTGGTTTCTTTTTTCCATTGAATTAATCATATAACAATGGTCTGCATCGTATGTGTTGTCGGACACCCTCTGCAGGGTAGCTCGTCGTCTTTTTGCACTGAGTTTGAAGTCGGCTACCAAAAATCCTGTGATTTTTTGCCTTTATACTTTTAAACCCACTTTTGCACCTTTGGTCTTTGTTCTTGTGTAGAGGTTCAACGTATATTTCCCCACTTCCATTCCCTCGAGTAGCATTGTCAAACAAGACTTTTCTAACTCTTTTCCTTAGCACGCACATTGTTTTACCACTTCTCAGTCCCTAATGCTAACAACCTTCCCATGGAAGATCTGTGATATCTTTCAGACAGGACAGGCAATATCTGTCAGGAATCTCGCCAGCTCTAGGTGACTCATCACATATGGAGGCAGCAAATGAAACAGGTTTTTTTGTAAAATTAATCAGAATTTGTAAGCGATACACAGCAGATTCCCCAAGTCACATTTCACATGCTCTAAACACTAATTACAATCTGCCACTTAAACCTGAGATGCAAAGAAGCTCTATATTGCAACACTTATTTTATTTGAAGAAGAGAGTTTCTCAAAGGCGCAAGGGTTGTGATATGCTTGTCTCACTAACGTGCAGGAGGTACTAGGTGCTGCCTGGCTGAAAATTACCTCTGTAAGTGAGGAGTTTTACTGTGTTTCATATTGCACCACAAATTTTTCATGATGTCATTGCAAAGCCATAATTCTGTTCAAGTTCATTCAAAAGGCCCATGAACCTTAGCAAACCTTTTGATAAATATCTGAGGTTTAAGGCAAGTTTTATGTTTCATCATCAACATTACCAACAGTTTTAATACACCTCAGTATGTTGAGTCTGTATGTGGCAGTATATGTAGTCCAGGCAACTGCACAAATCATTGCAGCCATTCATTCAGTTCTGTGAACCATTGTTATTAATGCAATAATTTTGTACTCTTTCTTGCAATAATTTGGTGCTCTCATCATAAAAGTGTAAGTTTCTTCTGTTTTTCACTCTCATGCATTCATCAACTCCATTCACACAAAATTAGATTTTTTTTCTTTCTTTCCTCCTCTTCCTAACCTTTGCCTTCCCTGAAAAATACTGAAGATCTTCCTTCCAGCAAAAAGTGATATAGACCGGCTCACTTCAATCTCTGATCTTAACACATTTATTAAAAACTCTATTCAGATATTGTTTTTACATCTAGTTCTGGATACACAACACTGCACACAACCTTATCTCTCTTGTCAGAATACAAGTCATTCTTGCAACCTCTATTGCCCTTCATACCCCCATATACCACATCACTTGTTGCAAGTGTAACTAATTCTTTTAATTCTCTGATTATTCCTGAGTGATATATGTGATATATATATGAATATAACTTATATACTTATATAATTGCTATTTCTTAAAATAAATGAACTAAAAGGGCTGGGGGGTTGGAACTCGATGATCTTTAAGGTACCTTCCAACACTAACCATTCTATGATTCTATGGTTTAGCACTGTTCCTTGTTATTTATGGTAAGTTACATGCCAGCTGTGTGAACAGAACTGATCATGAGAGAAAGGCAGGGCTCCCAGTTTCAGCAGATTCCAATTCAAGCCACCAGTGGGTTTCTAACACGCACCATGCCCACAGCATTAGGCTGTCTGAGCAAAAGGAGCAAACCGCTGCTTCCCTGCACAGAAGGAATAACTACATGTAAACGACAAAGTCAGTTTACCTTCATAGGACAGTTCATAGCCACTTCTGTTGTCAAAACCAGTGCTGAAATCCAATGAAAACCAATACCTATGGTTGAGAAGTTCATATGTTTCGTAAGGAGTACTCTCAATCTCATGAACACATTCATAAAGCTCCTTAGACTGATCATCTTCTACCAACAGGGCTGGTAGTGGCTAAATAAGGACAACAGTTTTAAGTCTAAGAAGGTGATTTTTTTTTTACTCATAGTATTTTATTTATGGGAATATTTTCTATACCACCTCACGCTTACCATGGTTACCAGGTTACCTGTATCTATTAAACCTTTTTCCGAATTTCTCAAGCACATTTCTATTGAGGATAAAGAATCTCACCAGGGAGATTATACTAACACAGCTGTACAAAAAAGAACCAGGGAACAAGATCAAGCACTAAACCCCTAATCATCCATATTGCTTCCCTGTTAGCTTCCTCACCTGCTCTGCTTTGGGCTGCTCCAACTAGCTGTCTCCAAAATAAGGGAAGACTTGGGGTATCCCTCACACCAGGAAACATCTTGGATGAGATTATACCGGGCGTGGTGTCCTCCACCCATGTTTCCCTGGAAGTGACACACTCCCCACAGTTCTGGCAGAGAGCATATGAGGTCCTGTATGGGCAGTCATTGGAAAAAATGTGGCGTTTCCCAGTTTTCTGTCACTGATCTGATGGCCACTGAGGTACTGAGCCTTGAAAAGTGGTTTGTAAATTAAGCATAACTAAACAAAAAACCCCAGCACTAACCAAAAAACCTCATTAGGCTTTGCACCCTCAGATACAATGTGCTGTGCAGTGAACCTGTAGGTGTGCGACACATACTTGTTTCGTACTATAAAACATTACTCTGGTGGATTACAGCACAACACTCAGGTCATTTGAGTTGCTTTGAACTGAAAATTAAAAAAAAAAACCCAACCCACATAACACAGCTTTTCTTTCCTAAGGGCACCACATGGACTACAGAGGAGACCAAAGACAAGTGCCATGCCATGTGGAGAGCCTGGAAGAGACTGAACTTCACCAATGAGGGGATGAGCCAGGCCACGGCAGTCTACCTCTGATCCTATTTTATTTAGCAGTAAGAAGGCAGCTAGGGGATTTCACTGCCCACTACCACAGCCAATCACAGCAGATAATCTCATTCATAAATTCATCATCTTCTGTTTTAAAATCTTTGGACAAAGGCAAGGGAGAGGAAGGAGTTTTGATGTCACTAGTCCACTTGACAGCCACTTGGAAGGGTGTTATGAAAATCATTACTCTGATCAAAAACCACCCGTGTAGTTTAGAGCTCAGTTATTCATGGCCAACTTACATACACTTGTACTTACACCAAAATTGTTCCTTAAGTTAAGTAGCTCTTCTTTTTACCCTGCTGCTTACTCCTCTCTGATGCATTTGTCTGAGGTAAATAAGGTAAATTTTTAAACTACCTCTTACTGGAGACAGGCGCTTTGTCTCCTTGGTCATCTTAGTAGCCCTTCTCCAAGCCTATTCTACTTTCCATTTATCATCATTTAAAAAAATGGTTGTTTAATGCAGAACATGTTCTAAAGCCTTCCATCTGCTGCAATTATATTAATGGCACAGTAGAAGCTTGATTTCCGACTCTTAACAGTGAGTACACTTCCTTTATTGGTTCATACAGTAAGAATTCAGACATGACAGATGCCTTAAAAATCTGCACCTCTAGGCTTGCAATTTTCTATATTGAAAATATTGTTTATTTTAAGAGATGGGAAGTCGTATTGGGTATCATTCCTTTAATTTTATTTTGAAGGTGCAATTTAACAGCCTCAGCATAGGTGCCATTGTGGACTAGTATATGCAGCTGTCATCACGGTATCCCATAATTCCTCTATTGTGTATGTCATTGTTTTGCTGATGTATTAGCTTTGCATACAAAGGATTTGGGGGAGGGAGGGACTACAGGGGTGGCTTCTGTGAGAGGATGCCAGAAGCTTCCCCCATGTACAATAGAGCCAATGCCAGCTGGCACCAAGACAGACCCACTGCTGGCCAAGCCTGAGCCTGTCAACAATGATGGTGATGCCTCTGGGATAACATATTTCAGAAGGGGGAAAAACTTCAGCAAAACAACAGCTAGAAGAGAGGAGTTAGACTATGTGAGAGAAACAACTCTGCAGACATTAAGGTCAGTGAAGAAGAAGGAGGAGGAGGTGCTCCAGGCACCAGAGCAGAAATCCCCTGCAGCCCATGGTGAAGACCACAGTGAAACAGGCTGTTTCCTTGCAGACCATGGAGGTTAATGGTGGAGTAGATGTCCATGTGCAGCCCATGGAGGACCCCATGCTGGAGCAGGTGGATGTGTCCGAAGGAAGCTGTGATCCCATGGAGATCCCGTGCTTGAGCAGTCTTGCTGGCAGGACTTGTCAACTCTTGGGGACCCATGCTGGAAGAGATTGTTCCTGAAAAACTGCACCCCACAGAAGGCACCCATCCTGGAGCAGTTTGTGAAGAACTGCAGCCCGTTGGAAGGACTCATGTTGGAGAAGTTCCTGGAGGACTGTGTCCCATGGTAAGGACCCTATGCTGGTGCAGCAGAAGAGTGCGAGGAGTCCTCCCCCTGAGGAGGAAGAAGGCAGAGACAACATGTGATGAGCTGACTGCAACCCCCATTCCCCATACCCCTGTGTCACTCGGTGGGAGGAGGTAGAGATTTCGGCAGTGAAGTTGAGCCCAGGAAGAAGGGAAGGGTAGGGGGAAGGTGTTTAAGATTTGGTTTCATTTCTCATTAGACTACTTGGATTTGATTGGTAATAAATTAAATTAATCTCCCCGCGTCAAATCTGGTTTGCCCATGATGGTAGTTGCTGACCTCCCTGTGCTTATCCCGACCTAAGAGCCTTTTGTTATGTTTTCTGCCCTGTCCAGCTGAGGACGGGGAATGACAGAGCAGATTTGGTGGGCACCTGGCACCCGGCACCCAGCCAGGGTCAACCCACCACAGGTGTTATCACAGGTATCCTACAGCAGGCCACATGGCACTAAAAGTTTCTGTTTAGGTAAATGAATAACATCCTAGGTACCTCTGCTGCAGACATTCTCATCTGAATGAGGTCATATGTAAATATCTTCCTTCAGTGCAATTAATTCCATAATCCAGTATTCAAACAGATGTGTCAAAAGTGTATTTTGACTTCTGATGAACTCTTCTCAGGATATTTCCTTAAAATATTTTTCTAAGTTTATTTTGAAACATAATCTAATGGCAATTCAGTTTTTTTAATTTATTCATATATTTCATGACACAGAAACATAAAATAAAAGACATATTTCCAGTCATATGACTTATGACATGGCAATCTAAATTGCTGCTAATGTGTCCTAATATGGATAATATGATAATTAAAATATTTTAATTTTAGAAATGTTATTATGAACCGATATTATCCAGTGCTGCTGGAAACATCTTCTTTTTCTAGATCAATCTGTGTTGTAATCAAACAAATTCATGCTTTTAATCTAGAAAGTTAGATGGCTGTTTATAAATCTAAGGAACAGCTTCTTGCACTATCTCAGAAAAATTATTCTCAGCCAACACCACAATTTTGGAAGGACCTTCTGCACTGATGAGTACATCAGCACAGATTCATCCTGCTTCACCTTAGGCACCAAAGTAAAAGTTCTAAATTAGAATCTGTGGGTAATTTAATGTGTAAATTCTTTCACAGACCTTTTAGCTGACCAGAGTGATAGGCAGCAAGGCTTACAGGGGAGAAATAGCATTCTTTAAAGCTATATTCTCTATGAAGACAACAGAAAAAAAATAGATACCTCTGGACACCTGCAGAGAAAGATCCTCTAATTATGGCAGGCCTTTATTCTTAAAAATCTGGAGTCTCCATCAGATCAGTTTACAAGACTTGTCAATACCTTTACTATGAATATAAGAAATCAATAGAAAATATTAATTATTTGTGCTCTTTGGTCCAATCCGCCTGTATCTCTTTTCTTCCACCTTAGTGCACTATTAGATCAGGGCAAGAGGCCCTCCTTCAGTTCCCTTTCTCCAGCTCTTGCTCTACTGGCAGCACAGGGACTCTGTTTCAAAAAGTGTGCATTTATATATTTGTGAAGACTATTTCCTAGGTGGTTGTACACCTTCCTACAATACAAATAATGTGGATTTGGGTTCCTGGCTAAGGAGATCCTACTTTCCAACTCTCTTATTTCCACGATGAATGGTCTAACTACTTAGCAGTTAGGCAAACATTGGTGGTAACCACATCTAACACTCCAGATTTCTCTAGCAAGTTACTCCTGTGACATAGATAGAGCTTAGATTACTGAATATGAATTGCAGAAGAGCTTTGGTGGGAAATTGGTGCTTAACTTCCAAGTATGAACATGCATAGGTCCCTAGAGTTAGATGCCCAGGGAAGTTCAAGGTAAGTACAGAGCTAACTAATAAATTTAGATGGCCTTAAGCTTAGACAGTCCTGAAAATTTGGATGATTAAATTGGTGTCTGGGATTTAAATGAGTTTCAGGAAAATAGGTCCTAATATGCAAGGATTTCAGCTGATGTTCCTTGTTATTCTATGCTTCCTTAAAGTCACTAGAAAAAGAGGTACCTCCAGAGGATTATTCAGCCAACTTAAGATGCGACTCTGGAGATGCCTGTCACCATTGATTACAGAGGCAATTAAGCTTTTAACTTAATTATTAAGTTAAACTAGTTAGATGTTTTAAGTTAGATGAGATGAACATAAACCTGATTGCTTCCATTATTTTCATCCTCCAAGTCTCAGAAGAGGATGTTTGAAATAAGAAATTATGCTTGATACGTACCTTATATATCAAGTACTACCATACATATAAAGTAGCAACTACACATTTATACTGAAATACTTTGGTCATTATATGATGTCATAGCAGGAAATGTAAGGAGCAATTTATCTTACCTCACATTGACACCTACAAAAGTTAAAATACTTACATTTTATCTAGATTCTCTTAATAGATATTAGAGTGAGGTGGGTGCCTACCTCATTCATCTAACTTACTGAAGTTGTCTAGCTTCAGTTGAGAGGTGTTGCACACTACAACTGCCAATCTCCTCTGCCAGTCCTGGAGGGATTCTAAATCTGATTTGGATGCTTACAACTCAAATGAAGGAGAAATTAACCTCTCCTTAATTCCATTCTATAGCATAATAACAGGCATTTCTGTTTGTGTGTTGCGAAATAATAAAAGATGCAACAAGAAAAGCATACTTCTGAAAATAACTTTAATTTTAAACTGAAATTTTGTAAAATATTGTGATTTGCTTTACAAATGGCTTTGGGGAAAACTTTGATTTTAAAAAAATCAGACTCAAGGAAAACCAAAAATCTCAACATCTCATGTGAAGTAGAAATGCTCAGTATTGAACAACTGTGCTCAGTTAATGTACAAGTATTTGCATAGCTTGAACTAGGGAGTGATATAAATGCTTGTTCCAGTTCCTTAAAATCAGTCAGCTGATGATGTCTAGGTACAAAACGCAGCCTTTATATGTGTTTTGGAACAAAATAGCCCATGTAATTTTATATTTTACACTTAAGGACACTCAGCTGAGAATGCCATGCACACATTACCATCCATAATTTAATTTTGCATGTAATTTCATGCACACTATGAATCCATCTCAAGCCTACTGTGTGTCTACAGAAATCTTGTATTTTTGTAAGCAAATCTCACTTAGGCTACACACCTCAAGTCATTGAAAGAATGCAGCTCAACAACACAAGTATTAATTTGATAAATTAATTCCACAGATGTATTTATCCCTTGGCTAATGAACACTTTAAACCTCTCGATAAGTGAACAAAGGAGTAATGTTCCCAGAAGCATTTGCCTAAAGCAATTTGAGGTTATTCAGCAACCAGCACAATGCACAAAGTCACAGTAAATCCGAGTTTGCACGCTGCACTTGGTTCAGACCTTACAGAACTGGCAGAGAACTGAAAGAAGCAGTTCATCCCCTGCTTCGGTGATTTTTTATGAGGTAGTTTGCCATAGAGCCTGCTGGATGTTTTTTTTAAAAGGTTTTCAACTAGAAAAAAGGTAACCTAGCAGGTGACATATACTGGGGAGAGAAACTACATTGAAAAACATTGTGCGGCATCCCCTTTTCCCTCCCATTTATTTTCTCTTACAGCATTAACACAAAGCCCAGATCTTTAGTTGGCTGGCTGTATAATATATTACCTGCCTTGAGATTCCAATGCAAAGGTTACTTTGCTTCCAGCTCCCACTCTCTGCTTAGTTGTAGTCTAGAGGTATTGTGGTAGAGAACTGCTGGTCAATCAGTGGAGATTGACATCCATCAGAGTGGCCCAGCAGATCAGTCAAGACCATGCTGGGTGAGGCAGCTCTGTAGCATATAGCTATGATAATGTGATGACTAGTCTTTGCACTGCCTGTGCATCATGTTTTCAGACCTGTCCCGAGTTCTGAAATACAAGAAGAATTTGGTCCTGAAACTTAATTTGAACTCTGATTTGTGACAGCCTGCTAGGGAGGGCACATACCAATGTAGGACCAGATTCCTACACAAGCATCACATCTGCCCATACCCCTCCACATAATTTGCAGAATTTCACTATTACTGGTAAGCTTTGGACTTTATAGGGAAGTCTGCTGAGTTGCTGGATGATGTTCACTGCATGCTCCCAGAAAGCTTGATGTACCCAGGCTATATTTCACTTATCGCATGTGCATGGTTGTCTTGAAGTCACCATGTGTTTGTCAAGGTGTGCCGAACAGCGCTGCATGCAAAACAAGTCATCAGAGGTCCTTGACACGGGAGCTGGAGGCAGAAAAATGAACTCACAGTTTCTGGAAGTTACCAGGTAAGGTGGCTCCATCTTCTAAAATGGCCCCACTTCCCATATCAATTATCAACTTCACTGCAGTTGGGAAAAGATTTGAAATACTCAGAGAACTGGAACTACATATGATTTTTTCATATCTTAAATTAGACATGCTTAGGGAAACTTGTTAGATAGACTAATAATAAATTAAATACTGCTTCACCAAGATGTTTTTTGTAATTACAGTGGAAGTTGCGATGCAGTCTAAAGTTATTATCAAACATAATTGCAACATTAAGAAGGCTACACAGAATCTTTCAGTTGTGAAGGTTTAAAGCTATAATGTTGTGCCACTTCAGCAAAGTACTGTTCTCTAACATCTTCACATACAAAATTGTTAATAGGACTGACCTTTAGCTGAGGGGAAGTGAAAAGGACCAGTAGATTATAAGGCATCTGTGAAGAAATCTGTCTAAAAAAAAAATAGTAAGAAAATAACGTTCTTGGAAACCTATTCAGTGAATAAAAACTAAACCATGGAATTTATTCAAACAAAAGAGAAAATAAATATTTTATTTTTTAAATAACACTAGTCTTGTGGTACGATGATTTGAGAATTGTTATCAGTGTGTGAATTTCCTGTGAAGCCAGCTTAAGCTCTTCTCACAGGTATAAAAAGATGATGTGCACAGAGAAGGCAAACACTCACTTTCTTCAGCAATCATAAACCATTTCCAGGTTCACAGTTTTACAGGCCTTTTTTAAAAGGCTTATAGTCTAGTGTAAGGAAATGTGTGAAAACAAGTAATTGTCTTTCTTCCTTTTTCCCATATTTAGATGAAATCTAATCTATCCTGGCATATGCAAAATTCAACTAACAATCAGCTAAATACAATTGTAAATAAAATTGAAGCTTCAGAAACTTTAATAACACATTTTAAATACTCAAAATGAATCGGGAAAATGACAGTATGTTTCACTTGGCAGATTCTCCTGATTCATATACAACACAATGCTTCAACAAAAAAAATTTGCCAAGCATATGTGATTTCTTGTTTCGATACCTAACTGTAATGCTGTCAGGGAAGAAAGTATTTCTTCCTCTTTTGGGACAGAATCATCACTCTTAATTTTGGAAAAGCAGGATGCACAGATTTGTGGATTGCATCTCAGGCTTTGACTAGCATTGTAGCTCAGAGCCTGCTGCTCTGAAGCCAGATGCAAATTAACTCTGCAGCATTTTAATAAAGACAAAAAAAAAAAAAAAAAAAAGAATATTACTTTGGTACAAAGAGGAATCCATGGTTGGAAGGAACAAGGATATATAGTAAAAACTTTGTCCGTGGGCTAAACCTTCTGCAGCATCCTGGTCTAACTGGAGGGCGATGTCTGTCCCTCCTCACTCTTCATGGTCGTAATCATTAAATTCTTTCCCTACAAAGACTATAGTGTGGTGGTAGTAGAGATACCTGACCCAAAGCTAATGAAGAAGGCCATATGTCAGATGTGAGGAGCAAGGATAGACTTCAATCTGTTTAAGTAGCAGCTGCTCTCTAGGTGCCTTGAGAGCCAGCATGAAATGCCTCATTCCTTCATCAGCACTAGAGAGAGGAAGGAGGCTTTGAAGGCATAGTAAGTCAAGGCATCTAGCTTGAGATCTTCCTCTAGAGGTCTTCAAAGGCACTTACTTCATGAGAAGTACTTCTCTGTATGTCTAAAAATTTTGACTAAAGCACAAAGCCAATGTTAAATGAGCTGGTTTTCCCTCTGGCCTTTCCCCCCATTAGCAATACACAGACACAAACATATGGATAATATCTGTTTTATGTATCTGTTGTAGAGGCTGTCTGTTAAAATCAAGAGAAGACCTTGAGAACTGAAGGAAAGATATAGAAAAAAATATACATAAATAATGTACCAGAGAAAGTGGGGATTTAATAAGTAGAAAAAGTCTCAGATAATAAATTTGACTTTTAAACAGGAACAAAAAATGTCACTCTAGCTTGAGCTGGATTTTAATGCAATCTTCAAGGTGTAAGAAGTGTGGAAAATCAATAGCAAATCCCAGTGTCCTTATGCTGAGATATTCAAAATGTTAGCTCTAATGGGAGTCATATAAAAGCAGCCATAAACCAGTGCTGATCAGTTCACACATGTGCTGTAAAGAGATACAGTTCAGAATTTAAATACCTCATATATCTTTTGTAAAAAGCTTTCCCCCCCTTCTATAATAATAAGTTTAAACAACATTGCAGCCTTTCTCAAAACTGAGACCACAGATGTGAAGATAGATAATTTTTGAGAAATTATTTTCTCTTCTTGGGTAATTATCATTAATGAAAGAAAAAAAATTCTTAAATCCTAATAAATCAGAGACAGAATTGACTGACCATGCATCCAAATTGCTGCATTATTCACACTGGAATTACTCCAAAGATTAGCTGCAAATTGCCCTCTAAATTGAATTTATGGTTTCATTTTTCATAACTACTGTGTTGTGACAGATGAGAGGAATCTCTGAGAAAAATGACAGTGATGGACCCAATTTCTTAGTACTCTATCTTCAAGACAGAACTAAACTATCTCTATTTACCGTTAGGTTTTGTACAATCTATTTTGGCAAGCATAAAAACCTGTTATGAAATACAATATATCCTATTTTATACATCAGTCAGTAAAAATATCACAGAAAACCTCAACGTTTCATTTGAAAAAGGAGGCAAATCAAATTAAAATAAAGTGAAGTTTCACAGACAGACACTGTACAGATAAAAATACCAATTTACACCTATTTAAAAGCTTGCACTCTACCATCACTGTGCATCTTCTCTCTGTTCCAAAGAATCCTCAATGTCTGTGTAACATGTAGAATAGGAAAGAAAATTAAGATACCAAGGTATCCTGAAGTGGCCACACCACACCAGGGTTTGGGACCTTTGTTGGGGGGTTCTTTTATGCCTTTCTTGTACAGTACCTGGCAGAAATGGAGCTTGACTGTCCAAGGTATTGTGGCAACACAAGCTATAAATAATAATTACAACAGTAATCTCCAAGTTCAACAAAGCTTCTGGGCTAGTACATAAAACCTGAAATACTAGACTGCCAGATATTAGAGACAAATGTTTTGCCCTGAAATAGCTCTTATGTATAACTTGTATCAAACAGGAAAAATAAAAACATGGGGTTTTTTCAGGTTTTCAAACTAGGTTTGTATAGTCCAGGCCTCTTGGGCTAGAAATAATTGAAAGCAAGTTTGAGATTACGCATAGGTCACAAACAGAGTTGATGCCTGAAGCTTTTCGGGGACAAAAAATATGGGAACATTTATAATGTAGGTTAGATAAAGTCAGTACAAGTGCTGCAGATAACTGCAGTTTAGGTATTTGTAGCACACTAACTGAGAACCTGCATTTTTCTCTCATATTCAAAAAATATGGTTTAATAACTACACTAACAATAAAAGGTCAGAAACTTTCACACTTATTCATATTAACATTGAACTTCCTTTCCAAGCAATATCACTGTCTCTGGTGCAATCTTCCGCATTTGAATAAAAATAAGAAAATCTGTCCCGTGTCACACAGTGTTTATGGGGCAGGCTACAGTTTTGATGCATTTTACTTATCTTTTGCAGTACAGAGACCCATCTAATGGCTCCAGGATAAGCACAGGCATTCCAGCAGATCCACCAACTTGGAGAATTTCTAGCTCTTCTCCCAAAATTCAGCTAATAACAACAACAATAACAGTAACAATAATAATTGATATAGGTTTTTGTTACTCAGTTCCCCCGGTGCATTAGTACTTGTCCATTTTACAGAGATCCCAGGGATAACAAATGAGTTGCTCACAGTTGCCAGCCAGAATCCAGGTCTCCAAAGTCTGAGTCCACCACTATCCACTAGGGTCCTCTACAAGTAGGCACGAGTATCTTATCCAGGAACTCTACGTAAACCATGGGGCTGATGCACTCCATGACACATTTCACTGTGTTGGCTCTCTGATCATTGAAATAAAGGCATCTGCTACAGTTTATCATGGCTTACTTCATGCCATATGGTCATATTTCTTCATAGCATAGGACAGAAACCTGGTAGGGAGAAGACAGAAGACAGTGCTTGCTCAGGTCTTGTCCAGATATGTAATCAGGCCACGGTGCACACTCTGAGCGAGGAGCAAGGCAGTGCTCCTTCCCCCTGAACGCCCCAAAAGATCCTTTTCAACTCCATATACACAAAAAATTTCCATTTGCTCTCCTGATATCATGATAAAAACAATGGCATAAATATGTAGCAGAACAGATCAAGGAAGAAAAATTACCTGCCTTTGATGATAATTATATATAACTGTCAAAAAACTATGCGGTTTTCAAAGCACTGCACAAAAAGACAAACTAATGAATCAACACAACACCATCCTACTTATTACAAAGCAAATTAGGTGGAGTGATGTTAACCTTATTTTACATATGAAGAGTAGAAAAGGAAGGACCTTATGTTTTAAACTCTGCACAATTGGAGCAGCAGCACATTTACGATTGCACACATATACTTTATGCACAAAAGAGTCCTAAATTGTTTATTCAAGGTCACAGGGAAAGTTTAAGGCAAAACAAAGAATAGACCAGTGCTCCACCTAATTTTTAGGCCTGTATTTTAAATGAAAGGCTCTCCTGCAGTATGCATAGTAGAAATTGCTAGTCTTATTCTTTAAAGTTTTTCACTTTGGCAGATATACAATCTATATGCAAATAGATATGCACTTATTTTTCTGTAACCGCATAAGCAATGATTTGAACTGGCTGCAGTAGTTAGCAGCATGAAGCTGGCAATGGAAATTATAGCTGTGAGCATTTCCCATGTCCATTCTGCCACAGCCTTAAGACCCCGGTTTAGCACGGTTAAGCCAATGGGTGCTGAATCTCAAACACAGTGTAAGTATGAGATGGGCTGTCTCCTACTTTTCAATTTGCTTTCATAATAAAGCATTTTTCATGGAAGAAACATGATCAATTTGAAGCAGAGATAAGATTAGGTACTTCTAACAAGCATCTTATTTGACCTGATTGTTGTTTTCTTCGAACTTGCAAACATCACGAGCTCTCCAGAAGAAAGAAATTGAAACACTTTTAGCAGTAGTTTTTCAAAGGAAAATGTGGGGGGTTAAAACTGAATTTTTTAATGGGAACATAGTTTACAAAGAAGTTAATAGAAAAACTTACGGACCTTTTTCTGACATTCTCAGTTCATTTCTACTGTATCTAAAGATCTGATAGATTCATTAGCCATTTTATTTAGACATTAACTTTGCATTCATTTCATTTTTTATAATATTATTTGAAATACTGAGGCAAGCCATAAGTCTTATTATTTTATGGTTGTGCACTATATTGTCTGTATTACAGTACAGTATTGCTATTTTAAGCTGTGTATTTTCATATCCAACATAAAACAATTTGATTGAATTCAAAAATTCAGAAGAATACCTGCTTTCGTCACAATTTTATAAGAAATTTACCAATTTAAGCTTTTTTTGTCGATTTAGAGCTGAAAATTAGATGAAAGTATCAAAATATCTAGAAGAACGGAATTGCTTTCTACTGTTTTCTAGCCAGCTCCCTTTTGAAGTGCTCCTAAGAGTGCTTTCTCACTTTACAAGTTCAATTGAGTAAGAGCATCTGTGCTACATGACGCAGAGGATGATACACATTTGCAGATCTGCATCTCCTCGTCCCTGAGCATTATGCTAGTACACAATATCCTTAGTTAGAAAAATAAAAGATAAAAATAGAATTATATAAATGGAAAAGTAAGTATTGAGTGGTAGTCCCATTACAAGGAGGAAAGGGAAAATAGACACAAGTAACTTAACCACAGTATTCACAGCGTCTAGACACTAGAGCATTTAAAATGTCTAATTTAGAATTATGCTCAGTTAGAGACAGACCGCTCTCACGGGTCTCTGTTTCTTGAGCTTTGTTCCTAATTGTTTTTGCAGTTTCTAGCATTTGGGTTTTCTGTTTTGTTTTGTTTGAGAGTTGATGCCTTTTTGCTGTATTTGCTCCTGTTCACAACAATAAACACCAACATATCATGACAGTCGTTCCCAGTAAGACACCACTTGGGGCCATCAATTAAAAATGTAACAAAATCTTAGAAGAAAGTCTATTCCCATCCAGTTTTTGAAACTCAGAGGATCTGCACAGTTCAGATAAACCACACAGACATCTCAAGTCTGACTCTGTGTGTCAAAAATGAATGTGAATTGCAAAGGTTTTTCAAAAACTTACTTAACCAAGAGGTTCATATGGTTTAGAGACTTGGCAGATTTCTCCAGAAAAATGTGTTAACTATATCTAGTAACTGAAAGCAACTGGCTTCTGGAGGTTGCATGTCTTCCTTAAAGGGGAGAAATTTGTTGCAATCACAGCTACCGAGTCCAGCTCATTCTGATTGATCACCATAGTTCTGGAGTTCCCCAACTGAATTTCCACTATCACTCAAGGCAGAAGCTACCACAATAACAGGATTATTTCCACTGGTTTCAATCACTAATTTTGAGCTGATTTGTTCTTTCAGACCTTTTTTCCTTTGCCTCTTCCTTTGGCTTCAGAGTTATTCATTTTTTTAAAATAAACAAAAAACAACAATCCATCTCCATTCAGAAGCTTCTCAAAATTGTTTTGTACATCTCTGCGTAAGTCCCTGGATGGAACATAAACAACATATGAAGCCTTGAGTGAGCTGTCTTCTCTGGAGCCATCTCACTCTCTCACAGTGAGAACAGTGTTCTGGGACAATTCTCACAAGAATAAAAGTTACTGACTTTTTATGTACTTATCATTTTCGAATATCCTGTCTTGCTTCAATATATCACAGCATGGAACTCCACTGTGTAAAATATTGTTCTAGTCAGTGTACACACAGTCGTTCATTAATTAGGAGCTAGGGATCTTCTTTGCCCCAGCAGAATACAATTTAGGAACATTGTTTTGTACTATGGAAATGTGTTAATGAGAACTATAAAACAGCAAATACTCTGATACTCACTGTGCTTTCAATTTTCTTGCGTCTGTTGTGAACTAAAAAGGTATTTCAGTCCATAAGAGACTGATTTTACTCTTATTAGGCCAAAGAGAGATTAGAGATTGACTTCAGTAAAATCAGATATATTGTCAAATATGAAAAATAGAAAGATCAACAAACTGCATTTTATTGATGAGAACTCACATGCACAGAATTAAATATAGAGCATTCTATGCATAAATATGCATTTTAACTGGATTACGTACACTGTAGTTAATAGAGTACATATGTACAGGTCACTTTCTTTTTGCCAGGATAACTGATCCCTTAATCTCACCTTTTCAGAAGTATTTTTTTTCATCTAAGATGAACTGGGAAAAATGAAGTCCTTTCCTAGTATGATCCAGCATGCTCTGTTATAGTTGTCCTCTAATTGAAACTAATGTCCAGTGAGCACAGCACCCCCAGGTTTTGCGGCATAGTGCTATTCATGCATCAATTAAAGTTAGGAGCAGAATATTTGTCAAAAATGTATCCAGACCAGTAGAAATTATGTGTGGGGCAGAGAAAAAAAAATGTAATCTTCCATTTTTTGGTGAATTAATAATCAATTTTTATATCTTCAGTTAAATTAGGAAACCTATTTTTTCCAATATGTACAGAAGGCTTTTTGACATATAGAAGCATGGCAAAGTAAGACATATTGTAATAATTAGCTGAATTATTCCTGGCATGCCATGAACAATTACAGGATTAATAACTACCCAACCATATAGTGTTATGTTGGAATAAATTGACCGACAAGGGTTTTCAGTTAGGAAATGAAGCTCAGATGGATCATCAATAAAAACTACTGCGGAGAACAGAGTTTTGAGAACTTCAGTGTTTTACATTTACAAAATATGGATGTGATAACTGTGCTTAATGACTGGAAGAAGCTATTTAAAAATTCATTTAGAATATTTTGCCCCCTTTAATTGCCTGGCCAAAGCCACAGTCTTTGACAGACACACTAATGTAGCATGCAACCTATATTTAATTTTGTGTTCTGATCAAAATAAAAAACCTGATGGGGCCCTTAATTAACCCCTGCCTTCTGTACAGAAAGGTGGGGTTTTTTTCTCATTTGCAATTCTGCTCAGTTTACTGCACGTAAGGCTGGGTTACTTATGGCATGTGACACCCTGACATACACCACAACGCTGTTTATTAGGAAGAGTGCAATATGCAAACCCAGGCTGAAATTCAGCAAGGTATTTAAGTACATTTCTAATTTAGTGCTTGCAAGAAATCCCATTTGCTACAACATAACTACTGCTTCCAATTAAGCACACAGTTTACTACCTAACTGAATCAAGATGTTAATTCACAATGTTGGAGCTTTTCATGTCCTCTTTGTAAAAGAGTTAAGAATGATATTAACAGCACAGGGTGTCAGAACACACATTAAAGCATGGATACAGGCACAACACAATAACTAGAGCAGTAGAGCTATACTGGAATGCTTGCATGGACTTAAAGATATTTGTTAATTTTTTCGGTGAAGTTAGCAACAGGAGGGTTATGCCACGTCGAGTATTAGCCTGACCCTATAGTTTTATAGACCCTCCCAAAAGAGGACCATAATTAGTTTTTCTGACCATAGCTTTTTATTTTTGATCCTGTAAAACAGAACTCTTCAGTTTTTATGTTGCTATTTTCAAAGTACAGTCTTTCAGATACGAACAAAAGAAAGACTTCCAATAACTCATTAGCCAGTAGTGTTGACCCATCTTATTCTGACAGTGAGGAGTCTCTGAAACTAAAGCATTTTTGTGGGCGCAGAAAGCCAATGCTCAGGAGGCTCTTGCAATTCCTGGAGCTGGTTACTACAAATCCTGATAAACACAAAACATTTGGTGAGAAGATAGCAACAGAGGCACAAGACATGACATTAGGGGCCTGGGCAGAGCCTAAGGACTTGCAGGTCCAGACTTCATGTAGAGGTGGGACCAGGCAGGAAGCAGCATGGACCAAGGAGAAAGCAGGCAGTTTGACTGTGGAGTTGGCTTGGGAAATATTCATGGCAAGAAGTCCCAGCAAGCCGGACAGCAAAGTCAATCCACAGGCAAAAACTGCATTGTAAGGTAAGTACTGTCAATAACTATGTGCAAGGACAGCTTACTTGCAACATATTTCCTTATCGTCAAGTGTATTAGATCATTTGCAAAGAAAAACTGTGTAGTCATATATTCATTTTTCCTTGAACATGTCCTTCTCTGTTATTAGGGTTCTGCCCTGATTCCCTGCCTAAAGTTTAGGCAAAAGTCAAGCACCCTCATTAGGCAGATCAGATCAAAGATTAAGTGCCTAATCACATGTTTTACTTGTGCCTATAAAAGCATATTGTCAATCTATGCCATACAGATGAATTTGGGTACTTTTCAACTTAATCAAGTAAGACTTCTGTAGACAGCTGCATTGCTTGTTTACTTTTCTAAGCCCACCTGCTATCTCAGTGCTATACAGATTTAAAGTCTTTATGAGTTTGATTCCTCATGTTTTCCATACTCTTTGGAATTATGTGTTACCAAGATAAATACACCTTCTAATCTACAATGTGATTTTGCTGCAGTTTAAAGCTTTTTCTCCGCTGTGAGCCTCCCTTGAACCCTAGCATATAATGGGCAACACATAAGAATCTAGCACCAGGAGAAAAAAAAAACAACAAACAAACCAATGTCAATTACTTTACACCTAAAATCTTGAGTGGAGAAGAGGCGAGAAGATCATATGATTTTTGGAAAAGATTTTCATATCTCCCCCATATTACATCTGCACACTGCTATCAGCATGCAAATAATAATGAAATACTACACTGTTCAGCTAAGAACCCGTTTACTCCAACAAAGGTCAAGTTCACAATACCCTGCAGACCATATATAAAACTGCTATCAGATTTATTTCCCTTCCAGATCAGTCCATTGAATTACATACTTAAACAAACTAGCATCTAAAATTTGCCTCCTCGTCATTGCTTCTTTTATAGTCCTCAAAGGAAATTATTTTAGTTTCACATCTTTATCCTGCATATCCAAGCATATCCTCACCTTGTTGCTGTAGATTTAGAGACCATTATCATGCATGGTTATATACCTGTTAAATTGACTTTAGTCTTTCAATGTGATCTAAATTGTGTTTAATCTGCTCCCTTAATACTAATGGTGCTCTGAGAGGTGAGCACTTCACAAGCTGAGGAACTTTAATTTGATGCCTTTTGTACAGCCCAACTCTTCAAACACATCTTTAAATGGATAAAGGCTCTGTACTTTCCGCATCAATATTGTCAATGCATGTGTAACCTTTAGAGCAATCTCACTGCAAAATGATTATTTCCCCCATAGGAAAGACAGATCACTCATTTAATTAATTTCCCCCCTCTGAAGTTTCTTAAGCTGTGCCTATATGACACAGCAGTTTTGCAAGATCTAGTATACTCACCGGTGGCTTTCTTAGGGAGGAAATACTTAGGACTTTTTTTTCCTTTGGGGTGTATTCCCACTCTGACAGATTTGAGAATACTATTCCCAGGTTTTCCAGTTGTAATCTGTTTTTCCTGTGAACTCAAAGGGGATTAATTTTCTTTTTTCGTTATTACTTCCATTCTCTTCTGTCATTTGTATTATTTGCTGAAGAGAAAACATCCTAAGTTCCATGTGTAACACCTAAAAAACACTTATTTACTTAATGCAAACTACAGAAACTCATGCAAAACAGAAAAACTGGAGAATACAAGCTAATTGTGAATCAAGTTATCTTTTGCTCTGCAGCTCAACAAGACTATACTAATTTTTTTCACATCACCAACTTTTGTCCATTTAATTATTTGTATGACATTGGTACAAGGATCGCTTACACCAACAAGAATCTACTTCATACATGTATACCAGGAGGGATTCTTCCATTTGAGTCATTTCCAACAAAAGAAAAAAGAAGGGAAAAAAAAACAAAACAAAACAAAACAAAAAGACAGGCATGGAAAAATAAAGTGGCTTCCCTGAATTAACACTCTGGGAAAATATCAATATCTGCTATCCTTATCCACAAGCTAAAATCTTTCTTTTTTTTTTTTTCCTTTGTTTTATATTTAAAGCACTGAGTGGTGAGCTTTGTGGCATCAGAGGAGTCCAATTTTCTTTCTGTAGAAAGAACGGACTGATCATCAGTGAGAAGGTGGTGACTTGGAGGTGACATTGCAGATGTTGGGAAGTTTCAACTGAAATCTCTATCGCTGATACTGTGGCACTCCAGGGAAGCTGAAATCCAGATCTTAAGACTGGAACTCCATTGCCCTAAGCCAGCAAGCCATGATGTCTCATACATCCTGAAACGTGAAGGGAGAACATACTGGCTTCAGCCACAGAAAATCTCTGGAAACAATTTGATTCCTTGTACTGTTAGTAAATCTTTTTGCCATAAAATAGCAACCACTAAGTAGCTACTTAAGCTTTTCAAGAGCTTACTGCCATGATCTTGCTTTGAACTATATGCCTGGCTTTGCCTAAACAAAAGGGAACTTCCATTGGGTTGGGTTTTTTTGCGCTCTGAGACTGGAAACTGTCACATAGTGAGAAATAAAGAGCGAACTTAAATTCTCAATACTTTCTGCTGTTGCCATATCTGATGAATATCACCTGCCTTAGCATTCACCACGCTGTCAACAGTTGTTAACCCCACTGGGCAGATTTTTGTTTGTTAACTTATCTCGTCATTGCCAGCCTTGAGGTTATGCACACACAGATGGCTTATAGGCCTCGTTTTCCTTTTGTATTTACTGTAATTGGAGCTAAACAAGAAACTTTTAATGAGCAATTTATTTTATGAATTTTTTTTTCATTCCTTTTCATTGACTGTCCAGGAACTGGTCTTGAATTCATCCATCATTTGAAATTAACTGAATAAATTCATGAAAAATCTTTAGGCCAACAATTGGATTGTGAACACTGATACCCTTTGCTTTGCCAACATTTGAGGTGTTTGATAAGCAGACTGGTCAAATATTCCATTCCTACTTCTTTCCTAGGTTAACTCTAGGACTGCGTGCAAGGGATCGTGTGCAAATGCTGGCACTGATAGATATGAAAATTTACTTTTGTCATAATTTTTCTACATGTCCTTAAACTCACTCAGCCTTGATTCTTTCCCTACAAAAAGATTCCAACTTCCACTTATATCAAACTGATTTTCTCACCAGTAGGGTTATGCTAGGACCTCTGCAGTGTACCTTTATAAGACATTAAAAGAAAAGCAGCACACAATGCCTTTCTTAAAAATGGCTCACATGCACAGTATGTGTTTGCTTGACTCAATTTACAATTCTGAACTGGCTCTGTGGTTTTCAAAAGAGCTTAAAGTAAATGCAGCCTCTTTGGGAAACTATCACTGTTGCCCATGTCTGCATGGCCTTTCCAGCAAAACAATTCCTCTTCTCCCACCAACGACAGCTTAAATCTAACCCCAGTTTTAGGGTGGGAACGACGAGAGGGAATTTGTGCACAACAAATGCAAATAAAACCCTACCCTACACCCCACACATGGCTTCTAAGGATTTTTGCTCCATGCAGTCTCTCTTCCAACAATACTGAAGCAGCTGTCAGAAGGCTTCTGGAGTGGAAGAAGCATAACTTACTGAGTAGGAATCCATTTCAGAAATAGAAAAAAGTAACCACTTCCTTAGGCCTTGAAGATCTCAGCACAGTGTCCTGTGGAAGGGCAGTCACTGCAAGGAGCAGCAAAATGCTGTAGGTTGGTTTTTTCCCCCCTCCTAGATCTTCTTCTAACATATCATTGCATATGTAGCATAATTGGTAGACTTGACCCGACAAACTCATAGCTCAGTAAACATTTTATGATTTGGCATATATATTTATGTGTGTGTGTGTGTGACTATGCTTCCATTTATTTTAAAAAAGCTTTTCTCTTTTCTTCCCACTTCCCACAATAAGTGTTTTATATACCCTGGACTCCCTACATGTCTGCACTCGTCCCTCAGAGTACTAGAGAAGCACGCAAAGGTTTTTGAGATAAAAGTAAGCTTTTCCTCCTTCTTCCTGAAGTCACTGCCCCTGCAGTTTGGAAGTCTTTCCTCCCTAGAAGTCTCCCTCTTTCATTTTTGTGCATTTTTTCACTGAAGCTCTTTTTTTTTTCCTGTGTTCTCATGCTAGAGGCTTCTGGTGGCAAGCAGCCAGGCTAGACCTAGATCCCTAGGCTATTACAGGTCATCCTGAGATCAGCGGACATGCTAATGACCCTCTGTTTAAGACAGACGTCAAAAGATATTAAATCGTTGCGTGGCTTAAACAGTAGAAAACACACACACAAAAAAAAATACAGCCAGCCCTCTGGGACTACAGGGAAGGGAGCAAACAAGTGGCTAAATAGATATTTTACTCCTACTTCATTTTAACTGTATTCTCCTTCAGTGCCCCAGTCCTTTCCATTTCATTAAATCACCTGCTAACTAACACCCACTCCCCCAAAGTTCTGTGGGACTAATATGACATTTCATGTCTCTTCTTATAATGACAGACAGAAAGAGGTATACGCATTTCACCATGGGCACAGTCCACAGGCTCTACCTTCTGTACAGTCTTGCTATATATACCAGACTCTGACCCCAATGTACCAGAATCTGGCCCCAATTTTAAAATAAACAGAGTTTGTCACTGAAGACAGGACTGTCTTTTTCTCAAAGCCTATGACTTTATTTTGTATCCATCTAATAAGCCCAGAGACGTATAGGACTAATTTTTATATCTGACCATCAATTCCAAGTGCTGAACTGTTTCTAATTAGTAGGTTTTTGCATTAATGAAGTCACATATATTCTCAGGAAAAAAAAAAAAAAAGAAAAGAAAAAAAAGAAAAAAATCTTAAATATTTTTAGGCTATGGGATATCAATGGATATCTAGAACCATATTTCTCACACGTGCAAGGAGATCCTCATGGGAATCTTCTCTGTAGCCTTGCACTGATGGCCCCAACTAGCCATTAGCTCTGCATAAAGTAATTTGAGTTCTAACTGATCGTTAAATTAATTATCTTATATTCACCCAGCTGACATCAGCCTTCAAAACAAAGTTCTGCTTTCAGCTCCAACCAAAGTCTGAACATAGCAGCAGATGTCGATGCATATTAATACATGAACAGGTGATGCAGCCAGTAATTCTGGAAGCCATTTCCAGACATGTGAAGGACAAGAAGGTGATCGGGAGCAGTCAGCATGGATTTATGAACAGGTCTGACCTGATAGCCTTCTACAATGAGGTGACTAGCTTGGTGGGTTAAAGAAGAGCAATGGAAGTTATTTATCTTGACTTCAATAAGACTTTTGATACTGTCTCCCATAACAATCTTGTAGACAAGTTGATGAAATACAGGTTAGATAAGTAGACAGTGAGGTAGAGTGAAAATCGACTGAATAGGCAGGTTCAGCTAAGGTCATGAGCGGTGGCACAAAGTCCAGTTGGAGGCTAGTCATTAATGATGGTACCCCACAGGTCACTTGTGGGTCCAACAGTGTTTAACCTCTTCGTCAATGATGGGATCAAGTGCGCAGTCAGTAAGTCTGCAGACAATACAAAACTGGGAGGAGTGGCTAGTACATCAGACTCGGTTGCGCTGGCGTTTAAAAAGAAGTCCCCAGGCTGAAGAAATGGGCAAATAGGAATCTTAGAGAATTCAACAAAGGAAAATGCCAAATCCTGGAGGAATAAACCCAGGCACCAGTATATGCTGGTGGTCAACCAGCTGGAAAGCAGCTCTGCAGAGAAGGATTGGGTGTCCTGGTGGGCAGTAAGTTGGACATGAGCCAGCAATGTCTGCTTCTGGCAAAGGTATACAATAGCATACCGAACTGCATGAGGAAGAACATTGCCAACAGGTTGAGGGAGGTGATCCTTCCCTTCTACTCAGTTCTATTGAGGCACACTTGAAATGCTGGGTCTAATTCTGAGCTCCTCAGTATGAGAGACAGGGACATACTGGAAAGAGTCCAGGAAAGGGCCAGAATGTGACTAAAGGACTGGAGCACCTCTGATAACAGGAGAAGCTGAAAGAGCTGGGACTGTTCAGCCTAGAGAAGACTCTGAGGGATCTTGTCAATGTATATCAATACCTGATGCAGTACAAGGTCAGGCCCTACTCCATGGTGCCCAGTGACAGCACAAGAGGCAATGGAGACAAAATGAAACACAAGAAGCTCCATCTGAACATCAGGAAACAATTTTCTATTATGAGCATGACCAAGCACCAAAACACATTGCCCAGGGAGGTTGTGGCATGTCCATCTGTGGATAAAGTCAAAGCCTGATTAGTCCTGGGCAACCTGCTGTAGCTCATGCTGCTTGAGCAGGAGAGTTGTACCAGATAATCCCCAGGGGTATCTGCCAGCCTCACCTATTGTGCGATTCTATGATTCAGTAATGCTGGTTATCAAAAGAAAGAACCATTACAGAAAAGTTGGAGCTCTTTTTACACACTTTCTTAAAGTTCCACACAGCTTTGTGAAACCTGCAAGTGCTTTTTATAATGTGATGTTAAGGCATTAATAAAAGAAATCCCAGGGCTATGTTTTAACTTCAGATATCAGTCTTGACCTAGTGAGTCCCTAAACTGATGAGCAGCCCAAGGAATCCTTATGAATATCAGACAAAGTTTGCACTGAGGTTTCCTCTCATCCCTGCTGGTCTCTGAATTCAGACTCTGAAGACCTGTCAGCAAACACTCACTCTGTCCAGTGCTACTTCAGCTACACCAGACCTCCACACTGGGTGCTAATATCTGCTCTGATTTCCCGCCTCTCCCTTTAGCAACCAAGGGGGAAGAGTCAATGGTTTTCGTTGGAGGTGTGTACCTCCAAGCTGTGGGAGTCCAGTGAAAGGAAATAAAAGCATTTCCTCCCACTTAGGGCATGGGCTGAGCTGTAGATAGAACCACAGTCTGCCCTCAGAGTGCTAACGTTATTATGTGGGTCAAACCAGATACATACCGTACTCTGCCTAGTAATTTTGGAAGGCCTATTGTCAGCAAACACTTGCCAGACTATTCTATGTGGCATCCTTGCCCAAGTCCTTATTTATCTTGCATATTTTAATTAAATCATTTCACTTTCATGTCAGTATTAATTCTGAAAGAGGACTCAACTAGTATTTGTTTATAAAAAGCTTGTTGTAAGCAAGGCATTCATTAAGCTTTGCCTGATAATCTACACTGTTCATTATCGCAGGGCAATTGCTATTGCTGTATCATTAAGCTTTAAATACTTCGCTCTCTTTATCTTCGTTAGCGGTACATGCTTTAAATTATCACGAACGTGCTGCATTTTTCCCCCTTTAGCTGACACAAATGCCATTTCAGAGGCTTCTACTGTAATAGTAAGTATTCCAGAGAAAAGCCTCTCTGAAGATCATTCCTTTCTTTGGAAAGCCTTTTCTCCACATACTCGTTAGCTGAGTGAACTCAAACATAAAGAATAGCTATTCTTCAACGGGAAGCCACAAATCTTTGTTGTCAATGAGAATCACATACTTTCTTAACAAATCATATACATTTATTGATTTAAGGAATTCTCCTTATTTTGAAAACAGTCTCCATAACATTTGTCAGGAATCATTTTGGAAAAGAAACAGAACAAATTGAATCTTTCCTCCTCCGCACAGTATATCCATATTCAGAAAAAGACAAGCTTCATAACACCATTTACAAGTGGGAAGTCCTCAACAAAATGAAAAATAAATGTGCTTTAAAGATACTATTGAACTGTGATTTTTCTTGGAAAGCTTCTATGTTTTTTTTATTCTACCGGAACAGGAGTGAGTTTATCTGAATAACACAGATAGGTGTAAAAATTGTTTAGGAGGCTGCTCTGGCATCAAAGTTCAAACAAGCATTGCGTGATTCAGACTGGCTGCCATCCATGGCTGCCAGACCTTGGATCCTGACACAGCCAGTGCGCAAAGAGTCAGGATACCTGAATATTATGCTTCCACCTGAATATAGCCCCTATTTCTCTCCTTGGTCGTACAATACCACCCCATGTAGAGTTCCCTACACAAAGTAGCTGCATCGCATTGTCTCCGTATGAACACTGTGTACATATTTAGCTTAGGAGAGCATTATACCAACTTCCATAAAAACACATGGATGAAAAGGAAGGGGAAGTAACATAATTCAAAGTTTGACTTCTTAGACTGGTCATATACTATACATTCAACAACCTTTAAGTAAAAACAGGAATGCCCACTTGAGTAGACATAGGAATGCCGTATCATACCTTATCTGTCCTCATCACACTTTATTTCACCTTGTCATAGCTCAGCATGCTCCTTTTCTCCCTCAACAGATGTATTGGGTTTGCCTGGCAAGGTTTTGGTAGCGGGGCAGGTGCTACAGGGATGGCTTCTGTGAGAGGATGCCATGTCCGATAGAGGCAACATCAGCCGTCTCCAAGACGGACCCTCCACTGGCCAAGGCTGAGCCCATTAGCCATGGTGGTAGCACTTCTGGGATAATATTTAAGGGGAAAAAACTGCAGCTAAACAGCAACTGGAAGAGAGGAGCAAAAATATGTGAGAGAAACAACTCTGCAGGCCCCAAGGTCAGTGAAGAAGGAGGGGGAGGAGGTGCTCCAGGCACCGGAGCAGAGATTCCCCTGCAGCCCATGGTGAAGACTATGGTGAGGCATTCTGTCCCCCTGCAGCCCATGGAGGTTAACAGTGGAACAGATATCTACCTGCAGCCCATAGAGGACCCCATGCCAGAGCAGGCAGATGTTCCTGAAGGAAGCTGTCATCCTCTGGAGACCCCACACTGAAACAGGATCCTGACAGGACCTGTGGCAAGAGGAGCCTATGCTGGAACAGCTTTGCTGGCAGGAGCTGTGACCCTGTGGGGGGACCCACACTGGAGCAGTGTGTTCCTGAAGGACTGCACCCCATGGAAGGCACCTATTCTGGAGCAGTTTGTGAAGAACTGCAGCCCATGGGGAAGACCAACACTGGAGAAATTCATGGAGGACTGTATTCTGTGAGAGGGACCCCACACTGGAGCCAGGGAACAGTGTGAGGATTCCTCCCCCTATGGAAGAAGGAGCAGCAGAGACAATGTGTGATGAACTGACTGCAAACCCCGTTCCCTGTCTGTCCCCCCCGGCTCCCGCCCCCATCCCCGTGCCTCTTGGGAGGAGGAGGTAGAGAAATTGGGAGTGAAGTTAATTGGTGAATTATCTCCCTGTCCTTATCTCAACCCACGAGCCTTTCATTATTTTTTCTCCCCTCTCCAGCTGAGGAGGGGGAGTGATAGACCAGCTGGGTGGGCACCCGGCATCCAGCCAGCATCAACCGACCACAACTGTAACCTTGTCTTTGCTGCATTGATTATCTTTTGGGCATCTTTTACCATGAGTAGAGACTTCTAAGCAGAAATATACACAGTTTAATGAGCGCACCACAACTATTGGCTAATAGGATTGGGCCAGGACAGATGACTAAAATATTCCACATGTACCAGGTGAGTCTCTGCAAGACAGCCGGTAGCGCAGGGAAACATCAGCCCCCATTGCCCTGCAGAACAGACAGATCCTCAACTCTGCTGCTGTCGTCTTCCACTTCTTTTCATTTCCTCTTAGGGTTTTAGACCTTTTCATGTCAGTATTCTTCTGCTGAGTTCTTGACTTACAATTACCAGCAAAACAATTTCACTTCTCTCTGTTTTTATTTTTCTTATCTTGAGCAGCTTTAGCTGATATACTTTTTTCACAGCTCAACAACAATTTTTCTCAGTAAATCTGGGCCAAGGTCACACAGCTGTGCTTCACAAACACAAGCCTCGGAGCACAAATGGCTGAACCTGTGGGCTGTGGGCTACACCACAGGACTACAGTCTTATACTTTTGCTTGCTTGCTTACTGAACCAAATGCATAGCTAGAGCAAGCTGGAGATGATTTGTTCCATACAGACATCAACACGGTCTCCACACAGACCAAGAGCTGATTATCCAAGAAAAAAACAGAAGCAAACCAACAAAACAAAACAAGGAAAGAAGGGCACTGTTCAGTAAATTTAGCCTAATAGGCATCACAGAGTTATACTGGAAAGCTCATAAAAATAGAGACAGATATACAATCAATGGTATGACTCAGTAATTGCTTTATGCATGTGAACAATGTTTTCAGAAGTCTAAAACAATGTCTGCAACAGAGATGTTAGTAAGACGCTATGCTAAATTCCTCATATTCATTAGAGAATGTCACAGTGCTGTGTAATGAATTATTCTTGACACTGCTAAAGTCTTCTGTTGTCTGAAACCTTTTATCTTTGGCAGTCTAAAGTAAATGCCAGGTTGGAAATGTGTACCTCTCAAATGTATTCTGGCATCATCTCGCAGGACAGAAATCGGCAGCTTGTTGACAATTTTCTTAGAGCATTTCATACTGGACTAGCTGTCAATACTCCATCTAGTCAAATATCTTGCATCCAACAGCAACCTAGAGCTGAAAGAAAGTTAACAAACAAACATAATGCATCTTGCTGATTTTGTTCCCAGATGACACGATCCCTACCCTAAAGAGCTTACCCTTGATTTTGTAGTAAAGGATAGGGTAAATAGGTGCAGCAGCCTGGCATTTACAATATCCAAGGTTCTCAAACTGCTGTCTGTGTACAATTGGCCACGTGGCTTTGTCCCTTCTCTCTTATTTTCCCAGCCGCTCAGGCGCTTTAAGGGAAAGCTAAAAATAAACCTTCCAGCACTCAACAAAAGGCATGTTTTCCTAAAATTGCTTTTTCACTTATAAAACAATTACTTGCAAGCTGAACTTGCAACAGGAAGTTCTAAGATTCAAAGTGGGAAAAAGAGCAGTCTCTGGCTCCATGAGTAAAACATATGGCTCACAAGACAATCTTTGTGTGATTTCATTTACCTCTGATAGCTGATGTGAGTACATTTCTTACCAATTTCCTGTGAATAAAGCTGAAAATAATTCTATGCCTTACTGTGCTGTCTCACATGGGTACCTACACCGCAATGCCCACTACTCCAGTCAGTTTTACTGTCTGTCTACATAACCTTTTAATGGCAAGAGCACAAAAAATGGAGGCCACATTCACGGTGATGAGGTGCCAGATGTACATTCTCTTACTGTTTGCTGCTCCTTCATGTGACAAGTTCATTTATATGAAATCTTCGTCTACCTCCCTTACTCCCAGTGAGTAGAGTAGTTATTCCAATGACTCCATGGGACTAATGAATGCAAACATTTGCCTGAGAATATGTACAACTCAGTGTGAGTTAGTGGCAGGATCTGGCATGGGGAAAAGTCAGCTATGACTACGGAAGGCTAGAAAACATGCTGCCAATAATACATACAGAAGGGAAAAAGCAGACTTAATGGCAGAATCCTAAGGGAAGCATTTCCTCTGCCTATATCCATCCACAAGTAAAGGATGCTAATCAATTTCATGGGCCTAATGTGGTAAGGGATGTCTCCTGGAAGGGTTTTCACTTAAACGGTTTCAGCTGGGATGGGTGGACATTTGTTTCACTGCTTGATTTTCAGTTACCATTTATTTTCTTTTAGTTACCCAAAGTATGTTCATGCGCCATTGTCAACCGGGTCTTTTAAGGAATTCTGCTTGAGTATATGCAGCATTGTGTGAAAAAGTGCTTTGAACATATTACTGCAGCTGATTCTTCATTCCTTAGCAAGATAATTATGTAAAAATACCATTCAAAAATCACCTATGAGTTACCTCTTCATCTTAAAGAAAATGCTTAATTCTTCTCCAAGATTTTCTTCTGCCACTTATTTAATTCTTATGCTGGCTCTTTCTCTATTCCTGTGCATGGAAAGTGTTAACAATGTAAATACATCTGAACACAAACATACCTATATAGATACACATTAGGCAACAGTTAATATTTTTGCTTCATTTGTGTTTCATAAAGTTTTAATAGGAAATGATATGATTCTTGCTTGCAGTTTTTCAATAAGGAGTGAAATCCTTATTGTGTATTTCGCAGCTCAGTATGAAAAGGGATTTAATGGTGTCTAAAGGTGATGTATGCACACAGCTGTCCTATGGCCCAATCAATGATGCCAGTGGGAAAACTTCCTTCTATTGATTTCAGTGGGCTTTGATTTAGGTCTCTGGAAAAAAAATAAATAAAAAAATAAACCCAGCAACTGTGACTTACGAAAATTTTTGGTAGTAGGGTGGTCTTTGTAATTCAAGACCTTACACTGTTTATGTGTTCAACTGTAGGTGCCAGAAGTTAGTCAGTTAAATATATACCTAAGCACTTCTGTGGTCTCAGTTGCCTCCATTCAGTTCAATGTAAGATGCAGTTAGTGAGCCCTTTGACAGAGGAAATCTTTTTACAGAGATGCTTAGCCTGCATGTAAAAAAAATGTGTGCTTTGTCCCCTACATCTTTTCAACCAATGCAGATTAAGATGAAGTTGAAAGAAGATGTTGTGACCAATGATATAAGTCATGATCATGTCTATATTAAATTTTGGTGCCCTGGAGCCCATTGTAGAATTGTGATGACTGCCAAGTAGCTGTGTCTTGTATCTCACTTCATCCCGACACGTGCAAATACAAAAGGTCCTCCACTGCTGTCTGCTTCATGATATGGCAACAAGCTCATGCTGCCCGGGCTTGGACATCAAGGACACCATTATGACAATCTTACCACTGGGAAGAAACCTTAGGAAGTTGGGGAGTTAGAATAATAAGATTTCTTTATGTCTCCAAAATATTTTATAATTAATTTTGTAATAAAAGAATTTTAAACCTATATGAACCTGAAACCAGAACATAAACATAAACATGTGCCAAGCCACTAGGCCTGTAGTGACACAGGATAAAGCCCACTGTGCCAGCAGAAAGAAGAGTAAACAGGTACAGCTGACAAGCAAGTACAACCCTTTCTGTAGGGCTTTCTAGTTTCAAGGTTTTTACAATTATTACTGAACGATCCTTATTGGCATTGCAAGGTGCTAATGGCTGCTAACAAGCCTTCCTTTGAATTGCAGACAATCACAGACACAATTCAAGCTGCTGAGGGTGCTAGCCATTTAGACTAAGTAGAAGAAACCACTGAACTCCTTCATGTACTGTAAGTGCTGGAACAGTAGAAGGGAATGTGGAGGGAATGAACTAACTCAGGGAGCATGAGATGGCTTCCTTTCTCCCTTCATTGTAAATCCAAAGGCTGACCAGTTTTTTTCCTCAAGCTTTGGGCAGCAGAGCCAGCAAGAGAATGTCAGGAGACACTGAGATAAATATCTCAAAGCACAGCCATGAAAGAAGGCAAAAGATGAACTTCTGGGAGAACAGGACTCTCCATGAAACGTGTGGGCAAAAAAACCCATCTCCCATCACCTTGAAAAGACTTGGAGGTTGAACTTGAAATAAAGGCATTAAGTGTCCTGATAAATCCCTTTTCTAACATATCAGAAAGGACGATTGCTGGAGAGTCTGTGCCTACATCTATTCTGATAAATGAGAGAGAGGAGACAACAAGCTCAATCACTGGACTGCTGTAGTCTCCACTGATTAATTCCTGGCTCATTTTTTGACTCTGTCTTGATTTGCCCCAAACTCTCATCTCTGGGACCAGGTTGCCCTAGGGCTTTAAGCACGGTGGATGTAAGCCAGCTGGTACCACTGGGCCTTGGAACAAGGATTCACCCACTAAGCTTCCTAAGTAAGTTAACAAAAGGCAGCAGAGGCTGGAGTGTCAACATAATCAAAGAGTGCACAATGAAGAAAAGTCCAGAGCAGAAAACAGTTAAGGATTTTTTTTTTGTATCTGCATTGCAGTATGAAGGAATCTGAGGAAACTCCTGGTTTGTACTTCTTGTTTGTCTGAAGATCTGTCTCAGATTGAGCAATTTGCTGATTGTATTAGCAAAAGAGGTTATGAAGCAAATGATAAATTGAATAGTCACATATCATCAGTTCTAAAGGAATTTAAGCTTGAAATAGCTGAATAACTCACCACCGTATGTCAATTCTCATTTAAATCTGCCTTGTTATTAGAAGTCTTGGAATGTGGTTAATGTGGCATCAGTCTTCAGAAGTTACAGGGAAAACTGGAAAACTACAGATCAAAAAATCTAGCATATGCACTGATTGAATGAGTAACTGTGATAAAGATGGCTTATGGATAAATATCACATACTGAAAATTATCAGTCTCTTTTATAAAAGAGAAAGCACTGGTCATGACCATGAAAGCTCAGGAATTCTCTGAAGGGCGCTCCTAAAGTAAGTAGCCAACAGCCTACCACGATTCCCGAAAGACATTTAACAGAGTCCTTCACCAAAGACTGGTAAGGAGCCCAGGCTGTCATAGTGTAACAGGGAAGGTCCTCACATGTATAAACAACTGGTAAAAAGGTAGGAAACAGTGTAGGAGTAAGTGGTCACCTTTTCCAATAAGGAGCTGTGAGTTGTGTCCCACAGGAATTTGCACAGGTGCTTGAACTATTTAAAATATTCATAAGTAATGTGGAAAAAGGGATGAAAAAAACAAGTTCACTCACAATATTAGGTATTATAGATTGACTGTGGAGAATAGCAGAAGGGCCACATGTGTACATTCATACTATTAAATAAAACAGAATCAAGCACTGTTTTCCAGCCCTGATCCAACTGGTACAGGCTGGTAGTATCCACATTATACAGTACTTTGCATTGGATCTCATCATATCTTCATATAGTTACCTTAAAAATATGAACTGATTTTCTTTCTTTTTTTTTTTTTTTAATTTATGTTCAAAGTCAATACAAAAATGTCAGGGCAGAGTTACTCTCTCATTGTCAGAGTAGCATTTCTTTAGCAAGAAACCGAATATTTATGGTACACCCTGCATCTGCCTTGAAGGTAGATATGGATGTTGCAGAGTAAAAAGTCTTCATGATATACTGCTGGAAAACTAAGTGGGATGGAGGGAGCCAAAACTAGAGTATTCTTACCCAGCACATACTGTCTCCAAACCATGAATGGGCATTGGTTTGGAGAGTACTAGTTGTACTAGTTGGCAGGGACCAAAAGCATGTCAGAAGACATGCTAGCAATTAAGCAGCAGTTTAACTCAGAGTTCTCATGGCCTTGGGCTCTGGCACATGATTGCCCATTTTGTCATTTGTCAGCGTGGCACTCCCTGACACTTCCCCAGACAGAGTGAAAGTTTCAGAGTGAAAGCAGTAGTCCAGGGATGCTTTCTAGTATAAATCAGCAAACACATGCTCTGAAGACACTAAGAGGGAGGCCACCCTCTTTTCTCTTTTTTGTTTTTTTTTGGTAGAAAAAGAGCTTAGTCCTATTTTCACAAGCAATGCCACTTGCCTTCAAGGACAAACTATCATATTTGATCTATTATGTTTTCTAGCATTGATGCTAGTCCCAGTGGCACAGTGCTTGAAAGCATTTTTTGTGGCCCCGATTCATTTACTAGGATAAATCCAGAAGGACTAAGTGACGAGGCAAGGAAATAGTGAAATTCAACATAGGCAAATTTAAAGGGAGGATCATGGGAAGTGGAAAAGGTCCTAGCTTTATGTACTTAAGAATGAGCTCTGAGCTGACTAATAATTTTAGAGGTATGAGATACTGGTCTTACAGACTCAGGACAAACTCACTTTAGTGTTCAGTAGTAGCTGGAGGGAAGAAAAAAAAATAGTGAAAATTAGGAATTATTATAAAGGCTCATAACAGCATGAAATGCGCATTCAAAGGTATGGAACAGCTTCTGTATGGGGCTAGAAAAGAGAGTATGATATGACATAAGCCTGCAAAACCACAAGTGGTACAGGAGGATGTGTAAGATAGGTACAGCTAGCTCTTCTAGTATCAAATCTACAGGTCATCAAATGAAACTAGCAGTTGGTAACTTCAAAACAAATGAAACAAAGTGATTCTGCACACACTGTGTTTTTAAAGTGCCAAAACTCTTGCTCCAGTGCCCTCACTATAGATGGATTCAGGGAGCAGCTGGGGTACTTCACAGAAGAGAAAGCTCTAAAGTAAATCTTGGCTCTGAGCCACAAATTACTGGTTGGTAGGAGAGTACACAGAGGAGTGTCAAATACACTTGTTCTGTTCTTAATCTCTTTTGCAAGCCTCCAGTTTTGGCCACCATCAGACACTGTGGCAGATGGACCTCTGGTCTGGCTTGAAACAACCATCACTACATTGTTGTGCTCCAACTGTTTTTTTCCTACTGTGTTCAAAGGTACAGGATTTTCCTCAGACTCTTTTTAAATAAATAGGATTGTGTTTATATAAACACTGAAGACTGATGTTTACAATTGATTTCAGAGCATCCTGACGAAGCTTAAAATATTGACCAACTCCTTGGAGCCAAGCAATTGTACATGCTTACCTTACACATACACACAGATATACATACACATGCACAAATGAACACACTGTAAGCTGTGAATCTTTGCTACTATGCAGGTCAAACAAAAAATCCAAATACTTGCATAGACTTCCCATCAAAAGGTTTCAAAACACTTTACTGGTTTAAGTATCCCATGAACCTTTTCACAAATATCAGAGCAGGGGTGTTTAGCTAAAACGGCCTGAAGCCAGAGCGTCTGCCAGTGTGGCAATCTGATGGTTGGACAATTTTTGTCAACTGAATGTGTGTGAAGTGAATTTGAAATGTACAGATACAGACCCTGGCAAGAGTTTGAAGTTGTGTAACTGTCACAACTTCCAGTAAAACCTGAGCCGCTCACATTCGGCTGCCAGACCCTTTGAAGCAGCTGCTGCCAGACAACCAGCTATCTGAGACACTTTTCCATGCGAACACTGGATCAGAGATTTCTAAAACAACAGGATTATTCCTGAGTCTCAGCAACATCAAGGCAAGAAACACGGAACACAGCGTCTATCACATTAGAAATAAAGCAGCTCCAGATAAGCAAGTATGGCAAAGAAGCTAACACCTTGCTTTAGATTCAGCTCTGAGGCGTGTTGTAATGGTGTCTGTCTGGGGGCAGAGTTTGCTTGCTTGTTTACTTAGGATACCTTTCAGTTCAAAGCTTGTTTTCGAACAATGTTTTTGCAGCTTCTCATGCATTGTAGGTACAAGAAAAACTCACCGAGAAAAAGAAAAAAAGGGAGCTCAGACAGTGCCAGTAACAGCCAGTAGCTGGTAGGTATCACAGCTCAGCATTATAAGTGCATCATCAAAAGACCTCCATGCTTAAGTAGGTGGAAGAAAGAATTTCCAGAATAGTGAATACTTCACATTTTACCTCAATACCATGATGACAAAAAGACCTGTGACAAATAACTCTGTGCTCTTCTAATGTAGAGTCACTGGGATTAATAACCTTTAAAACCTTTCATTTCTCTTACATTTGATAGGGGTGCCCCAAGGGGTTGGTATTAGGTTAAACCATAGAGTGACACTGACTCATTCGAGGTCTCTTAATGCCTGTCTAGGAACTGCTAGGTCTGGAGCACCTGCTGCTAATGCTTAATGTGCTTTGCATTAGCACATCATGTCAGGAGAACCTGACAC
This sequence comes from Limosa lapponica baueri, assembly GCA_002844005.1. NCBI lineage: Eukaryota > Metazoa > Chordata > Aves > Charadriiformes > Scolopacidae > Limosa > Limosa lapponica. Next base: position 870,024 of record KZ505729.1, read on the forward strand.
TGGCAGATAAATGGATGTTTTACAGTGCAATGTTCCCTTCTGCTTCTTAACTAATCAGCAAGGGCAGGAAAGGCAATAGAGGGGATTTGATGAGGTTTAACCACAATTCTATTTTGAAACAAATAAGTATAACTTGAAACCTCACGGGCATCTTTTTTACTTCTAACCCTCCTAGCCTATGGAAAACAAAACAAGGCAATTCATAACAAATAAACTGTAATAATGATAGAACAGCTGGCATGTGAAGATTACAGAACACAACTTCACAAACATTGCTGACAATATTTTGTTGAAGTGAGAGTCATCTCTGTTTTAGACATAAGGAAACTGAGGCATAGGTAAACTGGAATCGTGTTTTGAAAGCAGCCTTTCAGTACTAAAGTGCGTACAATCACATACAATTGTGGTGGTTAAATTGCTTACTAAAGGTAAAATTGTCACTTGTCCACTTTCCCTGTTCTCAACTGAGTAAAAAATAGAAGGTTTGCCTCCAGCTTTTCTTTCCTGTACAGACAATGTGCATTGCTGATGACAGTCTAGAGAGGCTGATGTCCTAAAAACACATAAAGGGAAAGGATACAAAATGGTGCAAGTGTAACCTTCAGGGCACTATAGCATCACTGCCAAACTGGTCAGCCTGGGCACTGGCTGGCAGTACCAAACTATGATTTGTTCAGTAGGCTATTTATGTGTTGGATAGGGCTTTTAGGCTGTTTTTGAGAAGTTTTGGTGTTAAACTATAGTGCTGAGACTTTCATGAGGTAACGCGGAATTTCTTGGGAGAGAGTTCAAATTTTCTGTGTATCACTCCCCTTCATCCTGTACAATGACTTCCCATCATTTGCGCTAATCTAACAGAGGAAACAAGTAGCCTCAACAGCATGCATAGCTTTAACAATAAGTGGTATTACTACATGGGACACCATAGCTTTATCTACATTCAAAGACATACCAATGTCGCACCAAAACTGCAACAAATAAGGTTACTGAGGTGGTATTACAGAAAAGTCAGGAAATGATGCTCTTCTCATGGAGCTTTAATGTGATTCCTTTCTCTGTTGTAATTAGGATACAGCATTTACAAATGTAGTACAAAACCCTTTGCTGGTAATTTGTAGCAAGAGTTCTTGAGTATACTTACACGGGCGTACTGAGAATATTTTCTAACTTTCAAGTATTTAACATTGCATTAAAATCTTATGCAGAGTCTGCATTAAAATCTTATGCAGATGCTACATTAAAATATTAACCAATCAATGAATATACTTTTCTGGTGTTCTTTAAAGACAAAGGTAAAGAATAAACTTGAGAATGCACAACTTCAACAACTCACATAAGACAGCATAGTTTTACCTCTGGGCTTGCAGTACAGCAGCACAGACTGTTCTCATGTTCACTTGCTAGATGGCAGCTGCAGAACTGTGTTCCCCCAAAGGGGTGAATGAGAGATGGCTCACACACTGAATGAAAGCACTAGTCACAAGGAAGAAGTCAGTCCAGCTCTTTGTCTCTCCTGTTGTATTTCACAAACCTAGGGAGCTTATCTATTATGAGAACAGTGTGCTTTACCTTTAGTCAGCAACAGAAGTACTCTTCTAAGTTGATGTACTTGGACCAAAGGGTACCTGCAAGGAGCAAAAGCTGAAAGGAATTTCTTGAAATGGATAAAAGACATTTTTGTTGTCCTAAAGCATTCCTCCTGCAATATATCAAAAAGTTTGTTGCAAACAAGGGAAACTTCTCAAGGAATTTTTCAATAACCTTATATAATAGAAAGTATTGAACAGGCTAATTACAGTTAAAACTACCAGTTTTCCCTATAGGATAAGACTTTTAGGTTATTCCCTCTTATACAGTCTCAATTCTTCTTCAATGAAGGAAAGAAAGACCCTTACCCAACTGAGTAGGGGAGATTAATTTCATAGTGGTACGTATTGGTACTAGCAATTTTTCATGTGTCTCCTCACAGGTTACAAATTATTTCAGAAAGTTCAGAAAGCTGATGAAGTATGAAAATACTCAAATGAGCTTTTTGGAGATTGCTCCTATCCCAGAAACGAAGACATGAATCAGGAGTTTTTAAGAATAAACGGCCAATTTGAGATGTGTAAGATGAAGAGGGGTTTTTAGTTTGGTGGACTGTAGAGCCATTTTCTAACTGAGGAGTTATGTGGTTTGCACTGCCTCCAGCTCATTAAAGGGGAAATCAATTTTACAGGGGACAAGCTGACTAGACTAGTCATAATGGCATTAAACTTACAACAAAAGGGGAGATTAAAAAGGGGCAGCAAATAAACACTCATTTAGCACAGTCGAGTTGTCAAGAACAAAATTAATCAAGACATTGAATGACACAAAGAAAAATAAATTCTTTAATTGCCTATTCATGAATGGCAGGAGCTTGTGTGGTAAACAGGAAGAATAGGAACTGCTCGTACTATGAGAATGAATTTGACCTGCTTGATATTACTGGAACTTGAAGGAAGATTTCTGTGATAGGAATGTTAAACTCGCTCACTGCAAGCAATTTAGGAAAAACACAGTGTTAAGTGAAGAGGAGAAGAGACGGTATGTGGCAATACCCAATTCAAACCCACTGACAACTATGCAGTAAATGCTTTCAGTGTTTACAGATCAATCTCCCAACACAGAGAGTGTGACAAGGGCAATTAGTTGCAGGCAGCTACGAACTATCAAACTACGCTACAGAGTGTGTTGACCAGTCCCTTCAACCCCTACTTACAATGTCTATGGAGAGGAAGAAGAAAAAAGAGTTTCTGTACTGCATGAGCTTTAAAAAAACCTTTTTCAGTAGTGAATATCAGGGTGAGAGATATAGCTCTACAGGTTTGACATTTCCAGTAATAAAATACCTTTGAAATTCTGAACAATGATTGATAAAAATTTCCTAAATCAAAAAGTTTTATGTGTCTCCTTAGAGAATTTTGTGCTAGATGTCATCCTGACAGCTAAATCGAAATTGATTCTGGGACTAAAAGTTAGTGATTCCTTAAGTGAAAGTGAGAACTTGATTACATTTGTTATATGCAAATAGAATGTAACACAACCAGTAATTCTTACATCCACTACTTCAAAATGGCCACTTTCAAATAGATAAATACAAGTTTGTGCCTAATCAATAAAAGGAAGAATTTAAAAGAGGAAAAATATGAAAACAATAATAACAATATTTAAAAGCAAGTTTGGAGATGATCTAAGAACTGCAATCAAGACAAAGTCTATTCTAGACCAGTCTAGCTTAAAAGAGAAATAAAAGCAATGTAAAACTTCAGATACAAACAAATTGGGTAGGGAGAGAAGGAAAAAATGGAATAGATTAGTTCACTTTAACTTAGGATAAAAATGGAAATAACAAAAAATTGCTACCGAAGACAGAGGGGTATAGGAGGAATTCTGTGGCTCTCAGAGTTTCGTACAGTGAAAGCAACATTAAGGAGCAAAAGCAACCTTATGGCAGTGTTTGTCCCTTGTTAAATAGAGAGCAATTGTCAAAAATAATGCAGAAGAGACTGAAATGTTGAGTAAGAATTTCAGCTCTGGGAGTGGGAAAAAGCTGGATGTAGTCATATCATACAAATATGGTGATGAAATGTTACGTTTAAAACAACAAAGAGACTATATGCCAAATATCAGCTATTAAGGCTAAGTGTCTTTTATTTAAAAATGTACCAAGGAATGTCAGAAGAAAACCCTAATAAGCTTTATTAGACCTTTTTGTTATTATTTGTAATAAATCTTGTATTGCTGAGGTAGATCCTGAGCATTGGATGGACGCAAGAGTTATGTCAGTACTTTGCTTTCAGAGTAAATGGGGTAGTCTAGGTAAATATAAGCCTGTCCACCTGACATCAATCTTGGGAAAAATAATGGAACATCAGATAGGGAAATTGATTAATAAAGAATAGAGGGTAGCATATTTAATGTCATCTAACATGGTTTATGGACAAAAGAATTTGTCAAATTAATGAGGTATCCATTTTTTATAACAGAGGTACAAGGTTAGTCGTAAGTTGCTAGATTTCAGTAGAGAATCTGTTTTGATTCTACATACCATTGGGATTAAGAAGTTACACAACACAAAATTAGGATGTCATACATTAAGTGAATTGAAAATTAGATAACAGCCAAGTCTCAAATATAATTTTAAACTGGGAACCATTAAGAGTATGTGTATTTTATTTGCTGTTTTTTCCCAGGTTAAGTATCAGATTCCATGCTTGCTAGTATTTTTTGACAACAACCAAGAAAAAAAATTTAAATCAAAACTGATCAATTGTGCAGATGAAAAATGCTAAGGAACTAATAAATAATAAAGAGAAAGATCACTTGAGCAAATCAGTTCTGAACTGCTTGGTAAACTTGGCAAGGATATTTTTATCTGTCAGCAAACAAAGCCAGCTCTGCTGAAGACGTATGAGATTATTCCTGAAAGCAGTTTCTGTGCACGAGACTAGGTTTGTAGTCAGTTGGCTTTGAAATATCTGTAGAGTAATGGCTGAAAGTGTATTTACTTCCTGTATGAAAAGGAAGCTGCTGGAGGTGGACTGTATTTAAGATATAAAAAAGCTGAAATTCCAGTTCACAAAACAGCTAAATTTAAATCCTTCTTCTGCTGCAGCACATGTAGCCAAAATCTCCCAATACAAATCCTGGGAAGGGGAGAAAGGCTACATCTACAATTTAATGGTCAATTTATCTCAGTTCTTGTTCCACCATCATCCAAACTTGGCACAAGTTGGAACACACGCTGATTTCCCTCTGGATTTTTTTTTCATATATATGTCCTCCCTATGAAAACTAAGCAAAGGTCAGGGAGAGGAGGAACATGGGGAGAAGGAGAGACAGCGGAAGGGGAGGCTGATGTGCGGCTGTACAGCAATGTAACGTTTCCAGCACAGCCAGTGATACAGAGGTTAAGACCTTCATCTGTAGTGAAGTGAATCTGTCTGAAATCCCTACTTGATTACAAGTTTGTGTAATTGGATTGTTTATTTATTCATTGCATAATTTATTACAAATATTTTAATCTTTATTTTTCTGTACCTCCAGTCATTCCATATCTGTACCGCTTTGTTGCTATTTATCTTTTCATTTTGGTTGGCTCAAGAATGAGAGTTGTATGAGGAAGAACTGACCCAAAGAAAGGGAATACATAATATTACACTGTCAGATCAATTAACAAAAAGAGAATTTATCATCTGGGGTTTTGTAGTTCTCTAGCATGTGTAAAACTGGAGGTTCAGCATGTCAGAATGCTCCTGCTATTATCAAGTTAACTTGATTCTTCAGTGTGGGTGAGAGTGTATTTATGTTTCTTTAATCTTCCCAAAAGACATATTTTCATAACAGAATTATGTCACCATGCAAAAGAAATGCAGGTAGTTTGTGGATCATTAGTGGAACGGTCCTCAGAACCATATCGATATATAGCACTACACTTCCTTCTATTATTACCATTAACCATTCATTTGTGATGCGCTAGATCATATTGAATTACAGAGAACTCAGTCAATTGTTTTCAAGAGTAGGAAGTCTTTCTCACCAAAAAAAAAAAAGTTAAAATCAGTATATTGCCTCTCCATGTTTCTCTGTAACCCTTCTCTTCTGCAGTAAAAAGATCTGCTGGAGAGCAGCCCCGAGGAGAAGGACTTGGGAGTGCTTATGGATGAGAAGCTCAACATGAGCAGGCAGTGTGCACTGGCAGCCCAGAGAGCCAACCTTGTCCTGGGCTGCATCAGGAGAAGTGTGGC
>KZ505729.1:876264-906655 GCA_002844005.1 Limosa lapponica baueri
TGGATGGGGCTTTGAGCAACCTGCTCTAGTGAGAGGTGTCCCTGCCCATGGCAGGGGGGTTGGAACTAGATGATCTTTAAGGTCCTTTCCAACTCTAGCCATTCTATGATTCTCTGATTCTATTCTATGATCTTTATATGTCTTCTGACCTTGGGCATAGATAGCCACCACCTTGCACACACACAGAACTGAGAGGGACATGCAGGCTCTGTAATGTCCAATTTTCTACTATCGAAAACACAACATTACATCATGTACTTATAATATCATCACATTTCAAATTAAAATAGTTCTGTTTTCTTTGTTTTGTCCCTATAACTGCTATTGAAAACCTGGTTTTGAACTTCATATGCTATTTTTCTTTACCTTTTCTCTATCTGCCAGGCTAAATGTATTCATGGTTAGTTTGTATCCATCTGTTCTTCTGCTGTCTCCTCAGATAAATAATGCTCATAGTCTGGAGTTTTACCTTGTGATATATTTATGGACAGCAACATGTCCTTTCTTTACTTTTAGTTCGGTACAGTCAGCAGGCTAAACAAACCTAGCTCTCTTCATGTCCTCCCTTAAAACAAAACCTCCACTTCTTTTAATACATTTCTAGGACTTCTATGCCCCCATGCAACTCTAAATGCACCTTTCTTGTAGGCAGGTGGCCGGAACTGAACATCGTTTTCCAGAGGAGGTCCCCTAAGTGCACAGCATTATGGCATTAGGTCTCTCTGGTCTCTGTTTCCTGTACATACCCCAGAACTGAGTTAACTTTTTTAACGAATACACGAGACTAGCAGCTCATATTTATACTGTTCAGCTAGTACATAAAGATTTTTCTCATCTGCTGCTACTTCTAACTTATGACCCTCCCCATGTTATTATTATTCCCTAAAATCAGGAGTTCACACTTTGTTCTATTAAATTTAATCTCATTTCTATTATTCCTGTCCTCAAGACATTGCAATTTTTCATTGCATAATATCCAAGTCCTCTGTTGCACTGAAAATGCCTCCCAACTTTGAGTTATCATTAAATTTTGTTAGCAAACTGTAACTTTATGTGACACCCACTCTTCCACAATAATTAAAGTGTTCTACTTTCTTTACAGCTACTGTTGTTGTGTATTGAACTACAACATATATGCCTTTCTGTAAGAAAAAGCACAATAACAAAAAAAAAAAAAAATCCAGGTACTTAATGACTCACATGTGGGTGAAATTCCAAGTTCCAGTGCATAAGCACAACTTAACCTTGCACTAGCATATTACTGCAAGTGTAGAACACACAATATTGTCTTGTTTCATTTCAGTTTCAGTACCAAAAAATAGGTTTACAATGCTATAAGAGTTGAACCTTTGAATGTTTTTATCCTACCCATGCACTGAAGCAAAAAATAGCCTTTTCAATAGCTTTCCTCACTAAAGAATACTGACTGCTCCAGGGAATTAACCCACCTAATGCATTGTGCTTGCAAATTTTGTGTCATACAGTTTGCTTATATTTTGGACAATGCAAATAAAGGAAAGATGAGGGGGAAAGGGGAAGACATTTCCACCTGGGTGTCACATGTATGTTGTCTCTTTCTTTTCTCACTATGAGTTCAAATATCTCCCTCTTGAGGCTTAATACTCATTATGAAATTTGTTGTGAATTTCCAAATGCATGTGACATTTGGTTTAAGATTGTTCTTTCTGCTGATAAAGAAAGCACTTACCCTTGAAGTTAAAGATGAATAGGATTTGAAGTCCTTGTGTTATAGAACAAAACCTAAATAAAGGGATAGTGTGGTGCAGCTTGACAGTATGATACTGGGATCTAATTCTTATTCATCATAAGACAAAACATCTTTTAGTTATTCTTGTCTTTGACTCTACCTCTTGGACTTCCTTATAAAAGATGAAACATATCCTCCTCTTTATACCCAGCTATGTAATAGGTGTCCTAATTTAAAAGAGAACAGACAATGAACCAAGAGAACTGGGAGGCTGACAGCGTGAAAGTCCATCACCCTGAAGGCAAAACACACTGCTTTTTTTTATTAAAGTATGTCATGGACATGCTAAAAGGTATTTACAGCCCTTGGTCACAGTGTTTTAAAAACACCTGCTGTGTCAAAATGTTTCTGAAGAGAGATGGAGTACACTAACACGTGGAAAATCGATCTTCTGTTCCTCTTCCCTTTGTCTGTTTCTGTCAACTATATGTTTCAGAAAGCAATTATGCTCATGATAGTAGAATACATTTAGCCTTGCGGTCTTTGTGGGCATATGTTGCGACTGACAGTCAGTGATGTGGGACTTCATATGCACAGATTTAAATATCTGAATCATGTAGCACAATTTTTGGCTGCCATTGCCACACTTTTAGATTGTCTTAGCGTAACCAAGTAAAAATTGGTGGTTTCTTGAGAAAATGCTCATTTTCTGGAAAGGGTCTATTGAAAGACTTCATCTCTGGAAACTATGAAGACACCGTACCACAGACTAAATATGTCCCAGGTTCAAACTATCGCACTTGTCATGTGTCACAGGAAGCATTCAAACTAGCAACACTGCCTATGAATGAGGTATTGTCGAGGTATTGTCTAGGAATCCCATGAGATTTAAGTACTAGATTTCCCCTAAATTACTGAGAGCTGGTTTTCAAAAGGTTGGGAATATATTTTAATGTTGGTGCTTTGGATTTTTTCTTTCTTTTTTTACTTATTATGTGTTCTAACTTTTTTTATACTTTTTAATTGTTGTTAGAGTATCCATAACTAGGGGCAAGCTGACAAATAATATCTTGGGTCAAAGGGACTACAAATGCATTTAACTGTTAAAAATTCCTTTTTTTGATGTTGATGGCAGGGCTTTCTTGGCTGACTGATGAACTATGAAGGGGACACTGCATGGCTGATATACAGCTGCCAAGTTATCCATACGTATTCAGCAGTTATACAAACAACAACAAAAAACTTTTCCACAAAGATGCACAGCATCAGATGTGTGAAGAAGAGGACACTGGCCATATTTGATATAATGCTTTTGTGAACATTGGTTTATTGCCGACTAAGAGGATCACCACAGGGACAAAGAACAAGCCTTCCTGAAATACTCAGGCATTTTGAAATAGCATGTCAAAAAGCTGATTATTCCTTTCTTGCATGAGAACCTCTCCAACAGGCCCTTTTGCCATCCAGCATGAACATCTACATGTTATTTTTCCCATTTCCAAGGATCACAAGTGCTTTTCACTGATACAAAAGTGAATAGAATATTTTGGTGTGCCTTTGGTTATGCTGTACTAACCCACAAACAAATAAGCAGTCCCAACAAATTTTCTCCTGCGTCATATCAGCATTTGATGGGGCACAAATATAGCAATGTGCCTGAAGAAACTTCAAGCTTAAAGAGAATACATATTTCAAATAAAAAGCATAATCTCGTTTATATTTTAGTAGGAAAGGATACAAGCACAGGTAAAATAAACAATTAAAAAACAGAGATGAACAAATTCACAGACAGAACAGAAATAGAACTATAGATTTTTTTTCCACTGCCAAAATTTTAATCCATAAGGTATTTAGCAGTTTAGCTATTCCACTGTTTCTTGAATAAACTTCCCATTAAATACGTTGAACTTCACAGAGCTGCCTGAACTGAAGTGCCCAGTACTACCCCTTCACTTCCATCTGCCCCTCCAGAAGCACATGAATGTCCTGTAAGTCCTGTGCCACATTTTACTACCCCAAGCGGACATGTCAGGTACTCTAGCACGTACACAGTGACCCTAAGTGACCACGTTAGGCAGCAAAATCCCATTCCACACCTCTGTCCCACAGCTGGACCTCTAAGTGTAGATACCCACAATGTCAACATGCATCCTACCTATAGGAGTTCAATTCAGTTGCACACACATGCTATTCTGTGCCATTTGGGGTGTCTTCGGATACCGAAGATGCAGTACTGGCTGACATAACACAAGACTTCAGGGAGCTCTGTGCCCTCCTGGAGCAGCCCCTAAGTGCCCTCTGGGACAATTAGGCATCTCAAATAGCACTCAACACCTTTTTGTTGACAAGCCAATCAAGCCCATTACTGTCTCCAGGCTTTTCCAATGTATCTAAGTGGCTTTCAGCAGGACTGTACTTTGCAGATATTTATAAACAACAGCAAATGAGTAAAGCCTGCAATAATACAGAAAGGGGATCATATTAGTTTGACAGCAGGCTGGCCCTTTCTAGCTTATGTTATTTACAGAGGATTTAGCTGTTTTTGTCATTTTCTGGTGTGCTACAGACCATACAAACAAAGCCTTTAAAGTTCAAATGCAGAAATTTGGCCAGAGCTACAAATAACAAATCGACTAGTCTTAGCAATGAAATGTTAATTGGTGTCTGAGAGATTCAGCTCACAATGAAAGAGCCCGCAACACTTAATCCTTGCCAAATTAGGAATTTTTAGCAGATATGAGTATCAAAAGATTGAGTATACGGGGCCATTTCACATGTAACATGTAATCAAAGAGTCAGCAAAAGCTTTGCCTAGAGAGGGATCTGCATACCCAGGGCTGCCATACCTAGTTGTTGTTCTGGGGGCTTTTTACTCCAAGGCAGGGACCTAACAGCTGTATTTGGTAAAAACATAATCCTTCCTCTTCAGATTCAGTTCTCCGTATCATTTATTCATTTCTCAAATGCCCAATCTAGAAGTGTTTACCATTACACACTACCATGAGCAGCAGCCTGGTAAGAACAGCCCTCTTGCAATTTATATTTGATCTTCCACAGTGATTCAATATAAAAAGCAAACTGCTGAGATTAAAATGTCAAGCTGACCTGAAGTATCCACTCCTTCCTGTGAGCTGAAGTTATCTAGAGAAAAAAAGTAGTAGCTAAACCAGAGTTTCTCAGCCTTTGTAAGGAGAAGAAGGAAGCAGGATGCAAGGAAGGGAAAAGAGGTGCAGCCCATGTCTCTTGTGAACTCTGCCTTAAGCTGGCTTGAAGTTCTGCAGAAAACACTTGACATGGAGCGGAGTAAATTGCAACTATTTCAAATAAGTTAAGAAAATGGTAATGAGAAGCACAACACTGTACCATTCCTGTTGCTGTTCATCTGAGGCCTTATACCAACTGCCCACCTCAATCACCTAATTCAAGTCATCTAAAGTTTAAAAGAAGGTCCCTATGCCCAGAAAAGTTCCCACAGGCAAGTCAGTGTCTTGGACATAGATGTTGCATGTAAGCACATCTGCACAATAGTTGCCAGATTTTATATGAGACCAAACTCTCCACACACCCAATGTAAAGTCTCTGCCCACCAGCAGTAAGGGCAGACACATTTCGGTCTCGATACCTGGAGAGTCTCATGTTCAGGATCTGGCGCTGCAGGCACAGATCAGCAGCCCTGGACATGGAGCCCCTGCATAGCTGGGACTGAACCCCTGGGAAATGGTGCTATAGAACTGAGCAATTTAGGGATTTAATGTATGCTCCTGTGCTCTTCCATAGGTAAGGGTTGTTTATCACTCCCCACTGCATCTGTGTATCTCTGCACAATTACTCCCCAGTACCAAATTCAGGACTAAGCTAGAGACAACGAGCAGAAAACATAGGTTTCATCCAACATCCTGTGTTCACTGGATTCATATAGCTAAGCCTCCTCTGAACAGGTTTGCATTACAGAAAGAGTGACTGTCTCCAGCTACATGGAAGCTTGAACACTTATGAAGTGAGCAAATTGTGTGGCGATTTCAGCCTAAACACCCTGACGAACCCTCTACATAATAACCATCCTGGAAACTGTTTTCCATCACAAATGTTTAAGTTGATACATTACTGATGACTCTGATATTACAAGCAAATAATTTTATTACGTTATGGATGGCTTTTAGTTTTGCTAGCATGCCAGCAAGATTTGTGGTTGGCCATATGAAAAATGGTTTAACACTGAGGGATAAGCAGATGCTTCAGATAATTGGCAATTAAATAATTCATAATGTTGTCATGTTGCCATCAGGTTTCCAAATTCAGAGGCATCCTTTTTCCTACTTAAGCAATACTAGCCAGTCTGACAACTCCTGTTTTGGAACATTTAATACAAAGGGATGCACCCTTTTGTTCTTCACACCTGAGAAAAATAAGTAAAGAAACTCTTCATGTCCCAGATGACTGTGATTACAAGAGATGTGCATAAACATGCTTCCCCTTGCTACATCTATACTGCTCACCACACTGGTTTTCACAAGGCATCTGCTCCAGTGGATGCAATGTTCTGTTAAAGGGCAAGCAAACTAGTGAACTATTACCCAGTACCTGTTTATTACCAGTGAAAATGCAAGGTATCACAAACTTATATTTCATGGTCTATATTGTGTGAATAAATCAGAAAACAGTGAAACTCAGAGATACTTACATTGCCTACATAACAGCTTATTAAGATTCTTTTCCACCTCAGTGGCAGAGCTGTGACACTTGCACCAGAGCTCTATCAGATCCTCCAGACTGATACAATTTCAATCAGAATGTGAATTTCATGACTGCAGAAGGTCATCAAGTCAAATACTGTGTCTGATTTTTAAAAGGGTTGGATAATTTTATGACCATTAATAACATTTGCAGTTCTGCATGCTAAGACAAGGTAATCAAATGTCATGCTTCAGAGTGTAGGCTGATTGCCATATAGGTCAGGAAGAATATTTTCACCAATGTACATCATTGCATAAAATAAACTCGCAAATAAACTTCAACAAGTGAAAATCTTAATATCAGAAAACTTAGCTTCTCCATGTAAGTGATGGTTATGTTTGGGTACTACATAAAGTAAAGGAGATGTGTAGGACCAAGCAGCCTCAAAAAAGCACTCAAACAGATCTAGCATCTCTGAAAAGAATCACAGTGTTTTCAGGTGTTTTGCCAGTTTCTACGACTAAATTTCTGGTGCCCTTCTAAAATGCTTCTTAGCACAGAATCATAGAAAATTAATGCTGAATGGGATCTCAGGAGGTCATCCAGTTCATCTCTAATACCCAAGTCTGGATCAATTAAGTCTGTATCAGGCAGATATTTATCTAATCTATCTTTAGGCTACCAGCAACGGACCTTCCATAGGTATTTTTTTCCCAGAATTACAATTTATAAGTTATTCTTAACATCTAACTTGAATCTTCCTTACTTTTCTTTGAAGCAAACTTAACTAATTGAGAGGCAACGATTACTACAATAGGGGAAATCGTTTAGGAAGAAAAAAATAAATATCATAAATTACATGATAAATGCAACATATATATGATACAATGTAAGTACAGAATGCTGCTAAAACTAAATATTGTGTCTGGGTTTTTTAATTGACTGAAAAGTTTTTACCCTTTCTGGTCCTGGCAAGGTCACCAGGGACCTTATCACACCTGAGGTATCACACACTGCCTAAAACTAGGACTTTGTAGCTTAAGGAGGTCATTAACAGAAGCTCTATATGCTAAGGTACATCTCCAGATATTATCATAATAACAATAATTTATTTTATTTAAACAATCTCCACACACTTTCTATTTCTCAACTTTATCACAATCATCTCCCAAAATCTACAAATTTTATCTTTAAAATCTACAAATCTGCCATAAAAGACATGGTTTTATGATGCGTCATACAGGAACCATATAAATATTTCTTTTTCAATTAATAATAACAATATATAAAAGATTCAGCATTAAGCTAACAGGTAGGGAAATTTGATTTCCACACCAAGGAGGTCTGAGTGTGTTTGCAGAGCAACACAAGGGAAATATGTTTTGTGCATGATGATAAAATCATGTCACAGTTTTATCTTTCAACAGGCTTAAAAGATCTTCAGAAATGAAGGGAGGTAGAAAGCAGCATCAAAGAAGATGGTTTAGATCTGGACAGGAGAGTTATCGGTACCTTTCTAAGAGCTCTGTATCTGGAATTGATTTACACTCTGATATGTTGTCTATCCAGAAATACAGCTCATTGATATATGTTTCTGTTCACTTTTTAGATTTAGTCCACAGATTCCTGAAGGTCGCTTTAACAAAAGCAATGAAAGTTAATTAATATTATTGTTAGAATTTCAAAACCGCAGGTTTTTCCCTTAAATTTATCAGAAAAAAAAATAATTTTTGAGAATTAAGAGCTTGTTGATTAATTACTTTGTTCTACATGTCTTGTAAGGATTTTAAATTAGATGTGTCATATATGTTTTATTTTTACAAACAGAAAAGTTATTTTAAAGCATTAATTTTATTTAGATTTTCTTGCACAAATAGACGAATCGGATAAAAAAAAAGGCAAAGCAGTTGGACAGATATTTCCTAAGATATATATTTGGTCTCTTTGCAGTGTCAAAAATGGGAAAATAAGTTTTTGAAGACTTCTTTAAAAGGTTTTAAAACTTATTCCGATAAATGCATGAAACTATAAAATACAGACTGTTATTTTAAGATGAAGAATAGACAGGCAAGGCACTCAAGCATCAATAATTCTAATGTGCAATGACTCTAGCCTCCAATTCTTTGTTTTACCTAGTTCTGCTCTTTACAATTAACCTATTTTCCCCTGTTTAGGCAGAAAGGAGGGGGCTGTTATCCTGCTCTAAAGTTGCCTGATAAAAACAGAAAGGCTTGAGTAAATATTGAAGTGTCTCTCAAAACTGCATAGCAGAGCACAGTGTGGGGAGAGCAGCCCGATGTAGTCCTGCAATGAGAAGTAGTAGCCACAGTAACATCAATGCAGGGGTTTTAGCTTGTGTCTAGCAATGTGTCAGCATGTTTGCGTGGGTTTCGATGCCCAGCAACTTCAGCTTGCTTGATGCAACAGACGAGTACCTCTGATGCCTACCTTTTTTAACAAGGTAATCTGCAGATTTTGAATGCACAGAACCAGTTTCTTCACTGTTCTTTGAGAACAAGAGAGTGGCAAAGAGTTTATGCTCAGTCATTTCAAAGTTAAAGAATAAAGAATGCTCTTTTATGTTACATTTACATAAAAGGGCTGAAACTTGCCTAGAAAGTATCTTAATCCTTATCATTTGGTTACCTTTATTTTATCCATTCAGAGGTTAAGCCAAGACTATTTGTGAATTATTTCATTTGAAAGTATCTGTGAAGCTCAGGATATGTATAATGGAACATATTGACTGTGAAATGTTCCTGGCTATCAAGCTGAGGACATTCAAAAGTACTTTTTGTGTGTGACTGTTGTCAGTTCGCTGTGGTACTAGAAGATCAGACAGCTAAATTAGAGGAACTGGTTGACTTTCTTGTGAAGATCGATGAATATGACAGAATAACAGATAACATGGTTAGTATCAAATGCAAAGGGAGCAATGACATCAGGAAAGTTGTACAAGCTGTGAATGTACAGCAAAAAGATTAGTTCTGAGGCACAGCACAAAAATAAACAAGGGAGCAAAAAAGGCAGCGACTAAGTAAATGACTGGAGAAGAAGCAAGGGTGAAGGGAGTACTCAGAAGAGGAGAGTGGGAAAAGTCTGAGAACAGAGGCACTGAATATCAGTAAGCCTGAGAAAGGCTGAGGAGAGGGGGTGACTTGTGAGGAAGTTACTGAACATAAAAATAGAGATGTGTTGATAATAGAAGGGTCAATGGAGCACTTTATAGATAGCAATTTCTGACAGATGAGCTAAGGGAGAAGAATCAGTCTACAAAAGCTGAAGATATTACTAAAAATTTTATAACAGGTTAGAAAATTGGGAATTACTTGATATGTCTATTCTGCATGTTCTGCTGGTGATACAAGAGAAAAATATACCATGATCAAGAGAGATTAGAAATGTTTTCTAGAAATAGAAAAAATACTGGTGTGGTTTTTACTTGATGGGGTGCCACCAAAGAACACCATGATGTTTGCAACTGCGGTTAGAGCACTGAAAAGATTTGGTGGCTGGAATCCAGATGTCGTTTGTCATTCACTGCAGTTGCCAGGATGCAGACAAGGATTTAGATGAGCGAGTAGATTAAAAGAGTAAGACCAGGACCTTAAAGACATTAGTTTGACAGCATGTCTTCCAGCTGATTCTGAGAGGCTGCAGAGAGTCCATGGGTGGGATCCATCTCACACAGTTGAGTGCTGTCAATGTCAAGCATTTCCAGAGGATGAATCACCTGACCTTCCCACACCCCACTATGAGAGTAAGGTTAGTATCTTTCTGGAAGTTAGTATCTCCCTGTATTGACTAGAAAGGGACTTTCAGGTAGCTGGCTCTCCCTTTTGTGTATAACTTTTAGATTCCCAGGTTAAGACAGATGAGTTCCATGCAGGGCTTTAGCCCAAGTACACAACTTGGTAAAGACACTCAAATCAAGCTAGGATCATTCAGTTTTTATAGTGGCTGAAAGGTTGTACTTTATCTCCTGGCAGAACTCACAGCATGCAAAAAGCCAAATGCTTGCTGGTAGGGATGGTAAGTATGGAGGGGGTGGTTAAAAACACATGCAAAAAGTAATAGTCTCCCTGAGGTTAGAGGAAGAATATTAGATTCAGGATAATAAAATTACCTGATAAAAAGTTAAAATATTCTTGCAATGAAAATACCATGCATTTCATAGAAAAATGAAGTTACATAGCAATTATATGTAGCATGAAAGGAAAAACTGTTCATTTTTATCTGACAATAGAGGCAGTTTAAGTGTAATTTATAGCCAAATAGGGAGTCAAATGACTTTTGGCAAGGAGCCTTTAGTGAGGTTAGAAAAAGTAGATCATAGCAACCTTTTAGAGATAAGAGACACCTCCTGAACAAGGCGGAAACATTGATCATGAGGCATTTTAATTACTCTGATATTGATTAGGATAACAGGAATGCAATTATGAAGGAGAATACATTCTTAAAAGTTTCATATTCTTAGCACAACCTTGTTTTGTTTCCAGTAATTCCTTGTACAGGTTTTATAGTCCAAGGCTATTCCATGCCTGATCTTAAGAAATGACCTAAATATAAGAAATCACATTTAAGATATGGAGCATCCTGGATCTACTTATCAGCTTATCATTGAGTCTGAACTACTCACGAGAGAATGCTGTGTACTAAAAGTGTTTTGACTTTGAGAAAGAGGACAGTGAAAGAAAGCTGAATGCTCTGAGGAATGTTGATTGGAATTCTATAATGTATGAGAAATCTCCTGAAGAAGAGGAGGAAATATAATATTTAAGAAACAACTGATGAGAAGGTAATTGAAATTCATCTCAAGCAAATAGCTGTTCTGCTGAATACAGAGTAGAATGTCAAGCAAATTAAATGAAAACACAACAGAGTAATAAGTCTAACTCAAAACTGAAAATTGGAATATGTTTCTTCTCAAACCTTCCAGTTCAATTACACCCTTAAAAGTGACTGCATTTTTCTACCATCTATACAGAAAGCCTAAGGTAAACAGAACTAAGATAGAAGAACACATTGCCAACAACTAAAAGCAGATTAAATCAATCATACCACTTGTACATCATTTAATTGGGAAAATGTCATCAGTGAATTCTCTAATATTTCAATCCTGTTTATGTTACTGTTAAAATTCTTGATCTTCAATAAAAGCAAACCAAGCAAGCAATTCAGCCATGAAATCCTACAAGCTTTACAATTTACGGTTGGCTTTCTGCTCTTCTCAGATCATGTAACCAATCTGGGTGCAGCAGTTTACAGTAGGTGGCCTCCCTACCACCTAGATCAGAGACAAAAAACCTTGGCTGAATATAAAAAAAGGTTTCTGTGTATAAGCATGTCTGGAAGAATAGCACCTCGTGAAGGTATTCTGTACAGAGATCTTCCCCTCAAGGTTTGGAAAACAAAGTGCTCATCTGCAATGTATGATCTGATACTTTGAGGAAATGGACAAATGCTAGTTCAACATCTACCTTGGTGACTTTACCTTAGCTCATCTGACAGGTCCTAGGTCAAAGAGGTCATTTTCAATCATGATATCCAGTAAGGTTTCATTGTGCTTTTGTTTGAACAAAATGATTGAAGTCCTGCAGACCAGATTTAGCAGGAAGTCAGAAGAGATTAAGAGTCTTTTCAATTTAAAGACCTATGTTGGTGCCAGAAAGAAGAGCTCTTCAGCACGCTAATGCTGTCTTGGTTGTGCAGAAGGAGGACTTGCTGGAAGGAGTTTCAAAGGATTAATGCTCTTCCCAGGACTGAGCAGAGGCACTCAATATTATACACAAACGCCTACTTTGACTAAAATGATTGCTGTACTTTTACCCGTCAGTATTAGTGGGACTCCTAGTGTTAAAGACATGACAGATCCCATAAAATCTGTGCTGCCTCTGAACTCATGAAAGCTCCAACTCTGGCTGTAGTCACACTTAATGCTATGGAACCCTTACATCTGAGAAAGCCTGCAACTGTCTAATTTAACCGATATGGATCATTCTAGAAGAAATATCCAAGAAATAGAATAAATGAGAACAGTTTCCTTCCCACAGCTATTGTAACCACTGATTTTCAATTATATGAGCCCTTGCTTTGTAATTAAAACATAATCTCAGTCAGTTGGTGTACATACATCTTAGTCAACATCTTAGCTAGGTGCAGATCTCTATGGCAATGAAATCTCTCTGCCAGTAAAGAAGAATCTGTAAAATTTTCTCAGCTGCTCCTACTAGATCTGTAACACTATCAGAATGGATGTGAGACTTGGGTCTTCCAGAGGGGTGATGTCAATTGGACACACTTTTGTATCCTCACTGTCTTTACACTTTTGAAATAATTGAGTGGTGGATGGCTATATGGTGCTAGTTAGTCCTGTTTGGTAAGACATCTGGCTTCTCCTTTTGAAAGTCAGATGCAAAAAGCTAACTCATAAAGTTATCTTCATTTTTTTGGTAGCCTTCTTTATAGGATGATCCTGTTCAGAATAATCTTCCCACAGTTTGGAAACATGTTTTTTGCTATTATATTATATAAATATTATTACATATAATTATATTATATAATTATCCAAGGACACCTTAGAGCAGCCTTCCAGTACTTAAAGGGCACCTACAGGAGAGACGGGGAGGGACTCTATCAGAAAGTGTAGCAATAGGACAAGGGGCAACAGTTTTAAATTGAAAGAGGGGAGATTTAGATTAGATATTAGGAAGATATTTTTTACTGTGTGGGTGGAGAGATACTGGAACAGGTTGCCCAGGGAAGTTGTGGATGTCCCACCCCGGGAAGTGTTCAAGACTGGGCTGGATGGGGCTTTGAGCAACCTGATCTAGTGGGAGGTGTCCCTGCCCATTGCAGGAGGGTTGGAACTCAGTGGTCTTTAAGATCCCTTCCAACTCTAACCATTCTATGATGCTATAATTAGTATTTCTTTGCTTTCTCCATCATCTTTAACATTCTACTATCATATTTACCCTTTTCACAAGTACATCTCATTCATGGCTTTGAGGCATCTTTACAGTAATAAATCCATTAAGTTACCATTTCCAGGTGGTGATTTTGCACCTGATAGTATCTACGTGCATGACCTTGCATGATACACAATTACATTTCATCCCACTTTATAATTCTGTCATCAAAGACATCTAGTTCTTCCTGTGTTGATAGACCAGCCTTTTGAACTATAGTGGCTCATAACTTTGTGTCTTCACATTCCTCCCCACACTTTTTAAGAAAAGAATAGTAACATTTGCATCAGTTCTCAAATCCCTTTGTGGATCTCTGTTGACAATTTCCTTTCAGGCCAGAAGTTTCACTTCCTAGCCTAACCCCATGTTGTTTAATTTTTGACCACTTTGTTAATTTTCATATAATTACAGACATCTTTCCCATATTGAATAATGGTTTCCCATGTGGCTTATCTGTTTCTTTTAGATGATCATAGAGATTCTTCTGGGGTTTTTTCCCCTACTGGGAACATATACTACCTTATCAAAAACTATTTTAATTTTGCTTGGCATACTCATTTCCTCAATTTTTCTTATACTTCACAACTTGTTTTGGCATATTGTGGAGAACAGTACCATTCCTCACTGAATAGACTCATTATCTGAATCCTCATTATCCAATTTTATGTGCCAGTTTTCACAGTTAATCTGTTAACTAAGATCATCCAATTGACTGTATTAATTTATTTGAATTAAATGTTTCCATTTCTATTTCCATACCTCATTCTCACAGGCCATCCTGGGTTGACCCTAATGTTTTATCATATGTGTTAATATTCAGGCAAATAAGGTCACAGGTGGCTTGAATATTAGCTATATGGTGTCCACTAAATATCCAATAAATATCCCACTTCTTGCCCTTCCCTCCCTTTTTTAAAACTAGTCAATGTTTCTTTCAATTTCCTTCACAAGTGTTAAATAGACTTGAATTTTGGCAGATCTTACATTCCAGAGTTCCTAAGCTGTAGCTTTCTTTACTGATTATATTTCTTTTCTGATCTTTCTTAACTCTTGCTAATCACCAAAGTCCTGTCTGTAGTGCTTGTTAATCTATTTATGTCTGGAAGTCATGTCCAAAATCTATAGTAAAAAAATAGATGAAGAGCCATTAAAATTACGAATCATTTTTAGACCATTGGCATTTTGAAAAAAGTCAAGCTTTTTCTAAGGTCAGGTGTGTTTCAGTTTAGCTGACTTCACTAAACATTTTCCTCAATTTGCCAAAGTTAGTTCTTTGGAACAAAAAGAGTCCACTTTTGCTTAGTCTCCATTTGATGTGAACTGAGTCTTCTCTAGATCCATGTTTATTTTCTATAGGTAGCTCTCTCTAAATGTGTTTATGATTTGAAACTCAAATTTATATCATTATATGAATTTTATTTTATTTGTCTGCTTGTCCAATCTGAGGATAGCCATCACTAGAAATTATTTTGATAGTCATCCAGGTCACATTTTAATGCCTTAGAAGTTGATATTTTCTCAACTCTTTCCACTTTCCTGTCTTTACACACCATCAAAACACAATATTATTATATGAATTCCCTCCTTACCTCTGTTTTTCCCCCTAAAACACATGCCTTCATTTTACTCAGGATAATTATTGCACTGTATTTCTAACAACTGTTATTGCTTATTATCCAACCAGCACACCAGTAATTCTGTCTGCTCTGTTTTGTTGCCTTGGCTCTTTGCATTCTATTTCAGACATTTGAATTGTTTCTTGTTTCCACCTTCACTTT
Organism: Limosa lapponica baueri; assembly: GCA_002844005.1. Classification (NCBI taxonomy): domain Eukaryota; kingdom Metazoa; phylum Chordata; class Aves; order Charadriiformes; family Scolopacidae; genus Limosa; species Limosa lapponica. The sequence continues at coordinate 891,393 of KZ505729.1, forward strand.
CACTCCTTTGGAGAAAAAATATTTTTTTTTGTGAGTAAATACTTTGAAGCTGCTAATGGAGAGGTAATATTTGAGGAAATCTTGAAGCCCTCCAGGCACCAGAACTGTTCCCAAGTTCTAATTGGAAAAAGATTAATGTGGGGCTGTGCCACCCTTCTGCAATACCACGTCCTCTTGGAACACTTTGCTCCTATGAGTAATTTTCTTCAGAAAAAAAAATCACATTAAACAGTGGGTGTCCAAACTAATGGCAATATTTCAGTTCAGATTTTGTGTTAGGTTTTGCATCATGTTCCATCACACAGCACACGTAGTAAGACTCATCATATTCCATCAACTAATTTTGCTAAATGTCAGGCATTTAATAAAGGGAAAGGGCAAAAAGTTGTAAAGGGTTTGCATTGCCTTGTTAATCAGCACTTGAAAAAGTTTTGAAGAACTCAGTGGCTTGTTAATTTAAGAGCTAGTTTCTGGAAGCTATAACATATGCCACCTGAAATCCAAATTTTCTTTTAACAATCAAGGGACCTCATCTGCTAGATTTCAGATATTGAAATGTATACTTATATGTGCTGCAAATCTGGTTTGCCTAGCAAATATATGCAGGCAGCAAAGTCATTCATCAGTACTGACTAGAAGAAGCTCTCACAAAAAACAACCTCAGAGGTGTCGGTACCTCTCATAAAATCATCTCTCCACCTGCTCTACAGGACAGGCAAGTTATTCAGTAGCAGTTATTACTGGCTGTTAAAAAACATCTCATTACTATTAAGCAGATGAGCTGGACTGGCAGTTCAGCATCACCAGGTAAGTACAGTTGCTGCTTGCCGACCATTACATGACAGACATAAGAAGTCTAAGAAAACTAACAGATTAAAACTTTTACTGCTGTTTTTTGAAATTAAAAATAGCCTCACTTATCACTTCTGTTTACTGTAATTCATAATTCTTTGTGAGTTCTCTCCCAGCATCTAGCATACAGAATCAAGCTCTCCAATGCCTGTACACAGTGGGTAACATTTTTTCATCTGAATAGTTCAATTGTCCTCTGTGAGGGTACTCACTTCAGTAAGAGCTATTCAATGGAAGTATGGGTGGCAGAATCAGACCCTTAGCTGATGTGGAGTTCAGCATTCCTTTACTGTTTACTTTGATTAACTACATCACTACACATTTTCAAGAGGAAATGCAATTTTCGCTAGCAATAACTCAGCAACTTACAGTAAAGGGGTAAAAGCTTTGAGCAGACAATTCTAGGTGCTGGAGATAGTGCAAGTGATAAAGTGATGTATAAAATGACATGATAACAAACACTGACCATATCTCTGATTTTTCTTTAGTAGCAGACAATATCATCATTCACACAGCTGTGAGCCATTCAAGAAAGTATTATCCTGTGAGTTCTGACATCAAAAAACTTATCGCTTCCAGCCTTACAGTAAAGTAGTTTAGTAGGTAATAAAACTGAGCAGGAAATTTCCAGAGTGGTCTGAGTTGACAGCACAGACCAAATTTCCACAAAGTGGTACAGTTATATATAATTTATATCTCTCTGCAACATCTAATCCTCCTGAGAAGATTAATTCTGGCAGAAAGCATGCCATGGAAAGACCAAATACCTTGCCTCAGAGACTCCAGTAAACATAGACGGGGTTTTTTTATTCTGGAGGTTCCTCGGAAATCCCATTGACAAAGGCCAAAAAAAGGATATTTTTGGTTATTTTGGAGATCTTCTGGAAGCCCATTTCTACTCCTAATTAAGATGAAGCCATTGGTTTTGTTCGCTCCTTATTTTCCAATAAACTTTAGGCCAAAGGACCTGATTGACATTTTAAGAACAGGCTATTAGCTATTAAGCTAATATAGAGAAGTAGCTCAACAATAGTGAGTAGTATAGTGAAAAGAATAGCCCATGTACTATGACCAGGGTTCAATTCTGCCTGTTCACACAGCTGCTATCTTAACATTGCAAGTCAATTAATTAAAAGCTAGCTATGAGCAGAAAAATCAATACTCAATATTCAAATAAACAATATTCTTGAGTGCTGTGTAAATAGCATCCTTGTGCAAACTGCTGTGCCAGAAGTATCCTTTGTGAACTCAGGCCCAAACTTTCCATCTTTTAAAAGGTTCTCTTTTAATTTCACATTGACGAGGGAAATAAATCATGGAAGAAATAGTCTGTTTTGGAAGCAGAGCCAAAAAAACAACCCAAAACACAGGGCAGGATTCAGCTCTGGACTGTAGACTCCTACATGTAGGTGTTGATACATCTGCTAGGTTTCTAAGCTCCTATTTTAGTCAGAAAAGCTCCAGGTATCTATTAGGTCACTTAAGCATAAACATCTACTGGCACTTGAAGTGCTTGTGTCAATCAAGTCTGATCTCCATCTCCCCTCCCCTTTCCTGTAAGGTACTGTGTTGTATGTGGATATTCTGGATATTTTATGGCATCTGAACATGCCACAGGATATCTGTATTCAGGAAACTGAGCTGAAATCTTAGTTGACAGGCTTAGTTAGCATCTGCTCATTTTGAAAGAAAAACCTACACGTGGTCAGCCAAGTCTCTAGCCTATTGACTGAATCTACGGAATCTCCCTTATCTATAATGAAGCCTTAGTCACCCAGGGTAGGCCATACTTACATAAATACACATCTGCATTTGAGATGCTCTGTGGCATCTAAGACATGTAAATAGGGCTTTCCTGAAGTGGCAGAAGACCTGGGACAATCCTATGCATCTGGGCTGGCAGATGGAGGACACGGCACAGCAAGAGATGCTTGTTTAGACACTTGCTTCAAGCTTCCTCAACACGTAGGTATCTGCATATAGATGTCTTAATGTAAGGGTTAAGTCCTACCGAGGTAGGGTAGCTTCCTGAAGGACTTCAGGCACATAACTAAGGTAACAGACTACTGAAGTCATTAAAACTTGTTTTTTCAAGGGTCCTTTTCAATCACCTTGGAGGGAGGAGGTTTTCTTGAAAATCTGTTTTTCCATTCTAAAATAGTTTCAACATTAGGTTCATCATTCCTTTATATTTCTCACTGTACAGTGGATATATTTTTATAGTCCTTTGTGCCACCACAGTCTTCTTTATCTTTCAAATCCTGAGCTCTTTCAAGAGATCAATATGTCACTTGGCTCTCAATTTGAACTGAACAAATAATGGAAAAATATTTGGAATAACATATTGTTTGTTCATGGAAAAAAAAATTGTTGAAAAAATTCTGTTTGCAAATATTGGATGACTGATTCACTTTGTAATTCCTTCTTTTTTTTTTGTCCATTTAAATCTTTCTTTCTCTCTCACATAAGCAGGCACACATAAGAGCACAGCACAGCAGAAATAAAAAGTCATCTCTAAAACACAGCCACATGGACAATGGAAATACAGCTTTCAATATGGCCTTCATACAGCTATGCAGTTCTCAGCTACCGCTTCTTTTAAGATATGTTTGGTCTGGCTTGCAATTGCTGAAATATGATCTCTGTCACTGGTGCAGAGCTAGCCCTTCTCACTCAGCTATCTTAACCCTCACTCCATGATTATTTAATGTCATGATTCCCTATGAAGAAAATGTACACAGTGTATTCAGACCTCAGTTCAGGGTGGGGTTTTTTTTCATGACGCAGGCTGTGTTTTCTGACTTTCACAAAAAGATGGAAACAATCTTTATGGCAGAATGTCTTTTCAAACAAATAAGAAAGGAGGGCAAACTGTGGAAAATTTACTGTGCTAGTTTATTTCTGATACATATGGATGCTTTGAGTCTCCTTACTATTGATTTTTCCTGTACTTTGAAACTGTTTACAACTGTGAGTGCTAGCAGACATTTTTGGCTTTTCATTACTTTGAAAACAAAATTCAATCTCATCCACTGCCTGCCCAACAACTCCTTAACAGGCACATCATAGTCCCATCCCTTGGATGACTTTAGCAAGTACCAGTGTTATACTAACCACAAGAGTGCTTTCCTGCCATCATCTCTTCCTGCCGTTCCTGAGAAGTAAGTCTGATACAAACTCAGCTCCTGGTTTCCTTACCACATTTTTTTTTATTTTATAGGCATCAGCCTTGCCGGGAGCTGGGAGGTGGTGGGTTTCTCACAGAGAAGTGGTGGGTGGGACTGGAAAGTGAAGTGTTTTAATTGTAACACTACACCTGATTTTCTGTAAATGACACTGCCAACCTGTTCCACTGTGAGTAATTTAGGACTTGAGTCACACTCACCCACAGAGTTATCTTTGTTCTTGCTGAATTTGGCATTTTAAATGTTCCAGCAAGTTCATCTTTTTCAAGAGAAAGCCACTTAGAGACAGATTTTCTACCTCAGCTGTTACCCAAAGCAAAAGCTGGTCAGGATCAATCTGTACAATGTTTGCATGTAGGAATTTTCAGCAGCCACGGGAACAGTCACATACATAAGGGTGACTCAGGAGAACAAGAGTTTACCGGACTGGACCCAAAGTACATCACTACCTGGCAGTTGCTACCCACCAACTGACCCAGTGGTGTACATACAGCCACACACAAGAAACTCTGGAAAACATTTGGACTGCTTAGTTAACACCCCTAGAATCACCATGGATGGGGAAAATTGCATTTCAAATGTCACCGTCCCTATATGTAACACATTTGCCCTTATAATGGAGGAACTGATCTTTGTGATTTTTTAAAATAGCTTTAAGTAATCCTTCTGGCCTGCGTGAATAGGAAGGAAAGCTGTAATTTGGTTTAAAACATTATGTAATCACATATCCTTGAGAAATCTGATAAGGCCTGTCTATGCCACCGTAAACATACTAAGTAAAGCCTTTGAATTAACTTCATTTGAAAGAGCTTGCTAAGAAGTAAGGCACATAACGGGATGGAATTAAATTACAGTGGCCTAATAAATTATCGGCCATTAGCTGAATTTCCTTAATTGCCTGTGGGCATGCTTTTAGTCCACCCCAATTGTGAGGTAATAAACGTCAGTGAAAGAGATTTCAGAAGAACACTGAAAGCCTAAATAACAGTAAGGAGTCTAAATACTTTGTTGGACCAGTGCCCATGTCCTTGAATGATATTAGATAGATCAACAAGTGATTTTTCAATTCATGCTTATAAATGTTGTTTGTGATATGTTACTTGAACCACAGGCAATGAGGCAAAGGTAGAAAAGCTGAGGGACATGAGGGATGAGGAAGAGATACTGATGGATCTCAAATTCAGCAGCCCTGAAAATCCTTCTACAAACAGATTTGAAATTGCCAAAGCATATTAAAATAATGGAAGGGGAGAAAACAAAACAAAACAAAACAAAAAACCACACAAAAACTAAAACAAAAACAAAAATACCCAAACTTGCAAAGATGGAAGGCAGGGGGTTTTCAAAACTGCAAAATCTAGACATCTAGAGTAAATGCCTTTATTGGAGAACTTTTCTGGTGTTTAAGTCCAACTTAAGTGTTTACTTGCTGATATTTTTCAGTTGGCCAGCAATGGGAATATGATTCTGTTTATTTAAATAAGTTTATCTATTTTAAAATCTATATGAATACTTGTATTGGTCCAACACATTTCAAAATTGCAAAGTTAAGATAAATTAAAATTCTGTTGAGAACATTTAACTAACAATTAAGCCTCCAGAGTATTTGTGACTAGATAAAATTCTGCTTGAATTAATTCATATGGATCTGTAAAGATAGCTTGATTATCATTTGGATTTTCATTTACAACTTTTAAACACTGAACATTCCTAATCACTCATGTTCTATCATGTCATGCCTAAAAATACATTTAACAGTACTCGGTAACAACACAACATCTTTGATCTTTACGAACAATGTTATGATGAGGTGTGACTTTGCAGTAATTTTTTGATATGAAGAAATGGAGTTTGATTCAAGCTTATTTTTAACAGGTTCATTTAACACATCTTAAGAAATAATTACTTTGTAGGAATCAAAGTGGGGTCTGATTAAGTGTTGTTGTTTCCAGAGCTGTACAAATATTGTAAAATTAAAAATTAACTTCTTATGGTCTTATTCCCTATCTGGATTCTTCCAGACTTTCCAATTTGGACATCTGCTTGCTGTAAGAAACTGGAAAATTATTAGTTCACATGCTTGGATACTCATGGAAATGTGAATGATAAACATGGACATGCAAATATTCACATAAGAATATGGCATTTATATGTGAAGGGGAATACCATTTGACACAGATAAAAGAGCTGATTCGTAGAAGCTATTTAATGAGCCGTAAAAGAATTTCAATCATATTCTTTGCAGCTAGAGTGAACCCTACACATATTACTGAGTCCCAATCACAGCATCACTGCATATGCTACATCAAATATACTTTTTTAAGGAATAAATACTCTTTGGCATAGCAGGACAAGATCTCAAGCTCCTCAGCCAGAGCTTTGTTAAATGAAAATTTGGCTAGTTAGTTACTAACTGACACTCCATTTCTGCCCCTTCATTCACATGTCTTTTCAATTCCTTTTTCACATCCATTTCATTTTTTTGCTACCTGAAGCCCTTGATAACAAAAATATGGAACTTTCTAAATAACCATCTCTTAGCACATGCATGTACATGCATGCACTTATACACACACAAGTTATACATAGATTTGTACATAGGCACATAGCACCTATATATAGGTATCACTACTAGAATAGCATACATGAAACAGAAATTGATACTCTGTAGACACAGAAGTGAAATACAAAAAAGTTATTAGAAATATTCTGTTAAAATTTAAGCCTGTTAAAGGCAAGAACAGTACTAAAATGTCTCCATCTAGAAATTTATTACAGGTTTAAATTTACTACAAGGAAAAGAGACCTTTCTATTAGTGAACTTCATTTTTGTTTGATCTCCCAACCTCTCTACAAAACTATAGTCTCCTTCTACGTGTTACCTCAATGTGACAGGCCAAGAGGATGCTATTAAAATACCTCTACTGTGTTTCCCGTTCTTTTGTTCCTCAGCCCATTTCTTTTCAAAATAAAGATATTTTAAAATTGAAATTCATTATTTAAATGTCATGTCTTGAAATTTAAGATTTCAAGCTGAAGAAGTGTTGAGACTAAAAATTTAGTACTTACATGTAATTTAATTTCTGAGGAATAATGTCCTACAAAGTAGAAAAGAATTATCTTTCATGCATACAAATATCTGTAATCACTATATGAAAAATTTTGAATGCAAAAATCCATGAAACAGCTCTTCAACACTAAGATTCTCCCCACCTGAATTCCCTTTGCACAATTTTTTCATTACAAGGTTATTTTTTTTACTGCTATTTTTCATATGAATGTTGATGTTAGACGTGGACAGGCAAATGAAGGCCTAACAAAGGCGAAGAAGGAAGGAAGGAAAGAAAGAAGGAAGGGATATCAAGGAGGGAGAGAAGGGGAAGTTGGGGAAGGAGGGAGGGAGGGAGGGAGAGGAGAAGGGAGAGAGAGTGGGAGGGGCCACTAAGAGATGGATAAAGTCTAAAAATATGAAAAGAATGTGATATATTCTGGGACCAACAATACAAATTTCTGTACTGTAATGAAACCAAATACTTAGAAATGACCTAAAAGAAGGTATGTGATATAATATTCAATCACACAATGTCCAATATGCCTCCAATTCAATGCAAATATGAAAAGGCAACAGTGATGCAAACATGTATCAGCTAAAACACCTTCACTGTTGATGAGGAAGTAGCCATGTGTTTGAATGGGCTTACCCCCACTGAACTTTGCTCAGCCATCTTCAATGCAGGTAGATTTAAGAGGTGCAGAGAACTGCTAGGACACTGAGCAGAAACCAGACACTGCCTTAACAGGGAAGAATACAACAGCTTTACTCATTTAGTATAGTAAAAGAAGACTGAGAGGGGATGATAACCATATCACAAAGAGTCAGATGCCAATGGGTGAAAGAGCTGCTGAAGCTCAAAATGATGTCAGGATAAAAAAAACCCACCAAATGTAAACTGAGTATGGTATATGCTTAAGCTGTAAAATACAAGGTTGCGTAATGTGGAGTTTGCAGTAGCAAGTCGGTGGATGCATGGCCCCAGGGGGTCTGGTGTGAATGCTAGGTTCCTAACTGAGTTTTATTTTTAGGAATTTGCCCACAGCTACTGAAAGTTTTACTCCTGGGACAGGCAGTCACTACATCGCAGTTAAACGAACCTGTCATGGTAAGTTACAGAGAAAAAGGTAGCATGTCAATTAAGCATAATGATGTGGCAATTAGCTTTTGATTTCAACTTTCTAAATATGTGCCACAGAATAACTAAAAGGATGCAAGAAATTTAATCTCTTCATCCTCTATTAAAAATGGGGTACATGAACAAATGAGAAATATTTGACTACTCAGAAAATCTATTTATCTTCTTTGTTCAGCATCTCCTTCTATTGATCACTATCAGTGCTGACAAATAGCTTGAAGCTGTGATCCTGAATTGATATTTAATTAAAATGAAGATCTGTTCTAATTGTATGGTAAACACATCAGAGTTCTGTATGTAAATAGTGTCAACAGATGAAGGATAAAAGAAGAATTTAAAATAAGTGTTAGAAAGTTTGCAAAGGGGCTAGGGAGCAAATCATGCAGAGAAAAGCAATAATTAAATTCTGTCTCCAATTTATTTTTACACTGGATTCCACTCTTATTACACTGAAGTTTAAAGACTGTTTTCTTATTTGCCTTGCCAGAATGAATAAATTACATGAACGATATGGGGCTTAGGGGGGGTTTAAATCACAAAAGTAATGTTTTCTTCGTCAAAGTGTGAAACCTATTTGTAGTATGAGTAAAGTATGTGTCTTAACGACATTTAAACCTACAAAATTAAATTCCTGAATTGCCTTATAGAGAACACCCCTGGTCAGCAACTTTCTGTCACTATGCCCTTTCACCAAACTCACATACATCATTAGAAGGAGCACTGAACTGTTCTGCTGATTACCCAGAGGACTCAATCAGTTTTACTTTATCAGGTCCTCTACAGACATACAGGAAGAGCTCATATTTACAGGCTGTGGTCCTCAGGGCCTCAACCACTCTGATATCTGCTGGAGGGACAACAGAGCTGGACATAAGTAATCCAGGAGATCCCTGGAGTGCATTGGTGATAACTTCCTCCTTCAAGTGATAGAAGAGTCAATGAGAAAAGGTGCTCTTCTGGACCTCATGCTCACAAACAACGAAATGCTCATTGGGGATGTGAAGGCCAAAGGCAGCCTCGGCTGAAGTGACCATGAGATGGTGGAGTTAAGGATCCTGAGGGCAGGGAGGGGGGTGAAAAGCAAGTTCAAAACTCTAGACTTCAGGAGAGCAAACTTTGGCCTGATCAAAAGCAAAAAGGAAGTACACAGAGGGTGGAATAAGGATGGCTAATCCGTGAGAAATAAAGAAACTCTGTCTGAGCATCCAGGAACAAAGTTAGGAGAGCTAAGTCCAAGTAGAACTGAATCTGGCCAGGGATGTCACAAGCAACAAGACGGGCTTGTCTAAACACGTAGGTGACCAGAGACTAGGGAAAGTGTGGGATCTTTGTTCAACAAGATGGGAGACCTGGTTACACAAGACAGAGAAAAAGCCGAGATACTGAATGTTGCCTTTGCCTCAAGTCTTTACTAGCAAGACCAGCTGCCGGGAATCCCAGACACCAGGGGGAAAGGCTGGAATGAGGAAGAGGTACTCTTGGTAAAATATGATCAGGTCAGGGACTACTTAAGCAAACTGAACATATACAAGTCTGTGGGCCCCGATGGCATGCACCCACAAGTGCTGAGGGACCTGGCTGATGTCATTGCGAAGTCACTCTCAATAATCTTTGACTGATCATGGAGACTGGGAGAAGTGCCTAAAGACTGAAGGAAAGGAAATGTCACCTTCAACTTCAAGAAGTGCAAGAAGGAGGACCAAGGGAACTACAGGCCAATCAGCTTCATCTGTATTCCAGGGAAGGTGATGGAGTAGCTCATCCTGGAAACCATTTCCAGGCATGTTAAGGACAAGAAAATAGTCAGGAGTAGTCAGCACTAATTCACCAAAGGAAGGTGATGCTTGAACAACCTGATAATCTTTTATGATGAAATGACTGGCCTAGTAGATGAGGGGAGAGCAGTGGATATTGCCTACCTGGACTCCAGTAAGACTTTCAACAGTGTCTCCCACAAGATCCTCACAGAGAAGCTGGTGAAGTTTGAGCTGGATAAGCATACAATCAGGTGGAATGAAAACTGACTGAATGGCTGGGCCCAGAGTGTGACAATCAGTGGCACAAAGTCTAGTTGGAGGCCAGTGACTAGCAGTGTACCCTAGCGGTCAGTACTGGGTCCGATCCTGTTCAGTACCGTCATGAATGATCTGGATGTTGGGGCAGAGTGTATCCTGAGCAAGAGTATAAACTGAGAGGAGTGGCTGAGAGGGTCATACTTCCATTCAGAGCGACATTAACAGGCTCGAGAAATGGGCTGACAGGAACCTCATGCAGTTTAATAAGGACATGTGCCAAGTCCTGCACCCAGGGAGGAAAAGCCCCAGGCACCAGTACATGCTGGGAGCCACTCAGCTGGAAAGAAGCATTACAGAAAAGAACATGGAGGGGCTGGTGGACACCAGGTTGAACATAAGCCAGCAATGTGCCCTTGCCACAAAGAAGGCAAATGTCATCCTGAGCTGCATTAAGGCAAAGTATAGCCATCAAGTTGAGGGATGTGATCCTTCCCCTCTACTCAGCTTTGCTGGGGCCATACCTGGAGTACTGTGTTCAGCTTTGGGCTCCTCAGTACAAGAGACACATGAACATACTGGAGAGAAGAGTCCAACAAAGGGCCACAAAGATGATGAAGGGACTGGAGCATCTCTCCTACGAGGAAAGGCTGAGAGAGCTGAGACTGTTTAGCGAGGAGATGAGAAGGATCAGGTGATCTTATCCACGTGTAGAAATACCTGATGGGAGGGAACAGCGAAGACAGAGCCAGACTTTTTTCAGTTGTGCCCAGTGACAGGACTGGAGGTAACAGGCACAAAGTGAAGCACAGAAGATTCTTCCTGAACATCAGGAAACACTTTTCCACTGTGAGGGTGACTGGGCACTGGCACAGGTTTTTTGGGGAGATTGTGGAGTTTTCATCCTCGGAAATATTCAGAAACCTCCTGGTCATGTTCCTGGACAACTGGCTCTAGGTGGTCCTGCTTGAGCACAGGGGGTTGGCCAGATGACTATTCAGCTATTTTTTCCCTACTGACAGAAGCAATACCTATAATATGTTCAAATATTTTGGTTTTGGCGATACCTGTTTGAACAAACAGTTTACGAACAGTTCCCATACATGAGTGAAGAAAAAAATACTCTGGAGTGTATGGACACACTCACCACAGCTTTTACTTGTGTCATTGTTAAGGGAGGAGATAGAGGAGAAAAAATCAATTTGAAGAATGTGATCTCTATAATTATATAGTCTGTGTGTCAGAAAGAAGATTTTCCTCCCCTCAGCTGCAGTTCTAGGATTCAAATTGTATTCAGTAGGAAGCCTTCACTGTTCTTACTGGCACTGAAAAAACATTTGAGAAAATACGTGTTCATTAAATCCCAGTTCTTAAATTTTATTCTTTTTCCTAAGTGGATTTAAATGATTTTTAAAATTTTTTTATTTTAAGGTTTTATGTTTACATACTACCTTCTGATGTAAATTTTACTTTAAAATGACAACTCTTTGAAATGCAACCATCCTTAAATAGAATTTTCTTTTATTTTTCTTTCTTATCATAATTGTCCTTAACCATATTGTAATTACTCTGTCGTGTTTATCTTTGCAAGGACAAAGCCATCAAAGGTAATCATGTCCATAGTAGAATGCAATGCCAGCATGTTACTAACCTGTGAATTATTTGTCCTACTGTAGGATATTCAAATAGATCTGACTTCAGCCGAGTAACCTCAGTTAATGTCTGTGGGAGTTACTTTTCCACTCTGTGACTGGAAGCAGACAAATGAGATTGCATGGGCTAAAGAGTAAGGTGTGAAAGCTCCACTGACTTTGATGGTAGTTTAAACAAGAAGAAGGTATCAGTCTAAATTCCAGGATAAAAATGTTTTAGCACCAAAAGCCTTATTAAGGTAACACAGACATGGTTAAAGTACCATGGAATACCACAGTGAACTAAACCATGTGAAGTAAACGGATGCTCCAGTGAAAGAAGTTTATTTTTCTGTGTTTTACTCCAGTCAGAGACATGCATAGAGTAAGAAAAGTGTCAGGTAATGTGCCTTAGGTGAAACACATTCAGCTGAATAGCTGGCTTATATGTCAGCCTTAGGGTATGGTTCCTGCATATAAAAATTAGTTTTGGGGGTGCATCTTCAAGGGTGTGCACGTATGTGCATACATGTGCGTTCACCTGCATCCCTGCATGGTCAGACTGTCTCTCATTAGCAATCTGCTGGATGATTTAGTAATCAATAATATAACAACACCAGAAGAAGTTAAGATCTTTTTCTTTACTTATTTCCTTTTTTTTTATATGTCAAACTAGGCTTGTCCTCGGCTGTGTAGTAAAATCTTGGCTCTGTTCCTACTTTCATATGCATTCATTTACCTTCCTTCCTAATGACAAATATACAGCACAGCCAATTTGTCTCATCTACTTTTTTACCTCCCTTTCTTTACCTAAAATATATTTTGTCTCCCCTATTGAAGAGTGTAATTATATTTCACTCACTTATAAGAAAGTCCTTGGTAATTCATTGTTGCCTGAGGCTGTCTGAGTTATGCCTCTTTCACTTTCATGACAAAAACATAATAACAGTGCTTCAGGGGTAATATTTTCAGTGGCAAGGTGTACCTGGAAAACTATACAGTGCTAAAAAAATAGAAGGATCCTCTTGTAGCTTGGGTTTTCCTTCCTGAAATTTGATCATTTCCATGATATTCCACACTGACAATGTTGTTTCTCCAGGTTAAATTTTGTTTGGTTGTAAAACGCAACCCTGTACAGGTGAAGTTTGACTTTTATATTTGAAGGAATAGAAACACAATAGCTAATACCATCTTATTTTCAAGTCAGTAGGAAAAAGATGAAAGTTTATCTGGGGATTTGTGCTCCTTCCCTTGCTCCTTAAACCTCTACACAGGTGAATGCTACAGGAAAAGATTTCTGGCAAGATACTGGTATAACTTTTTCATCAAAAAATGCCTGTTGGTAAAAATCAAAATGTTTTGTGAAATCATAGAAATTTTGGTAACCTTTCCTTATACATTGACAGATGGAAAGCATCCAAATAAGAGCAAAATGGAAAGTCTTTACCATTTCAAAGATAGTATTTATTTCTGTTTCAAAAGTGGCTCTCATACAATGTTTTTAGATGCTATGCAAAACTTCAAAACTAAACTGGACTGCAAAGCAAAATACATTTAAGTTGTATAATATATGTGTGTGACTTAAAAGTTAAAATTCTGGCATATCCTGAAAAATGTTAATTTCACTTCGTCTACAGTTCTTGTGGGTGTTTAGATGGGGAGAAACACTCAGCTTTCCACCACTTTGTGCTTTTTATAAGTGAAAATTAATAATCAGTTTCTTGTATAATTTTGGTCATATTATAGCTTGTTTTCATTCTCTGATGTTATACACTATTTTTAAAGAGTCATAAGTATCATAAGGTGCCAGGCATTATATGGAAAGAGTAAAGACAGTCCCTGATTCAAGGAATTTGCAATCTATGTGAAATATTGTAACAGCTATGTCAATAATTATTTTCCCTGTGTACTGTCTCATTAATTATCTATTCTGTAGTCTATCAAGACCAGTATGTTGTGTACTGCAAGAGCTGTGGAAATTCACTGTAAAGTTTGATTATAATTTTAATTCTGTTTCTTCTTCTTTGCTTTCTTAATATGTTGTGGTAATTCTTAATAATTCTTAATTCTTAAGTTCTTAATTTTGTGTATTCTAATATAATTAGAAATATTACAATAATATAGCATAGCTGTTGACTGTTCATCAGCTGTAGCAGAAGCACTGTAGAGACAGAATAAAACATACTAGGTAATGTGGAAAGGGGGAAGCAAATGAGGCTGCTACAATTAGATCAGTAAGTAGCAGTTAATTCCAGTAGTGATACATCTTCATTTCTGAACCAAACAGACCTATTAAAAAATCCAACATGTTTTGAAGAAGGTAAGGGTAAACACAGATATAGGCCTAGACACTAGGAGCTATTAATTATATTTGAGGGGCTATATGGAGCCATTATCCAAATCAATGGAGGTGCTATGAAAATGAAGAGACTGGCAATCTTAGGTTCCATTCTTTCAACCAAATCCATGAAGATATTATAAACTATCAATACAGACCCAACCATTGCATGACAGACATAATAAATATACATAAATAAAAAAGAGCTTTAAAAAATCTGGGCTACAAATAGTATTATAGATTAAATTAATTTACTCTAATTAATTTGGTCTTTAATTACTCTTCTTTTTGCAATTGTTTTCTGCACACTTTCAGCTGGTAGCTAATGCACAAATAGGAAAAACAATTGAGTATTCAGGGGGAAAAAGGAGGACAAAAAAGCTATAGCCTTTTAAAAGACTATTTTCAAATGGAAAGAAAGCCAAAGCTTTCCAAGAATGATACCAATCACAAGCTGTTTTTCCAACTCCAGGAGTCCCAAAAATAATAAGCTTGTCTTTCAGCTTCAGAGGATCATTTCCCAAAATATGAAAGACAGGTACAAGAAGTACTCTTTCCCTCACCTCGTGTTATCTGAGTATGAGCAGCACAAGTTATAATATACCAGCTTAATAATACCCAGTGGTGTAAACAAATAAATAGTCTGAAAGATGTGTGTCTCATTTGAAATGATTATTGTGGATACAAAAAACCAGAGACCAGAAAAATTTTGTTTTGAATGAAAGTACACAAGAAAAAAAAAATAAATAAAAAATTCAGTCAGTTAATGGAGTATCTAGTCCCAGACATTCACTAACAAATGCTGCTTCTATTCTCTCTTTTCACCTTCCTCTTCTCACTTACTAGTAACCAGATATAAATCCTTCATCCTTCAGCTTTACAGGTCAACGTTAATCCCTGGAAATGCTGGGGCGATGGACATTAGGTTAGCAAATGTGATGCCCATCTATAAGAAGGGCCAGAAGAAGGATCCATGGAACTACAGGCCTGCCAGTCTGACCTTGGTGCCAGGGAAGGTTATGCAGCAGATCGTCTTGAGTGCCATCCCACAGCAC
>KZ505729.1:906745-944811 GCA_002844005.1 Limosa lapponica baueri
AAAGACAGGTCCTGCTTCACTAACCCGATCTCCTTCTATCACAAGGTGACCTGCCTAGTGGATGAGGGAAAGGCTGTGGATGTTGTCTACCTAGAGTGTAGTAAAGCCTTTGACACCTTTTCCCACAGCATTCTCCTGGAGAAACTGGCTGTTCATGCCTTGGACAGGTGTACATTTTTCTGGCTGGATGACCAGGCCCAAAGAGTGGTGGTGAATGGAGTTAAACCCAGTTGGCGGCCAGTCACAAGTGATGTTCCCCAGGGTGCAGTACTGGGGCCAGTTCTGTTTAATACCTTTATCAATGATCTGGACAAAGGGATTGAGCACACTCTCAATAAATTTGCAGACGACACCAGGTTGGGCTGGAGTGTTGATCTGCTTGAGGGTAGAAAGGCTCTACAGAGGGATCTGGACAGGCTGGATCGATGGTCCGAGGCCAGTGGTATAAGGTTGAACAAGGTGCCAAGTGCCAGGTCCTACACTTGCACCATAACAACCTCATGCAGTGCTACAGGCTTGGGGAACAGTAGCTGGAAAGCTGCCCAGCGAAACAGGACCTGGGAGTATTGGTCAACAGCTGGCTGAATATGAGCCAGCAGTGTGCCCAGGTGGCCAAGAAGGCCAAAAGCATCCTGGCTTGTACCAGAAACAGTATGGCCAGCATGACTAGGGATGTGATCATCCCCCTGTACTCAGTGTTGATGTGGCCCCACCTCGAACACGGTGTTCAGTTTTGGGCCCCTCACTACAAGAAAAAAATTGAGGTGCTGGAGCATGTCTAGAGAAGGGCAATGAGGCTGGTGAGGGGTCTGGAGAACAAGTCTTATGATGAGCAGCTGAGGAAACTGGAGTTGTTTAGCCTGCAGAAAAGGAGGCTCTCTCCAACTACCTGAAAGGAGGTTGTAGAGAGGTGTGGGTTGCTCTCTCCTCCCAAGTGAAAAGCGGTAGAACAAAATGAAACAGCCTCAAGCTTCAGCAGGGGAGGTTTAGAATGGATATTAGGAAAAATTTCTTCCTCAAAAGTGTTGTCAAGAGCTGGAACAGGCTGCCCAGGGAAGTGGTTGAGTCACCATCCCTGGAGGTATTTAAAAGATCTGTAGGTGTGGTTCTTAGGGACACAGTTTAGTGGTTGACTTGGCAGTGCTAGGTTGGGCTCGATGATCTGAAAGGCCCTTTCCAACCGAAATGACTCTATGATGCTACGATTCTATGATATTTCCTGCCAGCCATGCTGCCGGTGACCTGCAGAAGGCTGTAATCCTTACACAAGCTCTAACACTGGCAGGCAGTTAATGGATGGAGGATATATTGTCTCAGGGCACTTGAGCTCACTGTGGAGCAGCAGGAAGACAGCTCAACAGCAGGAAAAGAGCATCTCCTTGTACTTATTTAAGTTCTGCAATAGGAATGAGGAATAAATCTGAGACCACTAGGCAGTTGTACCTTCTGCTGCCCTGTAAATTATATTCTTGCCAGGCCATTGTGTAAACTCTTTCAGTTTCCTGAGAGATTTCCTGATGGGTCACAGTACTGGAAGTGACAGCTACAGCTATTGGAAATAATGGTCCATAGCTGCAGCAAAAGAGAATTAATGACAGCACTTTTTATTCAGGATAACAGCCTGGTAATCCGTATCATCACTTCAGAGTGAGTTCATACAACAAAACCAAACAAGCAGATAGACAGTTTGGACTGTGAATAAAATAAAAATATATATTTTTTTTCACATTCTATCATCATTATTTTCCATTTTTTTCTCTCCTTTTGAGAAAGCAAAATGGTACAGATAAAGCTAAGTGGATCTGAATAAGAATCACCATGTTGTACTACTGTAGGCATAGCTCAGAGAAAACCCCTTTCCATCGCCGCTGAATAGTTGTGAGATGCATTGCTGAAGATCTCAGCTTTTTTCTACAGGAGAAGTAATATCAAGATGTGTTTTTTACAGAGTCTTAGCAGTGATTTCAGTCTTGATCTAAAAATAAGAAAATAATTCTCCATGACACTTTTTCAATATTGCTTTTGATCTCCTTTGGTATATCTCCTGCGGGACGTATCAGCTAATGCAGTAACACGTTATCATTTGTGTAGTGCTCTGATTCTAATGCACCTGACTAAACTGTGCTCCCACAGACACTTCAGGTGAAGGAAAAGTCTGGTTTAAATACAGACAAGAGAAGCCAGAATATTGTCTCTATCAGGAAATTGCAAAGGTGTAGATCATATCTATCTTCTTGTCTTGTGTTATGCCCATGAAGCTATGGGATATATAGCATGAGTGGGATTTGACTTGAAATTAAGGTGTCTTTAGCTGGGTGTCATCTGTCACCCATATCTTTAAGTTCCCATTACGCTGAGCAGAGAGCAAGGACTCCCGTCAGTGTCACAGTTCATACAGGTATCCGATCTGTTTTAAAATGGTTTAGGGTATTTGTGATAGCTTCAAAGATTTGGCAAACATGTCAGAACATACACAGGAGAGAAATGCTTTGCTAGACCAGCAGCTGGAGAGAGAGACACCCAAAGGCTTCCCAGACAGCTCTAAATGGCCATGTTCAAGCAGCTAAATTGCAACCTAGGTTGACAGTCAGCAAAACCATTTCCTAGGCTCCATTATCTATATGGATTAAATTTCTATTGACTGCAACACGAGCTAAGACACAAAGCTCACATTTAGTGGTTCAACTCTCCAAGCGAATCCTTCTCAGTCTCTCTAACTAGTGAAGAAGAGTCCTGTGGAGACAGCTGAACTAGCTCTTTGTAGGAAACAGTTTTGATAGGAAAAGATCAAGCTCAGATACTGGGTCTAGTCAGCCTGGGGGGCTGCCCTGCAGCACGGCGGTCCTGCTTCCCCCTCCAGCAGCTCCGTCCATGGATCTCTGTAGAAAGCTGCAAGGAGCAGGGCAACCTCTCTAGGCATCGGAAGTGTTTTGCTAATGTACCTACCCAGTGCTACCAATCTTTTTTCTCTCATTCCCAGCCAAACACATCTCATTATGCTTTGACATTATTGTTGTTATCTGAATTTCAAAAGTTTTTATTTCATGGGTAATTTGCAACATTTAACTTAAATAACTTGGAAGCCATAACAACTACCAAGTAAAGCAACAGAATATCTGCATAACTTGCTTGTTCCTCATTAAACAGACAAATCCTTAAGGATTTATTATTATTAAAGCTAAAATGATCCAAGTATACCAACTGCATTTGGGGTTGTAAATTCTTTGTCAAGTTTCAGTCAAATACTAATGGAAATGTCCCAGACTAGAAATCAGATAAAAGAAAGTTAATAAAGGAATTTCTCAGAGACCCTTTGTAAAATGGAGACCTAATGAAGAAAGCAAATGATTCAAAATAGACGTAAAAATTAATGATAACTATCTGATGCTATTTAAACAGACAATAACCATCAATAAAAAGGAAGTTTTAACAAATGTGTTTCATCTCAAAAAATATATTAACCACTTTTCACAGTCTGGAACCTTCATCACTCAATAATAGATAATATTTACTTTCTCCTGCTGGGGAGACTTTTTTACGTTTTTAATGGAATACATGGAATGTAGGTTACCATAGTTACAGCAGAATTTCAGAATGAGTTTTGTTTTATCATAATTGCTGCATATTAGTATATAAACAGCTGAACTCCATCTTCCACTGGTAGCACTAATTTGTGCCTAGAGACGATTGTCTCCCCTCAGAAAATCGAACCACAGCTTAAAATATGCTGTAAGTTTGTGGTCCTCCCCAGAGGGAGTGGAAAGTTTCTGCAAGTCAAGCTGTTTTTTGTTTAGAGCCTGGGACTGCTGGGATCAGTAGCAGAGAAAGGTGAAGCTGCAAAAATCCATCACCAGCAGCAAAGGGAAATTAAAACTGTTCCCTACCCCACCCCAGACATGCTGAATTATAACCATATTACTTCCCATCACTACTGTTTCTGAGCAGACCTGAACACTAATGAATTTGGCTGGGATTTTTACAGAATCCTAAGAGAGTTTGGAAACTAACAAGGAATGCAACATAGGCTCTATAAAGATTCCAGCTTTTATCGTCATAGTGTTTTCTGACATAGGAAACTATTGTTCCCAGGTTACAGAAGGCAGGAAAGAAGAGCTGCTTCATCATGGATCCCTTATTCATCCCCATAAAGACTAATACACATCAGATAACTGCTTTATTCTTTAGAGAGAGGAGTTCTGAAAGTAATTTTTTCTAGTGTGAATTATAGGATTTTTAATCTCTCCCAGAAATATTGAAAGGCAGGAGATGATAGCATCACAGAAAATATGTGTATGAGGTAGAAATAGAACCCAGAAATTAAAAAGCCTAACTTAGATCTTAACTACTAGCTCAACTGCTCCCTGCAAGGAATTACACATTCAGGATTTCCACTGCACTCCCATATTGCTCCACGTTGAGAAGTCAAATGAAACTTCAAATAATACTTGTGCTGAAGTGCTTGAAAATCCAATATGCCCGAAATGGTGGCTGTTATGATTCCCTGAACAGAAGAAAAGTCTTCCAAGAGTGGTCAATGACTGACAGCCCAACAAGCTTTTTTCTGTTTCTTTAAAATGCCATGATCCTGCAAGTCAAATGCAAAGGGAAAGACAGTATGTCATATACAATATGGAAGGACAAGAAACTAATGTCAAGTCAAAGATTGCCTTCTCCAGTGTGACAGCAATTGCACGGATCAGTGGATTCCAGAAGATAGTAGTCTTAAACATGATACAATTTAATGACTACAGTTTTGTAACCGAAGATGACTCAAGTGGCACATTGCATAACTGAAGCACTGAAAAAAAGCACAGTAACCTAGTAATACCTGTTGTTTCCCTCATAGTCACAAAGGGAAATATTTTCATTAACATTACAGATGACAAATTGTTTTATAAAATCAAAGTAAATCTGTCTTATATCTTTTCATAGAAATTTAGAGAAAACGTCTTCTTTTCATATCATGTTCTTTACTGTTTATGTTTTGGGCATCGTTGTTATCAAGACAATGAATTAAGGCTTCACACTTCTTGGCTTTATTCATGCTCCAGCCTAGGGCGGGGACATATATTTATAAACTCCACCCTTGAGATTTTATGGACAGGAATGTCCAAGAAAAGATGTTTTTCCCTCTTGATCATGAACTTAGTAGATGTTTACACATCAGTATTCTCACGTGGTATGCTTCCTCCTCCTTAAAAGAACAAGGCAAGGTGATTTACCAAACCCTTCACACCCTTGTAGCTTCAAAGAGTCTCACACACAAAAAACTTTCCTCATACAATTAGAAATGCTGAATACTTTCATTTGAATCCAAACGTAACCACTGATCATCTGGGAAGAGAAAAAAGGGTGACATCTGTTGGATAAACTGCAATTTTTACCTCATCCAGCTCCAGTTTGGGGCCCATTTACTTTATGTTTAGAGTTACAGCTGGCAGAATAAGTGACTTTTGTCATGCACTGGAGAAGAAGCAGGTGCTTGTGCCCACCAAGGGTGCCTGTTTATTGCTTTCAATGCATCTTTCGATGTTTGGTTCATTTTTCTCCCATTATCCATTCTCATGCCTTTCATCTAGTAATATAAGATACTAACTGCAAAAGTGCATCATGAGACCAAGTAGGATTTATATGTGATAGTGTACAAACACACAGAAAAAGTCAGTCTTTATCCCCAAATCCTTTAGCGCAAATAAACACGCTCAAGACAAAGGATGGGAAGAAAAGAAAGCAGACTGTCTTGTCCAAGATAACATGAGAACAGAGACCAGTCTCCTTCATCCCATATACTCTTTATAGACAGTTTTATGGTGACTTTTTTCCCAATGTCTTTGATTAATGTATTTGTTACCAGTTTTCTCTTTTTACCCCAAACAAACAAACAAACAAACAAAAAAAAAAAAAAAATACCCAAGGTAAACCCTTAATGCAATGTTCCATACATGAGCCAGAGTACTTCAGTGCAGGAGATGATTTTGCAGTATGTGAGAAAGAGAGTAAAATTTTCAATATCGCTCAGCAATTAGCATCCTGCTCTCTGAACGTTTTGCCCTTTGTTTTGAGACCCGAATGAGACATGGAGCACCACAGAATATATCTAGAAACTGGAGTTTAATCTTGGCCATGAATGTGCAGGGAATTGGTGTCTCCCACTGACTCCATACTGTTATGTCCCAATCTGATTGCCTGTCAGGTCCTCACCCATACAGAATCAGGGCTCTCACCCACATCATGGGTCTTCTCCAGGCTTGTCAGGACTGAGGTCCTATTTCATAGTACCTCTTTTTTTCACAGTTATCTTCGTACATTTGTACTCTCCTTAGATTCTCCTTCTTTCCTTATACTGTGTACTTTAATGTAGACTATACCAGTAACTAATTCGCTACTTATTTTCTTTCTTCCTTAGCTCTGCACAACAAAATAGAGAGAGAAAGAAATAGATACTTGTAAGCAAAGAATTGCAAGTGTGTCGAGAAGGCACTATTAGTAAGAAATGTGGGGGAAGGAGGGTGGGGTGTCCTTTAAGAGGTATTGAACCATTGACCTTAAGAATTTTCTGTCATGGTCCAGAGAGAAGTCACTAAAGCACCTCACCACAGGAAAGAAATGAGAAATTTTGAGGGCTATTGAGCACTGAATTCTCGTGGTGGCTCAGCAAAATGTTACTTAGAACAGGTGTTCCTGTAATTGTGATACATTTAGGAAGTTTACAGTGTTCAATAGCCCCCCAAGATGTACTAATACCTCTCTAATGTCTCTAGAAATAGTATGCTGGACTGTCAAAGAGAATGGAATAAAACATCTCTCAAGCCTGGCTGAAGATATTTGCAATTCAGCATATATTTCTTGTGTACTTGTTTTTTTCCAGAATTAAGGAGGAGGTTTTGGATCAGGTCCTGAAAGATCCCATCATACCGCAAGAGACTTCTATTGTTTCAAACTGTTTAAGGCTACTGTCCTGGAACCTTAACCTTTCTTTTCTCAAACAGAAAGGGAGAGCTTTTATTTTTCAAGCAAAACCTTGGCTATTTCAGAGATCAACCCGAAGGGCAGGAAAACCCCCATAGGACAGGTGTAATTTTAAGGCTCTAGGCCCATACATAGTGAGAACAGTTGGGAAGCAATCTTTTCCACGGTTTTAAATCCAGATGCTATTATTATAGCATAAACATAATATGGCCAATTTGCAATTTCAATTAACAATAAACTATAACTATTTAATAAAAATGGAAAACAGATGGTCAAAATAAAATAAAATGCCCATGGCTATCAAATTTGCTCAAATTAAATAGAAGAGCAGGAAAGAAAAGTACATTCAATAAGAAAAGAAAAGAATTACCAACCCTGAGGAGATTTGGGAGGACTAGAAGAGAGAAATGACCAGAATGCGTTCTCCCAAAGTAACTTAAGTATTTTTGTATGCTTAGATTCAGTACTTCTGTGCTGGAACTTTGACAAATTCTGCAAATAGGAACAAATATACAAAAAAACGATAAAAGTTTGGTGAAAAAATGTGGCAAGTGACACAGTTAGGTATCATTAAGTGTGCAGCACCGTAGGAGGTGCATGAATCATTGAATGGGCTAGGATCTTTTCATATGTTAAAAAGCCAATTTGACTAAATGAGGAGGAAAAGGAGATGGTTGGGTTTTTCACAGTGTCAAAAATGGAGGCTTTTTTTTTTTTGTACTTCAAGTGAAGCAGGTATCTGAAGGCCTGACAAACTGCAGTGGGAGTGAACTGTAAATAGGCATGTAACACAACAAGGTCACAGCTTTTGACCTCTGTGATTATCCAGGGATATTTTACTAGCTGCAAACCATTTTCTTTCAAAGGAATGATTCAGCATGGAATTGAATTCAGTATGTCATTTCACGCTAGACCTGGGCAAACTATTATTGGGAAACATTTTAGCTAATAGATTAGACCCTTTTTTTTGGTTGGCAGACTATTAGTAAAAATATTATGATCCCTATAAATGTGTTCATTTTCTTTAAATCATTGAAGCGCTTTGTACAAACATTTTTCAATCAGCTTGCCTGTTGCAAATTTTTCATGTAATTATGTCTTTGACTATTCAGCACATGTTCTTTGCTATTCAAAGGTTGTGACTGGCGATCCCAGTTTCATGGCAGTTTCCCTCACTGTTTGCCTGAAGCTCTAAATGTCCATAAATGGAGTCGGAGAATAGCTGAGGCAAATAGCAGGTAACTGCATTCATAAACAGGTGGTTTGGGGTTTGTAAGTTTATTGGTAAATGAATGAAGAAGAGCCATTCCCAAATTATCCTGCAAACAGGAACACTGACCAAATGTTCAGTGCGGGTTTACATGTGTCCTTTCAGCAGGTTTAACATGTGTCCCGTTAGCCCAGTGAGGCACCTGGATCCCACATTATCGTGGACTTACAGCTCTTCTTCCTATTTAGACAAGCCAGGATATTTTGCTGCTAATCATATCTCTCCCCAAGGACTACTCCCTTTGGCGGTGAACACAGCTGAATTGAAAAGCAATTCAGGACTTGCCAGAATGCCTGTCAGTTTCTACCACATTTTCCAAGCTCAATTTCAGACAAACAGTACCATGATGATATAGCAAGTACTCAATACCAACACTTCAAGCCTCAGCAGAGAGAAGCAGAGCTGACGGTAAGACCCTTAATCAGGATGCATGAACAAGCAACAATTCAGTTTACTCTTGTAGAGCTGTGCTGAGACAAATAAATCTTTCCATAAAGCTACAGAAACTGAGCTTAAAAAACCAAAAAGCTAACCCATTTTGAGCCCATAAGGTCAGATAAACCGAACCTGAAAGCTTTCCTGCAAAACTCAAAATCTCACATTCTCACATTTTTCAAGTAATACATTGCTTCTTCGGAATCTTTTTTTTCATTGTAGTGGTTATGACTTTAGTTGCTGTTTCAGATAATCCTTAAACATCACACCTAAACTAGTGACAAAAAGACAGACACAATTCTAGCAAGTCCCATCACAAGGGATTACATGACCAGCCGTGATTTTACCCTTGGGCTCCACACACAAATATTACGGAGCACAGAGAGGAGCTCCGCTCTCCTATACACTTCCGAAAACCACAGATCCTTCAAAATCTTTCACTGTTGAGTACCCTAAACTTCCTTATGTGGACCCTGTCTTGAAACGTCCTCTCCCCTGACTGGGTGACCTGTCAGGAGAAGAGAGGTAGCCTGAGCTGTAGATGGGGAGTGGCATGCCTGGACCTCAATACTAGGCATGACCATTGTGTGAGCTGGGTAGTTGAGTCTCATAAAAGACGGTCTGCAAGCCAAAGAGACACTGTGCCAGCTGACAAATGACTAATGTTCAAAACATGAGTCTTAAGAGTTTAACATATGTGCTACGCCATTCCCTGCAGCCTCCATTTTAAACTCCTATTCAAATAGGTACCAGAAATTAATTTAGGGATCCCAGTTTTCCAAGTTTTCTCTCACTCCATCAATCAATTTCAACCTCTGCTACAGCCAGTGGGCAGTTTTACATGTAGGCAAAACCAGATGCTGCCCAGGGCGACAGGGTGATGAATCCTGCAAAGTCCTATCACCATGAATACTTACAGAACTGTCCGTTGCCTTATTCTTAGGTGAGACTTTTAAAAAGAAAAAGTACTAACTCTGGGTGTCTGGACTAACAGAGCTTCTCTTCCTGTTCTGCACTCTCTGTGCAGGATACTTGACTAGATGGGAGTAAGGGAAACACTTACACTTCAATGATCGTAATTTAAGCTGAGAAAAGTTGAATTATAAAGTAATATTATAATACCATAATTACCCTAGAACTGTGCCCCATGTTTAACAATAGCTGTCTGCAGTGCCATTAAAATAATGACTTTCAGATTTGCCAAATCTTTTATTATGAGAAATCCTGGCTACAAAAATCTTTAAGACCGTTTTTTCAATTGGTGTAAATTGGTGTACTTCCACTGAAGTCACTGCATGAAGATATGACCTTTATGGTCAAAGGACCCAAAATGTTCAGCAATTAGGTAAGCAGGCAGTGCTCCAGTAACATCTGATGTTATGACACATGGCTCAAATTTGTTCAGAGAAGCTGAAATTATTTAAGCTGATATACTTAAAAGTACAGAAAAGTGTGAAGTAAGTGTATATCGTGTATGGGATACCTTTCCTACCTATTTAGACCTGTTGCAGAAGTACAAATCAACAGCGTGCTGTCACATATCTGAATATATGTAATGCAAAAAAATGTTGGCTCAGAGGACAAATCTAGCCTTCTTTTCTACAACCACCCCTAGCAGTCTCCCATATAGTGACAGCCAGATGACCATAGCATGTTGTTACATCTTTCTTCTTTTGAAAATATGCTTAAATGAGTAAAAAAAATATACTAATTTGATTATCTGTACTTATCATGTTTTATTGATACAGTATCAGCAATATTTATGTCTTTGTTTTTAGCAGGTTGCTACCAAATTGCAAAAGCTACTAATTCACCACTCACTCTCCTGGAAGCAGTCTTAATTTTTATATATTCCCATATCCAATACTAGAAGCAGAGCAGTGATGCGGTGGTGAATGCTGACTTTTCACTGAATTCTACCATAGCTCAGATAACAGCTTTTTGTCTCCATGGCACTCTCCTAAGGCCAGAAGAGAACTATCCAGTCCAGCCTCCTGACTACTGTGCTGTGTTTGAACTGCTGCTATATCCCTAACTGACTTTTAAAGTTAATGTCATTATGGATGCAGCCTGACTTCACCCACTAATAGGCATCAGAATATCCACAAGAACAGCTGGGAGAAGGGAAATGAAAGAAAAGGAAAGAGAGAGATAAAAAGAGAAGCTGAGAAACAACATATGAATGCCATGGGAAAAGCTTCATTTTTAGTTTGCACACTGACAGCTACAAAGAATTTGCACAAGAAAAACACCTCTGGTAAGGTATGCTGGTATCCAGCTATACTCCCTGTTAGTTCAGAAAACCTTTCATTCCATTAATATTGCTTTCCTGCATTGTCATAGCGGGGGAAGGCTATAAGGATTTCCATGATGCAGCCTTTCCTTCTGCAAAAGTAGCGTCAGGAGTTTTCTTCTCTGCTCAGTCCCCTGTTACTATAAAACCAGTTGGTGCCTCTTGCAGTGAAACCATGGATCTGCCTTGTTCCTCTTTTATTTAGACCTCCTCACCTCTTGCTTGAAACTAGCTCATGGATTTAACAGATATTGAAGAGAAGAGAGTCTGACAAACTAGTGCAAACACAAACCCCTCATTTTCTTCAAATGTTAGACTGAAAAGCATCTCCTTGCTTCTACTCTTTTTCCCTCTACTTAGTCAACAGAGGTATCGATCTCAATCTATCGGGTGTTTACTCCACTGTTGGGTTCTCAGTGCAAGAATTTTAGACTTCCATAAGCTTAGACATTAGATTCTATATTTTCATTTTAAGTATTCCTACTTGGGCAAAACTTGTTCTGCACCTAATTTTAATATAAGAATGGCCAGAGTGATAGCCAAAGTCTATCTAGTCAAACATCTTCAATGCAAGCTGCAAAATTTTGCATCTCTCTCATTAATTCAGTCTTCCATTTGTAAATAGAGACAATTTGTTACACCAGCATACATTTTTGTAAAGTTTAAACATTACACCAGCAATGTAGTTCACAGTTGGTTTGTATGTACCATCTGGGCTTTGTATATAAAAAAAGGTACCTAGTCTTAATTTTGGAAGCGCTTGCGGGAGGATCTATTATATACTGTGCTGGTTTAATCTGCTTCATGTTTGGAAGGTAATAATTCAGTAGTATTTCTAGGAGTTGGCAGTTGGTGTGCCATCTGGGGTGGTAAAGGCTCCACATATGGGAGATGGTATGGTCCCAAATATTCATCTCTCTACCACCCTTCCCACTAAAGGAAACTTTCACTTAAAGAAGCAAAATTCATTACAAGTGTAGTATGCTGCCATGAAGGTGAAAGGTAAAGAGATATCTATAGTGTATATCTACTCATGCAGTATTGCTCCCTCACAATACTCTTCTAATGTGGCAAGTAAATGTTGCTTGTAATCAACCTAATAGTATTTTTCTCAACTTCCTCCCATTGTTCTTGTTTTATACTTTTCTGCATCACACAAAACTCCTCTCCATCCTTGAGATTTGTACTCCTTTGCTGTTTGGAGACTACCAGGTACTCTTCTATCTGTTAGTTAAGCCTACATGGAGGACTATATTATCATGTAGTCTAAGCTTCTTCATATTGATTGGGAGAAAGGGATTTCAATACATGTACAAATTCAGTGTTTTTAATCTAGACCATTATAGTTTATCCATTTTAATCTTTCTTCACTGCATCTGACCATTTGGCTATCACTTTAGTTTCTTACAGTTCCTTTCATTAATCATTCCAAGAATGCAATTTTATGCTTTGAGTGCCAGAGCTGTATAGACGAGGTCTGTTTCTGTGTTCAAAATTAAACTACTCTTCTGAAATATTACTTTATCACCTTATTCCATGAGGCAATAATACATATGTACCTATAACTTCACTTGCCCTTTTTGTTGCCCTTTCAAGTTGTGCCCATTATCTGCCACAATTATATTTTATTCTCTCATATTTTCCAGATTGTTAAATACTTGTTCAATATTTGCTTCAAATTATACCAGCAACAGTGCCTTGTACTTTTATCATTTATTTATTACTTTACCACATCAATCTCTGACACATTGTATTATTCTTTCCCCATAAAGGCGTTCAAGGCTCCTCCCAATTTATGTCATGGGTTAATGAGCTGACTCATTCTCCTTTCCAAATCAGGAATGAAGATGTTAAACAAGTCTTGATTTAATACCAGCATTGCAGCAAATGACTATGTATCTCCCTTCAACTTGATCCATCAATATTCTTTGTTTATGGCCTTTAAGCTAATCTTCAATCTATGCGACAGTCCGCATATTTGTCAATTTGAATTAATTGTATGAGATTTCATGGATGGTATATCAAATGCTTTACTGAAGTCAAACTATATTAGGTCTGCCATTTTCCTTTCATTTGCTTATTTGGTAATGCTATCAGAAGAAGCAATCAAATTTGTCTGATAAGATTTATTCTCATAAATCATGCTGCTTATTACTCATGGTTCTCTTATCCATTGAGGACCATGTTGTGCCTGTAAGGGACAGTTCTTCCATACAATGATTCTGACTTGACTACTTGCCCCCCAAAAATAAAACTCATTGAGCAGTATGTTAATCTTGGGTCCTAATATTAGGTTAGGGATCTGTTTCAGCATTAATCAGCAAGATTCTTCTCTATTTATTTCAGTGAACTTTAGGTTAAGTCATTGTACCAAATGTTAGGTTATTTTTCCTATGTATTATGTATCACATTGTGTTTTTTATTGTGGGTTAAAGAAAACCAGTAAAACTACAAGAATCAAGAGGCAAAGCACAATGTGTCCCTTTTATGCATTAGAGAAAAACATCAGTCATTTCCAGCTTACAGACTCCTAGCATTTTGAAAGGTCCATTGCACAGGAAATAAAATCATAACCATTGCATATGCTGCGGGTTTTTCATGGCCACTGCTGTTGCACTTGCCTCTCTTTTACCTGATATAGCAGAGATTAAACAAGAGACCTCCAACATGGAAACAGATTAAACAAGATACTTTATAAAGCCAAACTCCATAGCTAGAACTGTTAACAAGACCACAACTTCTGCATTTTGATTTTCAATAGAAGAAGAAGATGTCTTCAAAAGGAGATGTCTTCACTGCCTGTTACTTTGGCAGTGCTGTTTGCTACCCTATTTCTAAGACATCAACACATCTCAAAAACTAATCTCCCAGTAAAATTGAAATTCCTCTGTAAAAAAGTAGTATGACCATTTGTCTGGCTAAATGAGGCGTGTTGGGTGGTTTGGGTTAGTTCTGCTGAATTTCATGCTCCCCTTTGGGTCAGAAAATCAGTCACCCAACAGGATCCTCCAGCCACGTGTTAGCTCTACAGTTTCCTAAAACACAGTTCTCCCAGTTTCACACTACTGCCTCCACCATGCACCTTCCAGCCATTGCCCTTCAGAGATACACATTTCTTTCTACAATGAGTTTCCAGTTCTCACTCTTTTTCAGTTCTCCTGTTAGATGAGGCAGCTGAGAAGAGAGGCAGATTTTCTGGGAATCCAGCTTCAGACATCTAAAGGATAGGTGATGAAGCCCAAATTTCCACTCTAGGCTCCCCTTATTTCTAGAACCCCTTCTAGCTTCTAGCAGACAACCTGATCTGTCCCAGAGGCCTATTTTGCAATAAAATAATCTCTGTCTAGAGTCCAACAGCTCCAAAAGATGATATCCATCTATTCCACTACAGTGATCCAAAGGAACTTAGAATGGTGAACTATATTTTAGATGCCAAAGTTATGGTATATGAATCCCACATAGTGTCTCATAAAGGCACATAAAAATAATGTCATAAGACAAACTCAGAAAGGTCCTTGTGTCCCAGAAGAGCAACTCCTAGTAAATGATCTCAGCTGAGTGTAAGTCTCAAATGACAACATTTGCCAGCTGCACAAATTCTGTGGATATGTCATTAAGGGATGATGTTATCAGGCCATCTACCTCATGGTATAAATAGTTATACCTCTATCAATTCCTCTAGGACCCTATTGATTAATACTTTCTGAGAAGCAATTTGAATGTTTCAAATGTTGTAATGGTCTTCTATTAATAACATTACTTCTGGTGCAGGAACACGGCTGTTTCTCTCCTCTTTTTGTTGATACAGCTGTAGACACAAAAACAATTTCATTATTTACTCTAAACATCCAATTAAATTAACACTTGCTTAAAGATTTTTTGAAATAATTCATGAATTTGTGGGTTTTTTCCTCTCTAGAGCCTAAACCTACATGCTGGAACAGTTTGTTTGTCCACAATTTATCCTGAAAATGGGTGTGTTGAACTAGAAAATTTCTCCCCCTCCCTTTCTCTGTAGCTTTCCCTGTTTTTTTTCTATCAAAACTTATTGTACTTGTCTAGCTTTAGCTCTGAAAATGTATGGGCCAATCTAAAATATATTGCCCTTTCCCCCGAAATAACAATTGACACAATGTAGTCCAGTTCTACTTACATAAAACTGAGAGGTTCGTAGTGATCCATGACCTTGTAAGGCTCATTATTAGATAGATACCAATTTGTCATGCTGTGCCTAGCTATCAGCTTTCCTAGTCACTCACTTCATGCTTCTAGTGGCAAATTATATTTGACTTTCAATTTAAAATCCAGGGTACTTTAATGTAAAACCTCAGTATAATAATGGTGATGAAGCAGCAGGGCATGCAATTTGACAGAATGGATTTTTCTAGTTTATTGTGGCAGATTCCCCTCCTCCAACCTCCAAAAGGAAGAAAAGAAGGCAAGAAAGAAAGAAAGGAAGAAAAAGAAAGCCAACAACAGAGTCTTGAAATCCTGATGGAAGCTGGGAAGACGGTAGACGCAGCATCATGTTGTCATTTAAAAAAGGAGGCTCTACTGACCTAATCCAAAGCTGTTAGAAATCTTTTCAGGTTGCTCACTAAGCCCAAGTTAAGATACATTAAATGCATCATGACAAGCTATAATTCATGAATGAAGATTTAATTCCTTCTTAATGAAAAAAAAATTATTCATACTTCTTTTGCTGAGGTGCTGAACTTAATACATGTTACACAGTTCCTGTCAGACATAAGTAATGCTGATCTCCTTTGTCTTGATGCCAAGCACCTACTATTAACAGTGTCACTGGCATGTAAACCCTGACACAATGGATGTATTTTTCAGTATTTTTTAATGAGTATTTGGTTTTGAACAATGCCTTGTATGGGATGCAGGGCTGTGGAAACTTCCCACTTCAAGCAAAATGTACATTGATTGTATTATTATGTTTTGGGGATCTATATTTTTATTGTAGAAACATATCATGACATGAATTCCAATTGGGCAGTATGGAACACTATGTAACACACTTAATTTACTTCTTTCTCTCCTTTCTTTTTTTACATGTAGTAAAGATCACAGAATCACAGAATCATCATGGTTGGAAAGGACCTCTGAGATCACCAAGTCCAGCCATACACACACAAAACAGCCCAACAATCTTGGGCACTGCAGCATGCGCTGAAGCGCCACATCTAGGTTTCTTAAATACCTCCAGGGATGGTGACTCCACCACCTCCCTGGGCAGGCTGTTCCAGTGCCTGACCTCTCTTTCAGTAAAGTAATTCTTCCTATCTAATCTAAACCTCCCCTGCTGCAACTTCAGACCATTTCCTCTGGTCCTGTCATTATTCCCTTGGGAGAAGAGGCCAACACCCACCTCTCCACAACCTCCTTTCAGGTAGTTGTAGAGGGCAATGAGGTCTCCCCTCAGCCTCCTCTTCTCCAAACTAAACATGTCCAGTTCTCTAGATCCCTCACCAGCTTGGTAGCTCTCCTCTGGACATGGTCCAGCACTTCGATGTTCTTCTTGTAGTGAGGGGCCCAGAATCGAACACAGTACTCGAGGTGAGGCCTCATCAATGGCAAGTACAGAGGCGCAATCACTTCCCTACTCCTGCTGTCCATGCTATTTCTATGGATGATGATCCATGCATTTGAAATCTGAGCTTCATTTTGAATGTGATTCAGCTCATCTAGATTTGGTCACCTAAAAATTAAGTATCTGTGTAAAGTTAATTGTATAAACCCTTTGTAGAGCCAAAGAAAAAAAAATACCTCTAAGGATAAATCAGCCAATGTATTTCAGAGTGGGATTCATCTCAATCAACTTCAGGCTTCTAGCAGTTATGTACTAAAGTTCTAGGAGTAACTTTAAACTCCCTTCTTAGCCAACAAATAGAAATAAGGCTTTTTTGAAAGTGATTAATCTGATTTATATTATACACTATTTTAGAGTAAAATTATTACCCTCTAGGTGTATTTATTTCTCTGTTAAGGAAACTGTTAAAAGTCATTTTATCAGACTTGTATGTCCAGCTTCAAGACTTATAGGTTAGCATAGGTGTTTCCTTACACTTCAACTCTCAAAATCCTGATAAACTGAATGATCTTGCAGAGAAGCCTATGTCTCTCCTTTGAAAATCAAAAGTTTACTTTAAATGTTTAATTTTTAGATAAACAAGATAACAGACAATAAGATTTGCTGCTGAAAACTCACACATGTAACATCAAACATCCTCACACTGAAGTAGTAATTCCTTGTTTTGTGTACAAAGTTTTGTGTCTGTCTGAGCTACTGTATAGTAGACCAGACTGAGTTGTGCATAGCAGCTACATCTTTTAGTAGCAAAAATTTCAAAAAGAAGAATCATAGAATCATTTAGGTTGGAAAAGACTTCTGATATCATCAAGTCCAACCTAGCACTACCAAGTCCACCACTGAACCATGTCCCCAAGCGTGACATTGACAGATCTCTTAAATACCTTCAGGTGTGGTGACTCAACCACTTCCCTGGGCAGCCTGTTCCAGTGCTTGATAACCCTTTTGGGGAAGAAATTTTTCCTAATATTCAGTCTAAACCTCAACTGGTGCAACTTGAGGCCATTTCCTCTTGTCCTATTATCATATGTTACTTGGGAAAAGACACTGACTCTTACCTCACTACAATCTCCTTTCAAGTAGTTGTAGAGAGCAATGAGGTCTCCCCTTAGCCTCCTTTTCTCCAGGCTAAACAACTCCAGTTTCCTCAGCTGCTCATCATAAGACTTGTGTTCTAGACCCCTCACCAGCTTCATCACCCTTCTCTGGACACGTTCCATCACCTCAGTGTCTTTCTTGTAGTGAGGGGCCCAAAACTGAACACAGTGTTCGAGGTGGGGCCACATCAACACTGAGTACAGGGGGATGATCACATCCCTAGTCATGCTGGCCATACTGTTTCTGGTACAAGCCAGGATGCTTTTGGCCTTCTTGGCCACCTGGGCACACTGCTGGCTCATATTCAGTCAGCCATTGGCCAATACTCCCAGGTCCTGTTCCTCTCCAGCTACTGTTCCCCAAGCCTGTAGCACTGCATGAGGTTGTTATGGTGCAAGTGTAGGACCTGGCACTTGGCACCTTGTTCAACCTTTTACCACTGGCCTCGGACCATCGATCCAGCCTGTCCAGATCCCTCTGTAGAGCCTTTCTACCCTCAAGCAGATCAACACTCCAGCCCAACCTGGTGTCGTCTGCAAATTTATTGAGAGTGTGCTCAATCCCTTTGTCCAGATCATTGATAAAGGTATTAAACAGAACTGGCCCCAGTACTGCACCCTGGGGAACATCACTTGTGACTGGCCGCCAACTGGGTTTAACTCCATTCACCACCACTCTTTGGGCCTGGTCATCCAGCCAGAAAAATGTACACCTGTCCAAGGCATGAGCAGCCAGTTTCTCCAGGAGAATGCTGTGGGAAAAGGTGTCAAAGGCTTTACTACACTCTAGGTAGACAACATCCACAGCCTTTCCCTCATCCACTAGGCAGGTCACCTTGTGATAGAAGGAGATCGGGTTAGTGAAGCAGGACCTGTCTTTCATAAACCCGTGCTGACTGTGCCTGATCTCCAGGTTGTCCTGTATGTGCTGTGGGATGGCACTCAAGACGATCTGCTGCATAACCTTCCCTGGCACCAAGGTCAGACTGGCAGGCCTGTAGTTCCATGGATCCTTCTTCTGGCCCTTCTTATAGATGGGCATCACATTTGCTAACCTAATGTCCATCGCCCCAGCATTTCCAGGGATCACCCCAGTGGCTTCCAGCTCTTCTTGTTTTTTTGCCCACACTGCGTGCATTGATGTAAGTGCACTTCAGTTGAGCTATTGATCCCACGACCTCTCTGGGGGAAGAAGCCCTAATTCCTACGTGACCATTCCCTAGCACTTCTGTGGTTTCTAACACATCAATAACCTAAATGAAACAAAAAGTAGGATTCTAGGTAGTAAAAGCAGTTCTTTCCTAGAAGATGGTAGCACTGACACTCCAAAAGCACAGACACAATACCTTTTTTTTTTTTTTTGCCAGGCAGCTGCTGGAAACAAAAGGAGAGAGTAAAAGCAAAATTCAGAAGGAGCACACTAAGGGTAGAATTTCAGCATCTGAACAGAGTCATTTTGTGCTACTTTAAGTTCCAAAAAGTATCCTGGCTGTCCTTCAGCTTCCATCTAAAAGATATGGATCTGCCATCTGTGACAAATTTACAGCCCATGTGGATGTTCTGGATAATAAAAACTGTCGGTGGCACAAGGAACCTACATATGAGTAACTGAATCCCACCCTGTATGTCTACATCTCAGCTACTCGTCTTGTGTTTCCTTTATAGTTATGAGGCACTCAGAGAGGATAATTCATCTGAGCAGTTTCAGGTGTCTCGTGTAGACTAAGATGAGTTGCTCCATGCAGTGAGCAACTTGAGTTGCGAGTTTTCTTCACTGACTATAAAATAAGTCCAGGATTTCTCTTTTAGATGTCTTCACTGTAGATATAGTCATTTAGTCAGACAACTCTCACACTCAATCTAACATATAAAGCTCTTTTGACTTTTCAGAAGGTAGAAACATGGGATGGCAAACAACACAGATTCATTCTGTTTTCATAACATAGTCCACAAAACACCTCAAAAGCACCACAGCTAGGGCCTTTGAGTACAAGGGATCAAAAGCGTTGAAGCTAGGGTATGTTACAGTGAAAAAGAATGAACATTACACATGCCACTAATATCATAGGCCCTTCCTGTAACAGACAATGACAATATTCAGATGATGCTAGGATGTGGACTACAGTCCACCTTACAGAGGAGAGCAAAAACCTAAAGCCTGCCTGGAACTAGGATAAATTTTCTTCTTGACTTCAAATTTGGCAAAATATTTGATGTGAAGCTGGTGATCAAAACATATAAACTAGGAAGTAAGCAACCAGGGTTGAAAAATGCCTCCTTCTTGATTGAAACAGGGATGACCACAGTCTCTCTGTAGAAATGGCCAGTTTCTGGTGTTTCTGAGAAAGAGGGTGAGAGAAAAGTCATTCATCACAAGAAAATAATGAAATCTTCCTGTCCCTTGCAGACAGGCAGCTGAAGTCCTGATATGTTTGGGTTATTCCACTACCATACAAATCAGGTACAACATATTTCTAGTATTGAAACTCATTTTTCCTCTACGTGGGTGTACAGCTCCATTTGCATGACGATGCTGGCTCTTCTTTATTTTGAATCTGTCCCTTGTCTCTCTGACACAGGTTTGGATGGCTATACATATCATACGTACCTATATACATATCAACAGACATCATCTACCTGGACTTATGCAAAGCGTTTGACACGATCCCGCATGACATCCTGGTCTCTAAATTGGAGAGACACAGATTGGACCACTGGACCACTAAGTGGATAAGGAACTGGCTGGATGGTCACACTCAAAGAGTTTCAGTCAATGGTTCGATGTCCAAGTGGAGACCAGTGAGGAGTGGTGTTCCTCAGGGGTCGGTACTGCAACCAATCCTGTTTTCCATCTTTGTCAGCAACATGGGCATGGATTGAGTGCGCCTGCTGTAAGTTTGCCAATGACACCAAGCTGTGTGGAGTGGTCGACACACTGGAGGGAAAGGATGCCATGCAGAAGGACCTGGACATACTTGAGAGTTGGGCTCATGTCAACCTCATGAAGTTCAACCAGGCCAAGTGCAATGTCCTGCACATGGGTCACAGCAACCCCAAGCACAAATACAGGCTGGGCAGAGAATGGATTGAGAGCAGCCCTGAGGAGAAGGACTTGGGGGTGTTGATGGATGAGAAGCTCAACATGAGCTGGCAATGTACCCAGAAAGCCAATCACATCCTGGGCCTGCATCAAAGGAAGCACAGCCAGCAGGTTGTGGGAGGTGGTTCTGCCGCTCTACTCCTCTCTTGTTGGACTCCACCTGGAGTACTGCATCCAGTTCTGGAGTCCCCAGCTTATGAAGGATATGGGCCTGTTGGAGCGAGTCCAGAGGAGGGCCACAAAAATTAACAGAGGGCTGGATGGAGCACCTCTCCTATGAGGATAGGCTGAGAGTTGTGGTTGTTCAGCCTGGAGAAGAGAAGGCTCCAGGGAGACCTTATAGTGGCCTTCCAGTATCTGAAGGGGGCCTACAAGAAAGATGGAGAGATACTTTTTCCAAGGGCATGTAGTGATAGGGTGAGGGGTGATGACTTCAAACTGGACAAGGGTAGATTTAGATTAGATATTAGGAAGAAATTTTTCACTGTGAGGGTGGTGAGGCACCGGAACAAGTTGCCCAGGGAACATGGATGGTGGATGCCCCATCCCTGGAAGTGTTTAAGGCCAGGCTGGATGGAGATCTGAGCAACCTGATCTAGTAGGAGGTGTCCCTGCCCATGGCAGGGGGGTTGGAACTAGATGGTCTTTAAGCTCCCTTTCAACTCTAACCATTTTATGATTCTATATGTTATGAGGTAATATTGCTAAGGATTACAGACCTAAATATGAATTGACTTTTCTTTCTTGTTTATTTTTGGATTAATATGCAATACATTTTCTGCGTTGCTTCCACTCTCCTGGTAGCTCAAAATTTTTCACAATACCACCTGGTGAGTTGCATGGTTACATTTTGTCCCTGTTGTGTTTTTTTCCAAGCATTAGCTGAGCAATTAATGAACAAATCAAATAAATTAGAGCTGTTGTATTTTCCTCTAGATGCAAATGTGAAGGATAATTTTTTAAAACACTTTTATATTTCTCCCTCATCCTCTGGGGAGGAAGTACAGGCTTCAAGTTCTAAATTACTCATTCCTGCTGGCATCAGATGTATGCCCCAAGGAGTTCATTTTCAGCTCAACAGACAAGGCTTTAACTACGTAAATTCATTTCTAAATAGAAAATAATATAATATAGCACTTTTCAGACAATCTCACACAGGTGCTTTAGTATCCATAAGGGAAAGAGCTAAAAAGGATCTAAGAATTGATACCTTTGTTTCCACACAGAGCATCTATGGTGCTGAAATCTCCCCCACTGGTTTAAGCTTTATATTAGTGAATGATGCTTAATACTAAATTAGATCAAACAAATTTTGGAATGAATCAAGACATTTATATAAAATCCTTCTCAAACTTACTTCAAGTCTTCCTAATCTCAGTGTTGCAGTATTGTTTCAAATTTTAGTTATTCACATAACAACATTAGTCTTCATCACAAGATCTAGGGGTTGCAGCTTCTGGAATTGAATAGGAGGATTTCAGAATTTTAAAATATATTGCTACCCTATTTATAGACAATAATCCAGAAATATAACCCAACAATGTTATAAAATCAGGTCAATAAAAAGATCTCAGATGTGTTTTCATAAACGCTCTCCCTGCCCACCGACTGCAGTCATGCTTTTAAGACCTTTTAAGGTTTCCTTTTTGTCCAGAAGCTGAACTTGTAAGAACAGCCTCAGGAGAATAGCTGGCCCAGGTTGTCTCAGGATTTCTGGTTATTTCTTATGCTGTTAGTACCAAATCAGATGACTATATTGTGACTCACATCAGAGAAGTAAAAAAAAAAAAATAAATACACAAACAAACAAAAAATACCTGTGAGCTTCTGGAGGGCTTTCATAAAGACAGAATGGAGGAGAAAAGGGAAAAAAGAGGGAAAGGTGATATCCACCCTGTATTCCAAACTGCTCCTGGGACTGCTGCTGAAGAAATCAATAGATGCAGCCAATGAGATTAACTCTCTTGCTTTACATAAAGCAGATGTTTAACTATTTTCTTGGTGTTAGAACATAGGCACCCATCTGACAGCTATGATGATAAGATTTATCCCAAGTTATTATGTTGTAGGAGACTATGATTATTTTCTTGTTCCTTTTAGTGCAGCGAGAGGCTTGTAAATACACGTCCTGGAGCCCAGCCCTGTAATAACTCAACCATGAAGATAACTGGCTGTAGGTAACCAAGAGTGTTAGCTAAGTGTGAATTCACTCCATGTCTATATGATTTCCCCCAGCATGGTTCAATTGCAAGCAGGGAAGTGTTGATACTATGGTTAGTATTCTGCAATCTATAAAATATTATTTGCTTGGCTTTTGTCACAGGAACTCTCAACTTTGCTAACATCAACATTTTTAAAAATTCTTTTAATAAATATTTCATTCTGCACATTACTTTGTCATTTCTTCCACAGGGAGTTCCACCAGTGTTCGGTCATATCTCAGAGTTACACAGTAACACAGAAAATATATTAAAATAAAAGGAAACTACTAAAGGGACTGTGCATTCTGGCAGCCAGAAACAGGAACAACTAAAATTTGCAGACAAACCTGTCATTCTTATAACTTTTAGTTTCTTATTCCCAAATAAGATATGCAGGCTGGTTTAGTTCTAGCTAACTTTTATCAAAAGCTTTGCCTCATGGCTCTTTATTCACAGACTGTTAAATGATTCAGTGCAAAGCAAACGGAAAGATTAATTTTGTGATGTGGCACAAAAAGAAACAATTTAGAGCAGGGATTAGGGATTGGACCAGCTCAGTGAAACTTCTGGAACAAGTCCATTATAACTACAGAACATTTCACAATAACCGTATCAGTGATTGCAGAAGAGACAGCCTTTTTTAGCGAAATTGAGAAAATGCATACAAACAGACTTTCTCCCCCTCTCTTTATTTTTCTGAAAGAAGTGAGAAGGGGAAAGGCTTTACAGACATGAAAAAATGATTGTTGGAAATAGAATAACAGGAAATTCTGAGTCAGATATCACTAATGAGACATCAGACTGGTAGATTGGTATTCATCTTTATACATGAGATACAGAACACAGCTAACTAGCCAGTGCTCACAAAATAGCAACTGGGGTAGGATATTTTGGCAGCTTGCTTATCATTCTATGTACTTTTAAATCTGGTTCATTTTCTTTGTTCTTAAAAGCCATTGTATCAATAAGAAATCCCTGTATCTTCTTTATTCCAGCTTGACACTGTAAAGGATGTTGTTATTTAAGCAGAAGGGAGCTGAAAAAATAAACCAGCTGAAAACAGTAATGATAATTCCTAGCAGAATTCTTTCTATCTCACATACACATTCACAGAGAGACTTATTCAACTAATGGCTATTTATGTTCTGTTCCCTCCTATACAAGCAGCTGTTAAAAAAACATGTTACCAATTGCATAACTCCATTGCAGCCTTTTTACTTCTTTCCCTTACTTGTTCCCTTCCTTTCTGCCTTCCCATACCAATCAGCTGAGATTTGCTTATTCACATTCAGTGGTGTGGTGTGAGCCAGGAAATCTCTGTGTAACCATGGCGCAACCACGTTATGAACCTGGACATGCAGCTCTGAAACTCACATTGCTGGTTACTTTTTCTTTCTGACGTGTGAACACTGTGTAAGACAGCCTGGAGCTTAAGAGTAAAAAAACCATGCAAATTATTACATTATCCCATTAGCTCCAGGATGAATTGGTCTCAGCTTTCCTTGGTATTCACTGTATATTGTCTAGTCATCATATTTTGGTGTGCCATGGGAGAAGGTCACCCAAAAACATGGTTTGTCCTCTGCTCTGTGCATTAAGTCAGATTCATCCCACCTACCTCAACAAAAGTGTCTAGGTCAGGAGCAGAGATGTTTTAAGCTCCATGTACTGAGAAGACATAAGCACTTCTAAACTATTATTACAGTACAGATCCAAGAGACTAAGGTCACCCTCAACTTCCTTAAGAGAAGAGGTTAAATTGCCCAAATGTTAGACTATATTAGTAACTGTAGTAGGGAAATGCTTGAGAGTGATTGCTTCACATTCATTTTTTTCTGTTATTAAAATAAAACAAAAGGATAATAATTAAAAAAAAAAACTTTTGTAAATTAATGCTATGAATTAAAAGTCCTCCTGGTTTTTCACAGCATGCCTTCATATTTTTTGATGACTAAATTTCCATGCCTTCGTGCTGATTGCTCCTGAAACACCTGGTAAACAGGATGTAACATATTCTGTTCCCTTTTACAAGGACTTAAAATCTAAGTAATTCAATCTTAGAACAGAAGAATCACCCCAGTACTACTCATTGCTGTTGAAGATTAATTTTTACTAGCCACTTAGAGGGCTAAGGAGTGCATTACAGCGAACGCTATTATTCAAGTTCAGCAGAATAAAATCCATCATTTCTGAGCAGGGGGAAAATGTTTTTTATTAGAGCCATTCACACAGCTCTATAATTCAGTGACATACACCATCTCTACTTACTCATTTCCCATTGTAAATTTAATCTTGTGCAAGAAGCAAAAAGTTCATTAGTTTGCTCAAAACACTTCTTAATGAGTGTGCTAATTGAAGGCGTATTAATGCATTTCACTAGGCTCCCATGTTTATTTCTTGAGAAGGGACACAAATCTGTCTTCTTTTGTGCGTTTAATGCTAGCAAGACTTTGTCTAAAGGAGAGCAGCGGTGGTACCCATTGTGCTCAGAAAGATTAAAATGGTAAGAAACACATCATATAAATGCTTCGTAAAGTGTATTGGGAAGTTAGACAGCAGCATAATAACATTTCCTCTGTTTTTAATGGGTGAATGAGGGGAAGAAGGGGGCTCAATCCTATTAGAAACATTCTCAGTGTTGCCACAGACTCTGCAGACACTTAATGCAACACATGGCAACCCACTTTCTATTTCTCACCCTGATTCAGCAAGCTCCTCAAGTACCAGCCTCATTCTAAATGTCTGGGTAGTGCCCCAGAAGACACAGTAAATTATTATAAGACATACTAAATTATCTTCCTAAAGTGGGAGCCTTCATTTGGGTATAGAATAACCAAACAAATTTGAATAAGTGTGAATTTTTAAAAGGCTGTTGGCTTCTAAAGCCTCCATATTGTTATTCTAATAGTTAAATCTATCTTTA
Organism: Limosa lapponica baueri; assembly: GCA_002844005.1. Classification (NCBI taxonomy): domain Eukaryota; kingdom Metazoa; phylum Chordata; class Aves; order Charadriiformes; family Scolopacidae; genus Limosa; species Limosa lapponica. Next base: position 932,633 of record KZ505729.1, read on the forward strand.
TGGACTTATGCTGTAGTTGGTTCATTATTAAAAATGAAGAGCCTTGCTTTTCAGTCAGGCAGAGCATACTCTTTCCTTATTAGCAAGTCTTTTTAACAAAGCAGGTTTTGAAATACCAACTTGTCTCTGAAAATCTGATTTGAAAATAGAGTCAAAGATGCATGATGATATGTGGGTTTCTTTTCACAGAGCCTGCTTTGGAAAACAATGTTTCTTAGATTTCCAGTAGGAATGGATGGAGCTTGAGTCCATATGTGAATTACTTAAAATCTTATGAAAAAAAGGCAGAGGAAAGGGACAAAGATTTTCTTCACATAATGGGAGTTGTTTTAGTAAGCACAGAAACGGTGTCTCATGCCCCCTTGATTCAAGCACAGACTTCTCCCTGACCCCAGTAAAAATAACTGATAACAAATTAGTTCTGACCTCAGAGGCATCAGACTGATTCATTACTAACATCTCAGTTTTAAACAGAACTCTCTGAGCACCGAAAGTGTGAAAAATTTATATCTCTGGATATAAATACAACAGCAAAAAGCAAGCCCCTAATTTCTTTCCACTAGGAGTGGCCGCTGTGTCCACCAGGTGAAAGGGAAGATGTTTTACACTTGCCTCCACCAGGAAATTCTCAGAGAATTGTCACTGTTAAACATCCAGCTTCAGTCACGGCAGCTGATAGGGAAAGCCCCTGAGGACAAGCCTTGGAATAATGAAAGAGCTGCTGAGACAAAATGGCCCGGGGCTGTGGATTTTTAAGTCGTACCCATTTATTTTTTTAAATCACTTTGGTTAACCTGCACTCTGTCATGTTGTTTTTAAGTCAATTTCCACTTACACATCAGGATCTAAATGTTAAGAATATATATGCCAGGCCAGGGTAAGCTCTGAGGGAAAGTAGGAGCCAAGGAAACACAACCACTTTCTAGGAGAGATTCATCTAAATAACTGTATGCAGAAAATACAGAAGTAAAGAAAAAGGAGTATGAACAAACACTTTCCCACCCACTGACACTATACCAACATTAGTGATTAACAGGCAATTTTCAGAGTTTCAATCAAACGCTCAGTCCTAGAGGCTCATCTCTATCTTGTGAATGAATCCGGTCTCTTAAGTTTCACAAATTTGTTCTTGAAATACCATAAAGACCTTCTGACTCTACTTAGAAGTAGTTGCAATAGGCCAAATTCTACTAATTTTGCTCACTACTAGCAGTGCGCAGCAATTAATTTGCTGAGCAATTTGAACTTGCATTCAAATACAATGAAAATAAAGATAGCAAAATGCGGCCTGTGTTCTTTGTCCCTTCTAATTTTTCTTACAGCCACCACTAGAAATATGAAAATGCAGGTATTTAAGTTTTATCGCAAATTTAATAGTTTTAATCCATGACAGACTTTTTTTTTTTTAGTTTAGAGCAGAGTCTCAGTTTAGGACAAGTGTCCATTCCTCTCTAAACTAATCTGGGAAATAGATTCCTAAATATTTTCTATTCCCTTCTGCACTCTACCATATCACACTTTCTATATTTAGAAGTGCTTAGATTTATTTACCTTGCACAGCAACTCAACTCAAATGAATACAGCACTGAACCTACTCTTGCAAATATCTGTTTACATACCCTGATTTCCATTTAAGTAGTGGCCAATTAAACCTTTGTAAGTAGAAGTAAGCACCCATAGCCTTTGAAATTTGCTGGTAGATATGCAACATATATGAGCATTTCAGGTTATTGCTCTCCAATTAGAACTCAGAGCACAATGTCGTTGTCCTTTTGACAATGAAACCTGCCTGTCACATATGCAAGCACATGCATGAATTAAACATAACACCTAAGCATAATGTTCTTGCATCTTAGAGCTGTGTCCTAGAGCTGTTCAGTCTAATGCATTATAATGATGAAAAGGAGAGCTAACACATTGCCTCAGATACTGGCTGTGCTGCAGCCATCATGCAAAAGAATCACCCAAGCTGACGGGGGTCCTCCAGTGGCATACCACTGGGAGAGAAGTTCTTGTTGGGCAGCATCCAAGGTCTCCTCATGCACTGGCAATGTCCAGCTGCCCTTGCTGCTGTTGGCATCTGCTCTAAGTTAGTTAAAGCTGTTTGCCTGCAGCCTGCTCTCATGTACCCAAGGGTACCAGCCAGGCACTCAAACAAACACAGATCAAGGGAGTGTGACTCGCTTGATTCCTCTTTTTCAGTCCAAATCCTCGGATGCACTTGGTGCTTTTTGGCCACGGCAGAAGCTCTGAGCCAGAAGCTGAAACTCTAGGGTAATGTATGCACTGTTGCAAGCCTGTGCCTGGGTCTAAGCGACGACAGGTCAGTGGGAGATAGATAGGCAGGGAATGAGAAAATGGAAAGGGAACAGACAGTGCTGAAAGGACTGGGCGTGATGCAATGTTTGGGGGCAAACACATGCTGCTCCCTCTCCAAAGGTGCAGAGGAAGCAGCTGCGGCTTTGCTGCCGGAGACAGAGGGGCACATACCATCCTCAGAGCCCCATGTCAGGCTGCTCGCCGGAGTTCAACAGCATCCGTGCTGGTTTGAATGACAGCGCATTGCCTCCAGGAGCTCCTGCTGGGCTGCACACCTCAGCACTACTTCTAAGTCAAAGCAGTGACGTTATGCACTATCTAGCCCGGAGATGTTCTTAATTTGGTTTGATTTCTCTCAGAGGCAGGATTAGAAAGCTGGAGTTCAAGGCCCCCTGCCTCACACTGACACCACTATACCTCACCTCCCTCCTACCGCTGTGTCGCAGAGGTTGAAGGAGACCTCTTTAACGATGGGACAAAGGGACAGCAAAACAGAAAGCCCAGATACTTTTCTTTCAAAGCTATCACTTGCAGAAAAATATGATTCAGACTTGGCCTGCTGAGTTCCAAAGACAGGAAACTCAGTACACATTTCAAGTTGTTCAGCCTGGCTTTATAAAAAGTTCCCCCAGCAGAATGAACACACTTAAAATCAACTTCTTTTTTGAAAATCTAATGCTTTTCATCTGGGATGAAACAAGCATAGGCTACTTACAGTCAAAAAACTGATATAATGCAACATGTAGAGCGTGTGCTGCCGTACTCTGCAAAGTTTTATTTCTGAACAATTACAAAGGAGAAGTGTAAAACCAAATGTGGAAACCTGGCCAACAGCTGTATGGATTGAATATTTCCCTCGTATTTTGGCTTAGCCTCTTGCTGCTATTATTAGGATGCCCGCTGGGTGTAGGGTACCTCCATGGAAAATGGCATCTGTTGGAATTAATCAGCAATGCTTTAGGTGCGCTCTGCTTCCTCCTCAAAAAAACCCTAGGAATCAACATTGTTGCCTATTTCTGAATGTCTCCCATGGCCTTATTAAATGTGGCTGCGGCAGCAGAAAGAATGTCTCTCTTTAACAGCATATTGCAGCATTTAAAAGAGCACAGATGTGCTGAGATTGTCAGTCATGCAATTCAGCTTGAACAAGGCAAGTCTTCAGAAGGAGAAGCAAGGGAATGATCTGGTGGATTCACTGGCAGCTTTGTTATGGCAGGGAAAGAAGATTTATAGTAATAGTCCCAAAATAAGAGGAAATTTGTGTTTTCAAATAATTTTGTAAAATCTACCTTTGTAAAACTCATTAGAAAAATAGTCCCTAAAGAACAGGATAAATAAAATCCTAAAGGAGGATTCCTAAAGGAATCCTTTAGCAGCATTAGGGTAAGCAAGGAGTTAAGATCTTGCATTTAGACCACAAGAGCACAAAGCATGCTTCACCACCTGAGATAATCAATCATTTTGATCAAAATTTTGCCCCATGAAACAGGCAGGATGCTACCAGCCCAGTTTCCTCAGGTCCAAAGGTTATTTTTTGCATGTTTATAGCACTTTCAAAAACAAAAGCTGCGTGAAGGCTGATGCCTGGAGCAGAGATTGCTACAGTGTCCTATGGTAGTAGTTATCTTTCCTGGAGGGGAAGGAACAATTTTGCAGCAAAATGTAAGCCACTCTGAGCAGAGGTACTACTGACGGTGGTCTACCAGCTCCTTTCATAGGTCAACTGAGCCCCAGAATGCCTGCTGCCTGGCTAGGCAGCTCAGTGTCTCCTCCTTGAACCCTGTGACCAGTCCTGGCTTGACATGTGTGTAAGACTCACCCCAGAAGACCCCTGCATGGCCTTGCCCCAGTAGGCCTATGCATTACCAATGTAGTGTGTGAGCAAAACCGTCTTCCAGCAGCATTCAGACAGTACATCAAGGCACTCTCTCCTCCAGAGCTCTCACAACTTCTGAGATTCTCAATTAAGTCCCTTTCTTTTTCTGCTGAAATCGCTGCATCTGTCTGCTGCTGTTGTCCCCTTTCAGGCTGTGGTCTGTATTAAGAACATGTCCCAGCAGCCAGGGCTGGGCAGCAGAACTCCCTCCCATGAGATTCATGGCCACACTACCATGTCTGTCCTTCCTCTCTGCGCCTAGAGGAAAGCTAGGCATGCATCTTGGGTAGGGTTGCCCGTGTACTCCAAAGGGTCTCTGGAGGATCAAAAGACCAAGACTGTAGGGCTAATGAAGAACATATAGAGAGGAAGGAAGATTTGCAACCACTAAGAATGTAAGCCAAATCCAAAGTGGTATATAACCAGAAGTTAGAAGTTATAACCTGATACAGCCACCAGTTCAGAATCTCAGTAAAACCATTAGGGATACATTTACATATCAGTGGAGCATTGAAGAACTTTTTAAAGAAGTGGGGTGTAAAGGAATCTAAACTGCTTTACCTTATATGCATATTTTAGCCCTCATTTTTTTTGTATAACTATCAGTTCTTAACAGCCCTGTCCCCTCCAAGGCTTTCATGCAGGGCTTCCTCCATTTCTTTGCTGAAGGCATGTCTCCAAGGACATTCCAAATGTAGCCTGAATCTATCTTTAATTTATGATGTTGGACCTTATTTCCCCAAAGGTACGAGTTCAAGCATACTGTCAACCTCATCTTTACATTTCAGCTCTTGTGCAATGTATTCAGCCTTTAATACAGCTCTGATAGCTGTGTATTTGGGATATGGAAATATCTCAGATGAAGCCAAATGTTTACAGAAGTTCGATTTGCTATTGCATAAAATCACTCTCATTTCTCTCTGCCAAGTAATCTGTGAGGTGAAATCAGGGTTGTTTACTGTGGAAATGCAAAACCAAGGAGTACAAGAGGAAACAATAGCGGAAGAAAATTCAGACCTGGGCACTGATAGAAGTCACATAGCAGTAGGTAAGCAAGTTAATAAAATTTGTGATCTAAAGGAAAAGAAACTCTTTTTAGTGACTTGTAAATGTAGAAAATAAAACAGCTTATGTTTATTCCAGAACACTTTTTTTTATGTATCTGTGCACTGTGGCAACAGCTCTGCCAAAGGTTTTATGTGAGACATCGGCAGATTAGTCAAACTATAGAGTGCTTTAGCTCTGCAGATCCCTTGCACCATCTGAAATTATTTCTAGTTGACATACACAGTATGTCATGCTGTGCTGCACATACATGGAGGGTATTGGGCATATTCTGGGGTCTTCACTTCCTTCAGTCTCCACTCTTGAGCACACCCTGTTAAGTTGTCCTGTTATGAAAAAAATACATCTTTAGTTACACTTTTGTAGTTTGTTAAGGTGTCCTGGGGATTTTTAATTAATTCTAATTCAAATAATTCTAATTCTAAAGTAATTCTAAGTGGTATTTGAGTCATTCTTTCCAGACAGATTCTGTATGGATGGTAGATGTGAGATCATTCATGTGCTCAAGTCCAGATCTCAGCAGGTGAAAAGTGGAGGGAAATCAAAAAATGTCACATTAGTTATTATGCTTAGTACAGTTTTATCCTGTTTTCAAATGCAAAAACCATTTACACACATAGCAGAAGCTTGAACTGTTAAGCACCTGCGAAGTGGCAACTGTTAAGCACCTGGCAGAAAAGGACCTGGGGGTGTTGGTTGACTGTCGGCTGAACCTGAGCCAGCAGTGTGCCCAGGTGGCCAAGAAGGCCAAGAGCATCTTGGCCTGTATCAGGAGCAGTGTGGTGAGTAGGACTCAGAAGGTGATCATCCCCCTGTACTCGGTCGGCACTGATGAGGCCCCACCTTGAGTATTGTGTCCAGTATTGAGCCCCTTACCACAAAAAAGACATTGAGGTGCTGGAGAGGGTCCAGAGAAGGGCAACGAAGCTGGTGAGGGGTCTGGAGAGTAAGTCTTATGAGGAGAGGCTGAGGGAGCTGGGGTTGTTCAGCCTGGAGAAAAGGAGGCTGAGGGGAGACCTTATCGCTCTCTACAACTACCTGAAAGGAGGCTGTAGAGAGGTGGGGTTTGGTCTCTTCTCCCAAGTCACAGGAGATAGGACAAGAGGAAATGGCCTCAAGTTGTGCCAGGGGAGGTTCAGATTGGATATTAGGAAAAATTTTTACACTGAAAGGGTTATTAAACATTGGAATGGGCTTTCCAGGGAAGTGGTTGAGGCACCATCCCTGGAGGTGTTCAAAAGGTGGGTTGACACAGAGCTTAGAGACATGGTTTAGTGATGGGGTTTTTTTATCAGAGCTGGGTTGATGGTTGGACTGGATGGTCTTAAAGGTCGCTTCCAACCTAGACGAATCTATGATTCTATGATTCTAAGTGCTGCTGATCTAATGAATTTCCACAATTTCTTTTTTTATTACTTCCATACAGTCCATGTTCTTCACTCACCTCTTGCCCGTCAATAGATTTACTAAGGTCTAGAAGAAGGATTTATCCTTTGGAGAGTACCGAATGGTGAAGGTATTGAGTTAAGAATGGAATAGCATGGAATAGAAGACCTAATATTGCATCATCATTTATGAGAATCCAGTAAAAGCATTGACATGTCACTGTTGAACTGTCAGAAGAAAAAACTATCAGAAGACTATTGTAACTGTAGTAAACACTGCACCTTAATCAGAAACAGCTTGCTTTCCTTCTTACTTTTAAGTTAAGACAAGCAATGGGTTTTATTTTAACAGCTTTAGGAATAAATAAGTAAATGATTTTGACATTTAGTAGAAAAAATCTCAGGTGAGCTTCATTTTCAGACAGGTAGGTCTTTCTTTACAAAATTGAATGGAGGCTCCAAATCAGATTTACCATGGAAGTCACATTTCAATTTCAACTATGGAGTCACTATTGTTTTCCATATTTTATTTCCCCTATCAATCCATAAAATGTGTCAACAGTCTGCTCATAAAATGGTGCCAATTATATAAGTATGTCATACAGTATGTAAGGGAAAACTTCATTGGACCACTTTGTGAAATCCATGAAGGATATCTGTACGCCGGTATCAGTGGTCGATTTATGTTATGGTACTTGGTGAACCTCACTTCAAACTGAAGTTTCACTGCAAACAGAAGTTGCAGAAGATAAATGGTGTAACAAGTTCTTTGCATGCACATGAACTACTAAACAGTCTATTCTTACTAGGGCTCATCACTTTTGTAATCCATCCTGTAGGGGGTCAGTGCTAAAATTAAATTATACCTGCTTACCATTCTCAATCTAATCAGGCTGTGAACTGAAAAATAAAACAATTAAAATTAGAGACAGGCCAGCCTCCCACTGTTTATGATCTCATTCTATTTGTGAAGAGTAGGTGGAAATTCACCCGTGGTGAGCATTTGGTTTATGTCAATTTTTCTTGTTATTACAGCTGGGGCTTATTTTGTGAACTGTTTGCAGCTATTTCTGCTAAAAATAGGTGGATACCAATTTAAACTTCCTGCCGATATTTCAAGTCAAAGTATCATTAGTAGATAGTTATTATGCTGCATTTTATTGTAAGAGATCCTGCCATGAAGCCAATCTATACAAATATAAATAAAGACAGTTAGAATTACCTTCCAAACGACTCTATTGGAGGTTATTCACATTTGGTTTAGCAAAACAAGCTAAGCAATTTGCAAGAAAAGTTATTAGTCAGAGGAGCACTGAGTTAATGAGACTTCCTAAAACTCCTTATCAGGTTAGACTGTGATGCTTAGAGAGAGATCGGGGATCAATTTTGCCTTTTTGCCTCAGTCCTAAATAAGAGAAACTTACAGTTCTCCCTTGGTTTCCAAAAAATATGATTTCTTTTTATCACTCCTCCCTCCTCTGCTGTGCAGTCTCATAACAAAATCATCTTCCTCAAACACATTGCCTCGCAGAAGAAAGAAAAGGTGACAATTAGATACAAAATTCCATATCCTCTAACGACAGCAAGAGCTGAGATGCGAGAAGACCACATAATGGTGATTTGGTCACGCTGCTGCATGTCGTTTCCTAGTTAGCCATCACAGGGTTTACATCTTGGCCTGCGAATATTAAGTGAGACCCAGTTGCCATTAAAGTTTTCAATAGGAACCTCAGAGTCTCAGGGAAATTACTTATACCACACCTTAAACCTAAGATCTGCTAGTGTGGTTGCAGTTGTTAAACAGTCAATATTTCATTCCCATCAGTAATCGTCTGCTGCTATGGTGTGTGAATTTTGAGGCCAGTGCAAGAGTACCAAGATCTTGTTTTTCCCTTCCCCACAGGAAAGGGATCTGTCTATTGTCAAAGACAGTGATATATTCAGGAGTGTCCAGTGCTGAAATTTTACAAGGCTACTAACAGTGCGTCTGTCAAATGTGCTGTGAAGAGCCAGCCACGCTAGCAGCAGAGTCCAAAGTATATCATTAAAGAAATCAGATCCAGCCCCATTCTCTGGTCCTGAAGACAAGATACACCACTGCCTGTTTGGAACAGACCCTCTCTGAGTGTTGTCTAGGAAGTGCCCATGCCCAAGCCAAGATGCCACCTCTTAAACCATATAGAGAATTAGCTACCAGTGCTTGTGTCTTGTGCATTGGTCCAGTCAATTCTGCTAGCAGAGTCATAGCCAGAAAGTTAGTATACGTATGGCACAAGGCATAGCAGAGTTACCCTAAAGCTCATGGGGAAACAAAGCACGTTAGTGGAGTTGGAACTATTACCATAGTAATGGAGTTATATTTCTTCTTGGTTTTGGATAAATTCCTTCAGATAATATCCTGTTGAAATAACTGTAATGCCTCAGAGTGATGTTCATCTAACTCATCTGACTTTAGCTGTCTAGAAGATAGGGGTCTAGTCTAAACTAATTGTCTCTTTATCGATTCTTCCTTCCTAACTTAACTACCCCATTTAAGTTTGGAAAGCATCTCTGGATGTCTGTGCCCATTTCTGCCCATTGTCTAGAAGCCCAGATTCAGACAATTAAAAGTAGCTGAAATGGGAAGAGACGTGGGAAAAGAAATGGTTCTGAAAAGATGAGAGGAATGAAATCAGCTTGGTATCACAACTCCAAAAGCTAGGCTGTTAGGCTGGTTTTCAAGAAGGGGCTTTAAGTGTTTAAATGTTTATTTCTAAAGATCTTAAGGTTAAAAATGCAGATCTAGTGTGATTAACTTAAACATTTAAGCAGAATGGTTTAGACATCTTGTTCTGGCAGCGTAACACATAAAGCTGAATTAGATGCCCGGGGATCAACTACATAAAATGGGGAAAATTTACCTATCCAGCTGGGAATTACAACAGCTAGAAAACTGTTGTTTACATTAGATTTGCTCTTTTAGTTAGCTATCTGAATTGAAAAATAACACCTCTGTAAAAATAATATTCAAGGTGTATCTTATTCTCTCAGTGCCTGCTTGCTTTCTTTCATCAGGTGCTTACACCCCCCACCCTTAAGCTGTGAAACCTGGGTGCTAGGATGTCAGCTATACATACAAACCTAATACTGCTATATCCAAGCAACATGTTTACTGCTCCTCCACCACTGCCCTAAAAATTGGGATGAGATTAGATTCGGGAAGGATTAGGAGAACAAAAGGCTTAAGCAGACAGAGAAGCAGAGAACCAATGATGTGAGTCAATAGGACCCAAACACAGAAAATAGTTGTTGAGGAAAACATTGCAATTGCATGTTTTGCAGGAAAAAAATTATATGCTTCCTAAGGAATCCAGCAAGGAAGAGATAACAAGAGCCAGAACTGTCTAAATTGTGTGAATGGAGGAGCATTTTCAATGTCTGTTCAGAAAGAGAAGGATCTCAGACATTTTATAGAAGCAATAACAGTGGCATCGATACACAGAGAGAGATGCTTTCTTGTGTGCCAAGAGAGAAGGAGCATCTAAAATGACCTCCACAGTTACAAAAGATGTCAATGAGTTTTGTTAGTGGCACCAGCAGGGAATTGGCGGCTGACGGGGTTTCAGAAGAAGGCTAAGGAATTAGCTTTTATTTCCACTACACTTCAAGGGAGGCGGAACATACAGAAAGTCTTAAGGGAGACAAGGAAGATGAGTTTGATGAAGAGAGAGATGACAATGAAGATGTTGATATGCGAGTGATTGATGTAAAAGTAGTAAATGAAATTTTGTCTTCAGTTGATCTCTTAAAGAGATATTAGCCCCTAACAAAAGCCTGCATCTGACAAAGGAAAGGAGAAGGGTTTGTTTTTCACTAAGGTAGTGGAAGAGCAGCCAGAGAGGTAACTGGAAAATCAACAGTGAACAATCAAAATCCCCGCAAAAGGAGAGAATACTGAAAATGAAAATGTGATCTGAAATGTAATGAAGCTTTAGGAAGAGTGTGAGGAATGGGGAGAAAAGAAGGAGGTCAAGAGAGTCATACTTAATCTTCTTTTTGAAAGAGTAATTAAGATATTGCAGGAGAAGGTGAAAGGCTAGAAATAAGAAGCGTTTTAAGAAGGTGTCAAAAGCTGTAATTAAGCTAAGGACAGAGGTAGGCATGCAACTCGATTTCATGATATTCTGGTTACAGGGAGTGGCAAGGCAATCGAATTTTTTTTATTACTATACTACTGACACAAATTTACTTTTTAAATTTAAGAAGTGGCTCCATTAAATTTATTCTGCTCTTTCCAGTGCAGAGCACATCATATTTACATAAATATATTCAGATGATTAGCCAAATCTGTCATGCACATGATATGTTAATACTCCAGTCTTTTAAAAATTTGTATCATTGTGATGCTATAGCTTACATGCCTACAGTTGATTGATCATTTAATACCTGATAAAATGGAATATAAAACTACCAAACTGGAATTTTTACTGTTTTTACTTCACTAAGTGACCATGTACAAGTGAAAGTTACTGTACAATATGAAAAACAGAAGGCATTCATATCATTTGTACCAAAATGAGATTCCAAAAGACAGAGGAGCTATGTTTTTTAAGAGGATGCAAAAGGCCTGAAGAAGAATGTAAATGTAGCTTCATTCCGCAGATGACTGACATAAGCCAAATAAATTTGTTCCATAAGTTAAGGATGCCCCTAGACGTGCTATTATGAACAATTCACACTCATGCAAGGGGTTGCAAGAGGAGCCTGGTTGTTCAGCTCCATCTTGATTCTTCCAGATTTCAGTCACTGGAAAAAGATTCCAACTATCAGATGTCGAGATGTGACAGCTTTTCCTTGGATATTGTTTATACATCACCTGTTCAAACTCTTGGAATTCTGGTATGAAGAGACCCAATTCTGCAAGAGACTAAAGCAAACCAAAACAACCCCACCCCCCAACTAAAAATACCACCCCGCTGATTTCAGACTGAAATTACACCTTAATAATTCCCACATACTTCTTGCATTAGAGTTTCAACAGCTGGATGATCATCCCTCCAGGAATACTGCTTCCTATCACTCAGTTTTGTCAAAATGAAGTCTCTTAGGTTAATGTCTTTTTATCCTTTTTCCTTTTCTTTCTGCAAACGCCTGTCGTTAATGACTTTTTAACTCTTGACAAAGCTGATAAGTAAGTTATTTTTAAGGAACTGCAAATCTGCATGTAGTTATTTGGCAACAGTAAGTTCTGTTTATTTGTTAGAGAGCAAAATAATGGGCAATGAATTCCACTGCCACCGGCAGTCAAAACTTCTCTAATACGCCTCTATTTCTGCATTAGTTTAGGGTGAAACACGACCAAATCTCTTCCAGACAAAAGGCGGTTCTGTCAGTGGACTGTTTCACTGAGATAAGAATAAAGAAAAAATAAGTCTTTATGCTTTTAGCCCAGATTGTTTACCTTGTGATAAATGTAGGCACGTCTATCATTGGGGAAAGTTGCATTTCAATTGACATGATTGAAAAGTATATTAAATCTCTTTTTTTTTTTTTTT
>KZ505729.1:944926-971949 GCA_002844005.1 Limosa lapponica baueri
CAAACCACAAACATTTCTGTAACCATGAAATGCAATTTCTCTGCTACCAGCTCAGTATCAGATTTTAGCAATTACACAGTCGTTTCTCTTCACTGACAGTTAAAGTCACAGGGCATAGCTGCCATTTACTTTATTGAGACAAGGATTTGAACTACTTTGTCTTGATTTATCCAGGCTGGAAAGTCTCCTGTGTTGTCTCTGTTATTCACCTTTTGCAACCAAAGTAATACCATGCTTCCATCCAAAGGAGACCAGCACTCCCCTAGAGACCCTCTGTTATTCCTAAGCACGAGCAGTATGTTCAGCCCTATTTCTGTAGAAAATAGGGATAATCCATGCTTGAAAGGTCATGAAGCTCTTAGACTTCCAAATTCAGAGATCTCAGACTTAAAGTTTAATGCTAAATCCTGCAAACATACTTAAAATTTTACATACATGAGTTCTGTTGGCTTCAGTGGTATTACTGTTCTTAAGTTAAGCATATGAATATGGCTTTGTGCAATCAGGGTTTAAAGAGATGAAGTGGAGAATTTGAAAAATTTGGGAAGCTGAAAGGAAGCATAGGTTCTGAGTAAAATGTGTAAGGACATAGGTGTCTATTCAGATATTTTATTGAGTGAGCATGCATATGTGTGTGAGTGCTGACTGAAATATGTCACTACATTATCCAGCTCCAATGACCAGCCTGACACTTCTAACTGCTAGGAAGAACAGTTTCAGGAAAAATCTAACTCACCCTCTGTATATCTGGATCAATAAAACTCACAAGGTGTGGACACTTCAGAGAATGTAGCCTCCAATCTCTACTAAGTCTCTCTTGAGTTTATTTATGGACCTAGAACTAAGCAGGTGGCATGTTCCCAACATCTAGGTTAATCCTGCTGCTTAATTTCATATCTTTGCTCGAACATAGTATTAAAGTTTGCCTGATAAACTCTAGGAGAATTCAAAAATAACAAGGCAACGTATTTTCCTAGCCCGTTGCAGAAGTTTTACTGTTGCTGTTGATATTTCCTCAAAAACAGCAGCCTGACGTACACACTGGTCATGGAAATATTGGGGTCAAACAGTAAGAGTTCGGGGAAGTCGCAAGGAAAAAATAGCCTAATGTTTTTAAAAGTATACCAGGTAATCACGATAATAGGCCATACCACCTGCACGACATAAAAATACTATATTTTTCTTCGGTTTCAGAGAAGAAACAAATATCAAACTGGGACACCTTTAATGAAATTACTGCCTTTTTTAGGATGTTTGACAAATCTTGAATTAATGGAGCTAGGAACCCATCCAGTGATTTACAGCTACAGCTATAACACAGATAAACAGAAGACAAACAAATGTTTACATCAAAACCTTTATTATCAGTCTAATAACAAGACTGGAAGTTTTAGTAATGCAAGGATTTTTCTCTTTGTCTTTACGCAAAGTCACTATTACAAGTTGAATAGCACTTTGCAAAGTCAACACACAAAGTCAATTCAACTTTCTATTCTCAAGTTTTATCGGAAGTACATATTCAGTAAGGGAAAACTTCCACTGATTTTGCAGATAGTTTTGCTTGACTAAGGCCCTAGAAATTGTGCTATGCTAATTACTTAGAGCCTAAATTATCATACACTAAGCACTAGCCTGAGCTACTATATCACTAGACTAGTTTTGTGGCTCTCTGACACTGCTATATTACAGACTGATTCATTTTCATATGGATTTGATATTGTGTCATATTTATTACAATTTAGTGCATTATAGTTCACTTAAAATATGTTTACCATCATTCAAAATGAAAGGGGGGCAGTTTGTCACAGAGGTTTCTCATCTGTCTGTGGACTGCAGCAGATTAAATGAACGAGACACTTCTTCCAGTATCTTGGAGTTGCCCGTATTGTGGTGTGTATGTTCTAGAGTATATATGTTTCTTCAGCAGAACATGGGCCAAAGAAAATCCTGTCTCTAATAAAATATCTGGTCCCTATGCAAAATGTTTCCTAATGATGGAAGAGTAAGCTTCTGTGTATAGAGAAAATATTGGCTTACCAATCAACCATCTGGTGTATAGTGGGAATGGTCCGAGTAGCTTTCTCAGTTGGAACATTTGGAAAATGAATATACTGTTGCTACAGCTCAGACTGTTGGCCATGATGTTTGTGATAATGTTGTTGATTTACCAGATGTCCTGCAAATTCCTGGTGTGGTAGTGTTTCCTGCTCCTACTGAAGTCTTCATTATGTGGTGGGTTTATGATTGCAGTCATTTCTCACAGAGTAGGAGGGAGCTGGGAACTGTGTCCAAGCACAGCATGGAATCCATCATCCACTTGCCATTCAGTTTGCAAATCAAAATCTACCAACATGTTGCTTCTAGATCTCTAAAAATTACATGGGAATACATATAAAGACTTGACTAAGACCACTGGCATCATTTGCCATTTTTCTAAATCACACAATGCCCAATGCAGATGCTTACACATCTGTCTTCATGTAAGCATGCCCAGCCCCTTTTCCTACTTTCAAACTAGCAGGCAGGAATACAAATGGAGCACTAAAGGCTGTGTTCACTCATTATGCTCAAGAAGCGTATCTGAGCTTTGAATAGTATGCCTCACCACTCTGGTCCTTTTCTGTTACAGTAGATTAATGAAGATAATATATGATGTACAGCTGAGCACCTAGACTTTGACTTAACAAATTAACTCATCTCTTTTACTTTCAAAATGAATAAGCACATGTACTGCTTTCTTTTTTTAGTTCATCTTGTCAATTCATAGATGACTTATATGACTACCCTTAGTGCAGAAGTGTAATGGAGACCAAGGCACATCTACACAGAAATAAGTGTTTTTCACAAGACTAGCAAATGCATCAGTCTATTTTTATCTTGATTCTGACATGCTTACCATTCTTGTCTTCATGGTGTGAACATTGCTCAGTCAGCACACTTCGGACATAATGGCACCTTACAGGCCTGAAGTAAAAATTGTTGTCACTGGTCTAGAAAAGTAAAAAAAATGCACAAAGACCTTTAAATGTCAGGTTGGCTTTGGAACAAAAAAACAAACTATAAATACAAACAAGTATGAAAAAGATATAAACACCATTTACAAATTAACAGGTAAACAACATTTTGTTCATCCTGCACTTTGTTTTGATTCCAGTATGAATGTTTAAAAGTTAAATTACTAATTTTAATTCAATGAATTTATATTGACTAAGTACTGAGATCCTGAACTACCTAATGGATATTTAAAAGATGAACTTACCTTTGTCACAGGCATCTCAAGGTATACAATACTCAGCTTGGCTAAGTATCAGAATAAACATTAATTTTTGGCAGCAGTATGTAAGGACCCAGGGAGCTGCCATAGAGATATGTGGTTCAGGTAGCATAGTCTTCTGCACACCACAGAACTGCATTTTGTGACAATTGCAGATAAGTCTGGTTTTAGTGGATATTTGTGAAAAGTCATTGAGAAAATACCACCACATCTGTGATTAGGTGGATCCAACGTCCACAAAATTTGATACTGGAGGCTTGATATTCCAGACTAACTATGGCACAGCATCAATAACAAATCTGCCTCCCAGCTCAATATTTATTTTGTTTTTACTGTTAAGGAGAGGAATTGGATGGCACTAGGGGGAAAAAAAAATATCAAGAAGAAAGAAGATTATTCATGCCTCATGCTTCATGAAAGAGGGTGACTTTTTCTGTGTGTGAAAATAGATCCTAGGCTACACGTTGACTATGGGCTATTAATCTGAAAACAGAAAATAGCATAGTATATATTACTTGTGTCATTTCCACATTCAGAAGCAGGCAATCTTTCTGAGATATATCCAAATTTCTTATGAAGGAGCGTAGGTTTTCTCATGAAAGTTTCACTAGTGCTTTATTCAGATAGATTGGAAAACCTCCTTTCTTTCATATAAAGTCTATCTCCAGGCTATTCAGATCCAGCTACAGCAAGAAAATATAAACCACTTTCTATCAGTGAGAGCAAATTTTACAAAGCCCCTCTTGTAAAGGAAAATGAAGACAGAAAATATTTAATTTGTACTGAAGAAATGGTGATTCCACATGGCTGATCCCACTGACTTTGCTCTGTGTGAGATTTCTCATTCCTCATCTCATCGCCAAGAGCTGTCTTTTAGCACATGTAATTTCCACCAATATTCTGGATTCTTCCCAGGTGAGCTTCACACAAAAATACAAGAGGCATGGTGCAGCTGGTACTGCTCAGAGTCCCTCACTAGGTAACTAGAAACATCCAGGTAGGGAACCTGCAAACAATTATGTGTTTTATTAGGGCTCACTGTATGTTTCACTCCTGAAAGGTGTTGCTTCAGCTCAAAGAATCAGTTGTAGCGTGATGAAATGGTCACTTGAAGACTTGTCCCAGGTGATTTGGACAAGCAACTCGCATCAGCACAGACCTCTCAAAAGTAATGTTTATAAGACTGTTACGATCAGCAATTTCCAAGCTGTTTCCAATTGTGACTACACTTCCAGTTGAGATACACTTGCAGAAACAATTTAATTTCTTTCAGATGAATGCTCCTTCTCACAACGATTATCTATGGAATTGCTGCCTCTGCTGTGTCCCACTCCATAATATTGTCAGTAGGCAAGACTGAGGCAAAAACAAAAACAAAAAGCTCATTTTTTTATATGCTAGCTTTTATAAGTCTGGCTGTGTTTAAAACATTGTTGACTCAAATAACTCCAACCCCTACCTCTCTGCTGGCAGATATCACACCAGTAATAAAGTCTGCAAAAAAAGAAGGCACAGCTTAAGTATCTTAGCCTGACAGGTTTTAGCTCACGCTGCTGATGAAGGTGGATTTAACTAAAATGCCAGAATGCAAAGTGGAGCAGGTGGAGCGCTGGCAATTCCTTTATGCCAATTTCCATGAGGGCAGTGGCATCCTCTGGCAGAGAGGTAGGACAGACAACTGAGGACAGTAATATCTTAAGTTATCCCAGCAAGACTTGTCAGAGTTTTTACGTCACCGTTCATACGCAACAGCAATTTCCATTCAACAGCAATGCCATCTAGAAGTTAAATATCCAGATTTCTCAGTGGCAAATCTGTTAACCCTTAACCTTTCTCTTAAACAAGAAAAGAGAAGAACAAAAAAGATAAAGAGGAGGTGAAAATTTCAGTAAGCACTGAAATTCGGTTCAACCCAGTTTTATGAACCCAAGTTGTTGCCTTAATCAGCTCCTGTTTGGAGAAAATTTGCATTCACCTTACCTCATCCCTATCTTGGGGTCAGGTCCTTTTCTTTCTGTATTGGCATTCTGGTTCCCAATGCTTTCTTTGAAAGTAGCAAATTTCATGCTTATTTCCCAAAGGAATTTCTTTTCCCCAGAAGCTGTATGTACAGCAAATGGACCATAATACATTTATGAATTGTGTCCTTAGTAGTTCTTGAGTTGGTAAAGCATTTAAAAGCATTAAGTCTAATCATTCTGGGTAGTTGTAGGTTGTACATTGCCTGTTGGGACTCTGGGCTTCCAGATATGTCATAAATCTTTCTCTGGATATTGCAGTTGGTTGCCTTTTTCTCTTCATCATTAAGTGATGGGGCTGATGGAGATCAGCTGCTTCACTTTGTAAATGGTTAGCATTCTCTCACCTGCTCTGCATGACTACTGAACTGAGGTATGTTGTGACAGTCTGCCCGCTCTTCCCTGTTCAGATTAATGAATACAGCTTTAACTGTTAATTCAAAGGCAGTCAAGCTTATATCCAACAATTAGAGTACAACTTCCCTATTCAGATAGTGTATGTGTAATTTGGCATGGTCTTTTATACCAGTTTGGGGTTAAAATGTGTTTCGGCTCTCAAACTGACTTTGTTAAAAGAGCGTAAGGATTCAGGGGGCTCCGTGTTTATTTTCCCCAAGAGACATCCAAGGGAAATTCACTGATTTCCCACACAAAGACGTTTTTGCTCCAGCTGCCAGCCTGCAGATTCAACCTGAGCTAGGGAAACTTGTCTTCTTTCCACAATTATTTTCAGTAATAAATATACTACAGCCCAAATTTTGCCCTTAGTTATGTCTGAGCAACCCAAATGAAAACAAAAAGATGATAGTATTCCCCTGTGATGGATCAATCCCAAGCTGTAGCAAGTGCTCAGCCCTGCAGCAGGCAGGGGCCTTGGCTGAGTGGCACTGGCTGGAATGAAGCCCTCACAAACCTCCTCTTGCCCCATCCTAAGTGCACGTAGGAAACCATTCATTTTACTGTATGCCCTGATACAAATAGGCTTCCCAATCATTTGCCTAAATCGTAAACAGTCGTTCATTAATGACAATGTGTGAGTCAAAGACAGGTTCCACTAATGTGAGAGGCAAACTCTCCAAGTTAATATCATATGGTTTTTTCTCATTGTCTCCCCCTCTTTATTGAACATTCACGCTGAAATGTAGAATCAGACTTTGAAACACCAGCTTGCTTAAGGTTCTCAGGGAATTTACACATTTAGTGGAAACAGTCTATTCATACATCTAAACAGTAATAATATCTCTGCAAAATGCAACTCAGAAGATCTGGATTCAGTGCCTAGCTCTACCTCTAATTTCCATAGGCTTAGTATTTTGCTGTAAAATGGCAACAACAGCACTTCATTTTCAGCAAAAATGTTTAAAACTTGTCTCTTCCAACAGATAAGTAGATGCGCTGTCACTGCAGATCCTCATCTCAGCTGATGTCTCTAGGGGGTAATATAAATATTAAAGGTAACAAGTGAATACTTTGTTATAGACCTATCTCCAAAGCTTCATTGAATTACTCCAAAATGTACAATTTCTCTCCATTGGAACCATGATCCTCATAAAATGTGATTAAATCCTGGCAAATGAGAGACACCTTTTACATTCCAGAGACCCCATATAGAACACCAAGTGATATTTAAGCAAGAAAGAAAAGCCAATGCCAGTGTAAATATCTGAGAAGCCAGCAACTTTACTACATGACTGACACCTCCACCTCTTACTTGCTGGACCTGAGACTAGGAGGAGGGCTTGGATCAGAGACTTATTAAAACATTGCTTTGTCAGGATAATAAATCAGAACTATTTTTTTTTTTTCTTCACACTGTTCTACTCTTTTAAATAGTATTTAGAACCATTTGATGCAGACTATCTGTTTCAGATGCCAGGAAACTTTGTGTTTCAAAATGCATGTCCCAAATGACCTGAGTTGACTTCAGGTTTTGGCGTGTGGTTGAAGGTTGCTGTTCTGAAGTGCCGCCAGGGACAGGTGCTTAAAGCCTGATGAAGTTTGCACTTGTTGGAATTAGGTGGTCCAAAACAAACCCACTGTTGTTAGCATGGCCTTGCTTTGGTCATTAAACACTCCTCCATCTCCCTCCTGAGAGACATTAAAGCCTGAATCAGTACTATGAAACATCTACGAAATGGAAAAGGGACCATTTGAGAAATGAGCAATTTCTTTGTTTTTTTTTTGTCAAACTTCAGAAGTTGTTACCTAAGTAAAGTACAAAGCCACAAACACAAAAATGCAATCAGTGACAGACACATATTAGGAGAGCAAGCAGCCCCAGATCAAGATTCAAGCCCCAGACCGAGCGTGCTGAATTTATACAGTCCAAGTCCTTGTAGCACTGATGTTGCCTAATTAGCCAGATGCCATCATCCTACACAGCCAAAAGGAAAACATTTGATGCCAAAATCTCAGCACTGTCACCTGGATTTATTTCAGGAACCTTCTTTTTTCCTCTCTGCCCAGTTGCAGGGCTAAGCTTTCAACAGGGTATGTAGGTTTCTGAGTGAGATGAGCCCCTATAGCATTAGCATTAAAAGGTGGCCAAGGACGGAGGGCAGCCGTCGCTGGCCCCGGAGGGAAGGCAGCGCTCATGACACAACGCCCTGACCTGAGACCTTGCCAATCCACCCCTGCTTGCTCTCGCTTTCTCTGGCAGTCACAGGTTTAATGCCGTGTCTCTCTAGCTTTCCAGAACTTGAAAAAAAAAAAGAAAAAGAAAAGAAAAAAAAAGAAAAAAGAGCTGTATTAGAAGTTAATAGTCCACTTTCACAGCTACACTGCAACTAAATGTAATCTTTCTCCTCCTGTGTGACAGTCTTTTTGTGCATTAGATTGGAATAGACTGTTCCTGCCACTGTCCAACATCACGCTGACTTCAATGACTTTGTAAACACAGCCCAAGACATTAACAGCGTGCGCGCACGCTTGTGGACGGGGCCAGCACTTCGGGCGTGCGTATTGTCGGTAGCGGGGCACTGTCAAGGTTTAATCGGGTCAGGTCACTCTCTATTTCATCCCTGAACTGCTGCGATAGATCTGAGTTAGGCAGCTGGGCATTCATGATGGGGATATCTCCCAAATAGTTTTCATTACACACCCTCAGAGGAGTCACTGAAAAGTGCTGTCTTTCTCACTTGAAATGGACGTAACTATAGCCTGCCAGTCTATTTGCTCCAACTTTGTCTTTAATAAGCTCTTAAAAACTCACTTCTTTGAGGATCTATGGAAAGACTAACCTTAGCAGAGAACACAGCTGTTTCTCAGAGCAAAATCCCCTTGGAACCCACATTTTGTTTAATTCTCAGGGCGGAGAGGAGGGAGGGAAAGAAGAGATATACACATTTTTAATATGATGATATGTTTCCAATCAAGGTTTACAAGATCCTACACAGCATGGTTTGCAGCGGAATGCTGAGTGCTGCTGCCTGAAAAGAAACATGCCTTTTAATTCGTATTTATTCTTCTCTTTCTCTCTCTTTTCCATTTCAGAGAATAACAAGACTTGTGGAGAGAGGAAGAGAAGACAGAGTCTGCAAGATATTCCCACAAACACACCAGCTAGTTAAAGCGTATGAATGTGTAGACAATAAAGTTCACACTAGACAGTTAATGAAGCTGGGGAAAAAATGTGAATTGGAATGTAATGAAAAATTCATACTTTCAGTGCATGAAAAATAAGTGAATGCCCTTTAATTGTTCAGTTTACTTGCAGAGAGGACAGCTTGAATAAATTGAAAAATTATTCCAGGTTGTTAAAAGGAATAATGCCCAGTCCTCTGCACCCTGTGCTAAATCCTTCAACCCTGCTGGACCTGTGATGTGAGGAAGTGAACTAACGTAGTCCATCTGATATCCCACAGACCCAGGGACAAACAGGGAGCAACTGTGTGGGCAGGAAGCTGGACTCATCCTTTTCCACCCTGTCATGGGCTACAACAGAAAGTGAGGTGGGTGCTGGAGAGCTGGGGAGCAAAAGGAATTGGGATCTTCAGCCAGAGGGAGGGAAGGTAACCACTGCCACCACTGCTGGAAGGACTAACTAGGAAGAATTATGGCCAAGAAGAGGCCTCTTGGTCCATTTCCCAGCAGTGTAGCACCTCTCTCTATGTTCTCCATGCTCTTTTGCCAAGACCATAAATCTTTTCCAGGCTGCCTTTCCAATCAGGCTGGGAAAGGAGGAAGGGAGGAGCCAACACCATCTGCAAGCCTGCAGTTAGAGAAAGACTACAGTGGTACTGGTTAGTGGGACCCTGGTGAATGGAGAGGATGAGCTGGGAGCAAAGGTGTAGGAGGAAGGTAGGGAGGTCTGATGAGATGCTGAGAGCAAAGTGGGAACTGGGAGTAGATGTATAAGGGTTCTGTCATTGCTTTCTCTGTGTACAGATGCCTCCCATATGGCTCCTTGCACTTCTGAGCAGATTTTAGCACCTATGCTCCTGTCCATGTCTTACATCAGCATCCTTGAAGACTGTTTGCTTGTTAAATGTTTACTTTGGTCGATCTGCATACACTTGGATAGCACTTATTTTGTGTCTTTCATCAATAAAGCACTTGAAAAATGCTTGACTAACCCCCCAAATAGCACCACTTTCATTGAAAAGTAAAAATTTACAAGTGTAAATTAATGTAAAAAAAAAAAAAATTATATAGGAAAAATGAGGCAGGAGAAATGACCTACAGAAGCTCTCAAATGAAGTTCATGTCGTAGTCAGGACCTGCAGCTCCTTTCTCTGCTGCTCTGTACAGCTCCCCAAACACACTTTCACAATGACAAGACACCCCAACGCTATTCAATGATCATATTGTATAAGCTGAGTTTCTCACTGCAGGAACTGACAGTTCATTATTTTTTAAAGAAACGTGGTGGGGGGCACTATGAGTTCAAGTATAACCCCACTGAACAAGAAGCCTTCTGCTGATGCTAAGGTTAAAGTTTTTGTCCAATATCTTTAAAAACAACCAATCATAGAGTGGCTGAAAGGAATTTACCTTGGGTTTGTACTCCAAGTACAACAATTTGTCGCAAGAGGATTTTATGTCCTCTTCACTGTGAACAGTGTAGCAAAGCAACTCTTTTAAGCAGCTTGTAGTGACATAAATGGGCAAGAAATGTCTCCATTCTGGCATTCTTGGGCATTTTTTTTAACAACAGTCTAAAATGCCAAGTGAATTGTTTCAATTTCACAGCCATTAGCAGAAGAAAAGACCAAGTAGGTCAAGACTGTCACGTTAGAAGCACTTAAATAAATAATAGTAATAGTCTGACACCCGACCAAGGGAGAATTTTTCCCTTTAGCACATCTACTAGTTCTTTGTTGAGTCTGGTTTGAACATGCTGTAATTAAAACACAGTGCAGCCTGAAGTCAGTGAAGTTACAGCAAGGGAAATTTGCCCATTATTTTCCAAGCAGATAATCATCAGTTATCATTAGTCAACCTATTCAGGCAGTGGGCAATATAGATGGATTACTTTTAGATCATGTACATGCCTTTGCTCTTTTTATTTCTACAGAAGCAAAAAAAAAGAAACTTAATTCTATGAAGTGCTAGAGTCAAATTTCAGTCGTGTACAGGACAGCAAAGCAGAGCTTTTTAAAAGCTGATATGTTGGCATGAGGGGACTTTCGTCTAGAAAAATCTAAACCTTTTGCTGGTAACAACATGACAGCACCTCCTTAATTTCATTCAAGCCTCTACAGAAACTAAGGCTACACAGGCTCATCAAGAGTATACAAGATACACTGAACTAGCAATAAAAAGATAAACGTGCCTCTACATATAGGCTTTTTCACACACTATTATATCTTTCAGCTGTCATCATTAACTGCAATTCCAGAAATGTCTTGTTGTTCTGTTGCCTTTGAAAAATGGATACAGTGATTAGGATAGATTTTACTTGGATATACTGAAAAAAAAAAATTCCATGACAGGTATATGCTGCTTTCAGTATGTTTCTGCAACACGTGTTCATCATTATAATGATTGAATCTGAAAATTTATACATCTCTAGAGGAAAAAAAAAGCTAAAATTTGTAAATTGTTTTCCCAGGGCAATTAGAGTGAAAGTCAAAACTGGAAGACTAGTGGCAACAGAGATTTACATATTTGTATAAAAGATGAACCCTTTTGCCTATTCACTGTTTATCAGAAAAGGAAATAAAGAGAGATACAGTACTGCAACCTAAGAAAGCTGATAATGAGTTTTGCTTCACGATACCTGGTGGTTCTTGTAAAAATAAAAACAGCAACAACATAACTAAGGTAGGACCCCATGGCAACAGCAAGCTATACAGTAGAAATTAAGATGGTATTGCTGGTACTAAAGGATAGCTATCCTTTGCAAAGTGACTGATGTAATTGTGTCAAATGAGAGCCAACTTTGTACTGATTTCCTTGACATATAAAAGGCAATGACTTAGTGACTGTCACTTAATGTGCATCTGTTTTGAATGAATAGTAACATTCATCCACTTCATAATAGGGATCCTGTTGTGAATAATATAATAAACATGTTCAAGATAAAACCCATCAGAAGTGAACATGTCAGTCAGTGATAAAAATGCTGATTTGCTGATTCCTCCCCACCTCCACCCAAACCCAGATAAAGCACATATAGAAAAAAGAAAATGTTCCCAAAGCAGGTAACAAATTTAAAGATCACGATAAAATGCAAACAATTTCCAGCTGAGAAAAAGTAATTGTTTCTCCTGTAGTAATCTACAACATGCTATCAGTGTTGACTAGCTGGACTTCAGGGTGGGGTGCCATAAGTCATGACAACTGCAAAGTGCTTGACAAAGCCTAAATAGGATGAACCTAGTCATTGGTAGGGAATTCCACCTGAGGAATGCATTGGAGCAATTTTATTTTCTTGTAGTTAAAATCTAACTTTTTAAACATACTCTGTACCTAACAGTTTTGATACTGGGTTGATGTGTTCTGCATGCAAAGGTTCCAGAAGAGGAGAGATTAATGGCACAGAAATTGAATAGAAGCCATGACACTATCATTCTTTCTGATACCAAATGGTGGCACTTGACTGCATGCATGAGATTCGGTTGCATAAACATAGGCAGCCAATGCCATCTGAAACATCCTAACGTCTTCTAACACCCATGCAGGGCTGGCAGTCAGGATTGGCAGATCAATGGTCTCCTGAGCTTCAGCTGCTGCTCTGGAAGGGCATGTGTTCCCAACAGGGCTTGCACCACATATTCTAGCCCAGACTTAGATACAGCATTTCAAATGGCACTAGTTGTCTGTGTTAGATGACTGACTCCATCTTTGCTGCCTAAAATTGGCTTCTAACAACTTTAAACTAGCAGAAAGCTACTGGGTCTCAAGCCCACAAATTTTTTTTAACAACCAGTTCATTCCTCTCAACTCAGCTCTTTGCATACCCTTGTGTAAGATGCTGTGTTATTTTAGTGTAGTATTATGGGACTAATGCTACTGACCCAGCTGAAGTCCTAAAGTAGTTTGGTTATGTATGACCTTTCACTGTAAAACAACTCTGACACATACCCCTGACTAAGCAAGATGATATAATGTAGCCTATCCATTACTCAGTACTATCCATAACTGACAGGCATGAATCTATTTAACTTTATTCACGTGAACTTAACGAATCCATTTTCTTCCTGTTTTAACAGTTGGCAGAATACAGGCCTAAGCTGCTAGGTCTTATGCTCCCCTGTGGTATCTTCCTTCCTCATTCTCAGGATTGCATGGTGAAGTCACCATGAAAAATAATCCATCATATTAAAAGGGGAACTAGAGAATTGAATAGTAGCTGGCACTTGATTCTTCATCGTTGGATGGTAGCAAAAGCCAGGTGCTTTTTCAATGGTTGACACTGTTTTTTTGCTCCCCACAGCAATTCTGGGGCATTATATTTGCTCCTGCCCTTTGCAGGAGTAATTACCTTCAAGCACTGCTGCTTGTATGTTGTACTTTCTGCTTTCTGCTCCACAGTTTCACCCATGAAAGCCTTAATTTGGCACTTTAAGCATTCATATATCACTTTACATCTTCAAAGCAGTGTACATGCGTTAATTAAATTACATGCCTAGGAGATAACAAAGAAGAAGATACAAAAGCATTTTAAGCACACAGACAGACTATCAAGTTCTAGCACAACAAGAATAAATTAATAATGGCCTTTTATAATGACTGAAATGCATAGCTTTGTTTTTCTTCCAAGCAATAAAATTATTATGAATGGAAACATAACAGCTTTCATGTCCAAAGGCTGGTGGACCTGAAGACCTAGAAACCACTATATGGCACTGGAAAAAAGGGGAGGCCCAAGCTTTCAAATGAAAAAGCATTTAATTCAAGTCCTGGGTTCCAAAGAAAAAAATTTTTTTACATATGGAAAAGAGCTTTTTGGCACAGGTTGGTACATTTAGTGCACATGAAAACACAGATGGATAGGGCAGTATTTTCATATATGGAGACATCTTTCTATAGAGTCTTGGGGTCACATTTGACCAGGCAATAGCTCCACAAAGATATTCAGAAAAGGTATAAACGTCTCGTGGCCGTTGGCACGTCTCCAAATGCAAGTCCTCCAGCCTTCCACTTAGTTGCTACCTAGACAGGGAGGGTGTACATAGTCCTTAGGCTTTTGAACAATCCATGTTTTCACACACCAAGTCCCTTTGGCATCCGAAGTTCTGCTTTTGAGGATACTCAGTACAATTTAGCCTTGACCATGCTGAAAAGTTTTCTGCCTCCCTCCCTTCCCAGCTTTATAAGGATCTACCAGCTCTACCAGGAGCACTCCTTCAGATTTAGGAGATTTTAATTCCATTTCTGCCCCTGTCTAGGAGAATCTGACGGTGACTTCATACTAGACTTTGGGAACACAAAAGTGTGATGGCACCTCTTTCTTCTCCTGCACTGCAGTTGTAAAGGTCTGAACTACTCTTAGTCCTTCAAAGATACTCTGTCAAGCTCACAGGGATGATAAAGACCTGGGAATCCTACACAGTAGGAAGCAGCTCTGGGAGGCCCAGAGCAAAAAAGGCTTAAAACATCTTTTTTTTTCCAGATGTAGCCAATATAATTGTACTAACTGTCTGAGTTTTCTAGTAACTATATTTGACAGTAAGCAGTCAGCATGCTGGCTTTGGTGCAACCCCTGCTTAATTAATTGTTCCTCTTCATTGTCTAAGGGACCTAATGGGGGTGATGCAAATTCCACCGGGTGGGTGAATACGTACAAGTTAGCTGAGTCAACATTCAACCATTTTAGTAACAAGGCAACAGCTCCATCAAAGATTTTTTACAAACCAATTATAAACTGTAATTCCTCTTTCTGGTTTCTGTAATTGGGACTTTTGGTAGCTAAGGCATCTGGTTTTTCTGAGACTGACCTATATAATTCATACATTGCCACTTGTGAGTAATACAACCACCCAAATCTAGGTCATTAAAATTTTTCCAATACTCCGCACTATTCGCTGTATAGAACTCCTTCATTCATATCAGAAAATTAGTTTTGACTCATGGGAAAACAGTCTGTTGTTAGTCTTTTTAAATTGATTTCATTATCCCCACAAAAATGGAAAACGAGGAGCTGAGAGATTATTCACAGTGATGTCCATATTCATTTCAGTTTGCAAAACTAGTGTGTGTCTCTGTGTGTGTGTGTACGTGCATGCATGCATATATGTGTGTATGAGAGAGAGAGAAAAGGAAGGAAAAAATCTTTCCACTTCTCTTTCTTGCCTCCTCTTCATTTTGAAATATTTATTTGTTGTGTGAAGCTAAAAATGTATAAAGCAAAAATATAACTCTCCCAGACACCTGTGATTTCTCAGCATCTGTTCCAGATTTTGAGAGGAAGTCTAATCTCTTTAAGATTAACTAATTGCAACTCTTTATTTTTTACCTTGAACAGAAGCAGGGGCAGGAGATAAAAGGTAAAAAAAGGACAATGGCATGGGCTGAGCTATGTCATTCTTTCCTTGTACTGATCAATATGTGAAGCTTATTGTAGTACACTTCCAGCTTTGCCTTTGAAACACAGATCAAGCTGGGTCAATGAGACAATCCTTTAAACCTTCTTTCTTCTGTAGTCTATGGACAACTTGTGAACCGAGTCTTCTGCTGGATAACTACAACAGCACCTGCTTTCAAATGAGGCTTGCTCATAAGCAGTTCTTTGTGTCATTTTTTTGTGTGCTACTCACTGACTGCCATCAGTGACTTAAGAAAAACGGCATATTTTAAAGCCTTTGATCCTAAGAGCTCTTACTCATGCAAGTTGTCCTCAGTCACACCAGAAGTCCCACTGAAGTACTGGATAAGAAAAATTAAATAGTGTTATGTGTATAAATGTACGAAGCATGAGAGAAAATAGCATTCATAATCAGAGCACCTTTTTTTCAAGGAGAACTGCATTTGGGGGAAAGAATAAAACTGTTCAGAAACACAAAAATATAATTCAGCAATATTTCATGGGAAAACGTTTCATATTCAGTTTCAGAGCCACAGGTTTAGAGGACAACCT
This sequence comes from Limosa lapponica baueri, assembly GCA_002844005.1. NCBI lineage: Eukaryota > Metazoa > Chordata > Aves > Charadriiformes > Scolopacidae > Limosa > Limosa lapponica. Next base: position 960,741 of record KZ505729.1, read on the forward strand.
TTGCCAATGGAAGGGATGTATTCTATATAAAATTTTCTGGCAAAAGTCATGAATTCTGCAACACCTTTATTTCAACTGGTCTGCACTTGTATCCTATATCCAATATAATCAGGAACGCAATTCAGTTTTCACAGCCCACTTCTGGTGTGCCTACACGATACTCAAAGCCCAGCTTAACACCAGTGACAAGTCTCCTCTTCTTCCGGCAGTGATACTGGCTGTAGTACACCAAAGACTCTTTCTGCAGGTGCAGCAAACACCATATACCTTTTTGCTCTTCTGCATTGCACTGATTGACATAGCCTTTGTCATTACTTATGCTCAGTTAGCTGGGTCCATCTGACTGAGAGGCATGAAGCTTTTTTTCTGTCTCTCTCCGTTGGTACAAGTGAGCCAGGAACAATCTCATTCAGGGAAACAGATTTACAGCTGGAAAAAATGACAACGTGAGAGAACATAATGCCCAAATTGTTACAAAAGATCCACTGCAAAAAAAAATGGGAATTATATTTATATTTTCTTCCATTTTTATATTCATTAATGTTAATACTCTCCTTCCCCTAAGAATCTACACAACCAATACTGTATACAAACAATTGATTTCTGAGAATGGACCTGTTTGTGAGGTTCAAAGATACATCATTCACTAACACCCTAGAATAGCCCCATGCTGATAAATCATGTCTGCATAGACATCCCTGAAAGCGTTACTGTCAGGGACATTGCAGTGACACTGATTATACATTTTCATCTAATATCTACTGAAAGTACCTACCAGAGGGTAAAAAACAGCTCTTCCCCCACAGTGAACACCATAACCCCTTAAAAACTTAATAAAGTAAATGTAATGAAACAAACTATAAAGATATCATTTAAAAACAAATTGGTTTCCTGTTTAGTAGTGTAGCTTCAGGTATGGGAACATATATATTTAATATATTCCATAATACTGAAATTCTCTTGAAGAAATCCAAAGTACAATTATTTTTTCTCAGTTATAAAAAGCAATACTCCATAGGCAAGAGTTAAAAACTCTTTTTCAGAAGTAAGTGCTACCCAAGCCCTATAAAGAGTAGGTGACCTCAAGAAAGATCCAAGCTTCACTACACCAGAAACTGGGTGCCACCACTGCACTTGTTCATAAACGACATTATTTGGGGAATGGGTAGATGGTTTCCTGGCTCCTGTCAAATACCTGCTTAATACAAAATGCACAAATTCAAACTCTTTCTATGTGAAAACATGGTCTGAGAACTGCAATAGTTGGGCACCTTTTGGGAACTCTCCAATAGCACCTTGACGAAGAAGGAAACAAATATAAGCAACCCATAATTATGAAATATTGAGCTGACAGAATCCAAAATTTATGTGAGAATTTCATTTTTCTGCTGCATTAAAATTTGTGAACATTATTATGGGACCCACATAATGTTCACAAGTTTTCTCAAATACATCTTAAATGAATCAATTTTGGCCCACAACTGCTGTCAATAACTGTGGGCTTTCATACCTTTAGAAAATAATTAAAGGCTTTAAACCAACATTTATGTGCTACAAGGAAATTATTATTTCAGGTGCTAACATAATTACTTGATGTTTCAGCATCCTCATGTTAAGGAAGGTCAAAACTAAAAAATATAACCTCTGTTTTAAATGGGATCTCTGTATGTGTACCCTTAGCTCCAGTTCTGCAATGGAGTTTTCAGTTTAGTTCGTGCTAAATCTGCTAACATAAGGATATAATTTCCCAGTATTAAAAATGGCCATTAGCCTTCTCATTAACCTTCCTAAAAACTCTAATGGCACGGATAGAGTCACTCCTCTATCTAGGACACACGCACATCCCAAAATTATGTCATACCGCTGCTCTGAGACGTGAAGATTTATTGTGAAAAGGAATAATTTCTTGATTGAAGTGACATGCAAAAAGCTTAAGACTCTATTCTAGATAAAATGGTACCCTAGATAGGACTTGGGTGGCTAGACATCAGCTGCCATGCCTCTTGCAATGCCTGCTGTAATCAAGAAGGCAACAAGGAGTGAGCAGAGGTAGCATAGGACCTACCAGAGGTCCATGCCTACGGGGAGTGTAACAAGTGGCCAGGAAGGATCTAAAGTGGCACTAGCTGTCTGTGTTTAGGGATTCAAATGGAGCCTGCATGCCTAGCTACCAAAGAAAAAATATGCTGCCTAAAAAATTCTATTTTTTTCTTTCTCTTTCAAAGATGCAGCAATCACACTCTGAAGTAAATGCATTTTGATGGAATTCAGCATTGCTACCAAGAATAAGCATGGCTCCCATCGTATTCTCCCTTCTCTTGACACTGCTATCTCTGCCTTGCTTCTCTTCGGGGTGACAAGTTATTAATTTCATGGCCTTGCAACACAAAAGAATGCAACAAAAGCACTGTAAAACACACCCTAAACCAAAATTTAATGCAATATCCATAACTGTAATCTGTTCTTTCTAATAGATATAGTACTCTCTTGTTCTCCCTTTCTTTTTTCTTCTCGTAATTGCGCTCATTAACTTCATGCTAGAATAATGCCAATTCTTCTAAAAATTCAAGCAGCAGAGACTTCATTCACACGTGTTTGTAAACAAAGATGCAGAAAACCCCACAGGTTTTAGTCAGCCTTGGCAATAAATAAATATATATATATACACACACACATATTGCTACATAGCAGAGGAACTACTGTGCAGTTTCCCTGTTTCGTGTTTTATTGGCTGGCATTACAAAAATTGATGAGCTGAAGAAACAAAGCTATTCTAAAGGCAGATTAACCAGGAATACTAGTGAAAGCATTGTCTCCTAAGATTCAAAGTGAAGTAAAGAAAAATGCTGTAATTACAAGTAACACAGTCCTTTGAGATTCCAACAACGTTAAAAATCAAGTGATTACCATTTAACTGCTTTCAATCAACTTTGATGTAATAACTTAACATGAGGGACTGAGAAAAACAGCAGTTAAGAAGAGCTGAGAATTACGTGGATAATAACCCCTTCGTTACAAAAGTGATTTTTACGCCTGAAAGATGATTGATTGACAGCCCCAAATGAAGTCCTCTGTGTAGCAGCAGAGAAAGTTCATTGCGGCCAGCCCTGAAACAAATCCTCTCCCTGCGTCACTAGTGCCTGAGATTAGGTTGCGAGGCTATCCGTAGGCAGGCTGGGTGCACAGATTTGCAGGGGAAAGTTCAACGGCATGTGAAAGTAGTCAAATTCTAACAAGAGAGGGAAGATAGGGGCAGTAGGGATATTAGCTTACTTGGGGTTTAAACAAAACAAGTTTAAAATGACCCTATATAACCAGCTGTGTGTTTAATTAACCTTCACATCATTATTTTGCAGGACTCGGAGTTCTGGTCTCCTTTCAGGCTGTGGAGACTCTGCAAATTTCACAAAGTTGTCAAATACCTGAAGACAGCCCAGAGCTCGTGTAGGACAGTTAGGTAGCGTGACTGCGAGTGTATGTCCTATATGTAACTTGATCTATACGCACGTAGTTAGCAAATGGAAAGAAGGATTTGATCATCACAGCAGTGAGAAAAAACAGAATGTGATATTATTATTTTCCTGCTATTATTTATTATTAATGACTTGATTCCTCTGAGAGGGGTTGACATCAATGTCAGTTACCAGTTCTCGACACTTCTAAGGAACAGGCCTATTATTAATTAATTATTATTATTGTATTACTGCACCAGCTGTGTGATAGGTGATTTACAGACATATTCAGGCAGGGTCCCTGCATGAAATGTTTAAAAACTAAAACATGAAAATTACAAACAGCATTACAGACAAACGAGAGTGGGAGAGAGACAAAATGACAGCAGTAATTATGTTTGTTGCAGGGTCACTGAGCAAAACCCTGGACTCAGGGGAGTCCACAGGAACTTGGCTGTTGAGCCCACAGGCTCAGGAGTTTGCTGCTTAGTTTTACTTGACAGCGAGTTCTCTTCCTGCTGATTCAGGGGGAGAGATGGGGGGGTTCAAGTCTATCTTCAGACCCCATTGCAGCACCAGGTGAGTTACAGGTCAGTGAAATGAGATGTAATATCAAGGCACCTGGGTCCCAGGCATAAAGTTTTGGCAGAAATTAACTTCTGGAAGGACATGAAGACGAGCATGAAGAAGTAATTGGCGGTTAATTAATGGAATACCCAAATTATTATGTCCAGGGAATGTGCCATTTTCCCCCACTGTTAAAAGGAACAACTTATTCATGGTTATGTCCACTTCCTAAAATAGATGGAGATGTTTTTTCTCTCATGTATATGTATTTTAACTCAGTGAAAACTCAATGACTTCAGTGAATTTACTTATTTCATTACATGAGAAAAAATGCTATCTCTGGATTAATCCAACCTAACTGAGGATCCTAAGAGTATCTTTGCCCAAGGCTGTCTCTGCAGTAAATATAGAGGGACAATGACCTCCAGAAGATAATTCTGCCCACTTAAGAGATGAATCGCCCTCTGGAGTTTTCTGTCTTTCTCCATTGACTATGGAGTTTATGGTGGCCAGATTCCTAACTCCAGCATCTCAGCAAGGTACCTAAATTGAGTAGAATGAATCCACGCCTCTATGCCTATGCATAATTTAAATCTACACCTCCCCGTAGCTCTGCTGCAGACCAAGTAATTGCTGAGACCTAAGTGACAGCAAAAGATAGTCAATAGATAGGAAGACCATTAAGGACTGCTTGGATTACTTGCATTTTTCAGGGCTCTTCAAGAGTGCTTTCTGCCTGTAAACATTTCACTTATACTGATCTTAAATGTCAGAACCTGACTGGACTTGTCTCTTTGTGAGAGGAATATAGTTAAGGTTTGTATCCTGCACCATGCTTACTTATTTACAGCCTATTTTGAAAAAAGATTAGTTCAGTCAATCAAGGATTTTAATACATTTATATGGTGCAATGGTGTATAAGTTTATTGACTATGATTTCATGATGTGGAATGGGGAGAAAGCTATCTTGAAAAAATGTATTGTTATTTTATATGAAATTCATGATGCTATTAAGTTTTTCGTCTCGTATACTGTGGAGTGTAACATTTCAGAGATAAACTATCTTGATGTTTTCATTTCAAAGACAGGTAATAAGTGGAATACAACAATTTCCTGGAAACCCCAGACAGGAATAATCTGCTTTATGCAACCAGTCACCATCCTGAGGCTCTTAAAAGAGTTTTACTTTATAGTCATTTTGAGAACCTGTAGGATTTGCAATCATGGCACTGGCTGTATGGTAAAGATGGATTATCTGGTTAATAAATACAGGGAGTGGGACTAAGAAGAGGAATATATCATGGAAGCAAATGGCACTTGCATTAAGCGGGAACAGTAGGGAATTGCTGTAGACGGAAGCAGATAAAAATAAGGAATTTTGCTTTTTGGTGTTACTTTATGGATCATTCTGTCTGAGACAGTCCATAATGAAACCACTCAGTCTTGCTTCTCTTCCAGCATGATCCTTTTCTCCCATAATCTCACAGAAGTGGACAATGTCTCTTGGCTTCCATGCTGAGTGCCTTTGCCTCATTGCGTGTGCCTCTTGCTGATTGGGTCCAGCATCTTTTGTCCATGCTCCAAATTGGCAGGATGCCTTAAGAGATATAAGCATGTTAAGACAGCACTGTGTCCAGATGACTGTGCTCTATCAAGACATCCACAGGCACAGTATCATTTTAACATTGTTATATATTTCTGGACTGAGACAGTATTACATTAAGCCAGTTCAAAAGATGAAAAGAGATATTCATGTCTACCTATGTTTAACATTTACAAACATATAGATTGTACCCATTTTTTGTCTTAAGCCATGTATTTTTCACAGCAGCAGATCTGTTCTGTGTTTGTAGAGTGTCTAGCACTGGACATACTGGACTATAAAACAAGCTTCTGGGAAATAATCCAATGCTAGTAACAATAAAGAAGAAATTAGTTATTAAAGAATGGTTTAAGTAAAGGGAAATGTGATATCTAAGTCTAACTACATGGTCATTCAATCCCGAACATGGATATGACTTTGAGATATACTTTTTCATTCTTCTTTATTTAAAATATACATACAACAGCAGTTTCTGAGATACAGGCTCAAATTAGTCTCAACTAGACCATTACAAATCCATAGTAATGCTACCAAAATTGCTATCAAAAGCATCCTGATTTAACCTGACATAGCAGGAAGCAGAATTAGATTGAAATTTCATTTGGAAGTAGTGTATTGATTACCACCATTTCAACTTTTGGTTACAGTAACATAAATCTGAAATAATTTCAGTGTAATTGAGCTCAGGATTTGGCTTTTTGGCAAGTTTTTGTGCCATGAGGCTATGTCATGGTAAAGGGAGAGAGAAAGATACCTCTAGAGAAAAACTTAACTCAGAAGTGGACTAAATCAACCTTAAGAGGTATTTACCTACCTTCACAAGCTACGCAATTGTTTGGCAGTAACTTCATTTCCATCTTGCAGACCTTTAAGTTCTTCCCTAAAAGTTCTTCTTTGTCTTTTCATACTCTATGACTCCATAGTAGAGCTCATTAGTTAGCAGAATTCTTCACTGAATTTCCCCAGAAGTAGATCTAAACAAGGTTTTTCAATGAGAGGTATAGTCAGGCAGTTCAGAGGTGACTTTCCATGTCTAGAATACTGTAGGATCTGCAAATGCACAGATCCTAGGGGACAGCTAGAAAGAGACTTCAGACACACTAGAAGAGAAATTATAAAAGTAAAAACAAATATGCAAAGAGAAAACAGAAAGACTATCTTTCGAAAGACTATCTTTCAAAAGACTGCACATTGGATTCTGCTAAGCATCTTTTCTTTCTCCTGACTTCGTAAGGACCAGGCATGCCTCAGCATTTACCACAGTCCAATTCTGTGGTGATTCTAGAACAATTACTTATTTTTTCCAGAACTGAACATCTCTATCTCACCAAGTGATCTAGTAGGCAGAAGTGGCTTTTTCAGTTCAGAAATTAATACAAACTTCAGTGGTCAAAACTTCCCGCCTGTATTTTCCATAGAGATAAAATACAGGTTAGAATTTTTTGCTCCATATGGAAACTGTTCCAACAACCTTTCTGCAGGAAGATGCACTTACGATTCTCAGTATGGAAAAAGTGTTTCTTACCATCTGTTCCATATTTATAATTCTTTAGTTTATATTAAAGGAAACAGTAAACTACAGGGACATTATGCATGCAATTGAGGTTTTTATAAGGTTCAATAAATTCCCTCTTAACAATCAGTTTTAAGCCTACATAAATTCTAATCTTTCACCTGCTCTACATTTTACTTTCTCAGTTCCTCAATCAGTTTTGTTGCTCTATTCTCTACTTTAAAATCAGACAACAGTTTTACGACAAGCTAACAGGTTAAACTCCCTTTTCTAAGAGAGTCTGTGTGGAAGAATTTCAACACCTAATCAAAACTAAATAGAAATCACCAATTTTTATATTTGTCTGGCAAAATGAAGAAATGGAAAAAATATTCCAGAAGAAGCAGACTTTAAAAGTTTGGAATTTTTGTGCCAAATTTTCATTTTGTTGACACCAAAATGCTCATTCCCAGACCTTGTAAGAAATAAAGGTGATGACCCACATTTAGAAAATGGTCAGAAAAGGTCATCATCTTTGTTTTACCCGAAACTTAAGTTCTGTGAGGATGGTCAGGGGTGTTGGTAATCCAGATTCAGCTCCCTTCTGGGTGGACTAGAAACACCATAATCTACCATCTATGAGACTGGGCAAATATTGGGCTGCCTTGACATCCTTGCAGACCCAAGTAAGCGTACACTGGAGTAGGGACTGTAGCCTCACTCCCCTCAGGTGAGTGTCTTCTTCTACTGGCTAGACACCAAATAACTGGTGACACATTTTACAGAGGGTTGAGTTACGTCTTCAGTACCCAGCAATGAAAATCTCCTTGATTCAGAACCTGTTCCTGAAATAAGTAGGTGGAAGACTTGAACAGGGCTTTTCCACAGGGAAGTCCCAAATTGCTAGGATGAAGCATTCTTTGAAACATGGTTTCCTCTTTCCCTCTCGTTGGTGCTCTTCTACTTCGTATACCATGTATAAACACTGACAGTAATAGCAAAGCAATGAGTCTGGATATCCAGCCAGAGAATAGTTCACCAGCACAGGAGACAGATTCCCATCCCTCGTCGAGCCTGCTTTTAGTTATTTTTACAAGATGAAACAGCATCAGGAAATCCCTACTGGAGTGGCATTTAGGGACTTCTGACAAGGATTCAAAGCTTCTGGAAAGAAGGAATTCATAACACTTTCTTCGATCTTTTAACCAACTGCTCCGACTCCTGCACTACTGGTAAATGAGAATAACTAATTTGCAATTTTGCAACATTTTCCTAATCCAAAACAGTTTCACAAGTTAGCTGTGTCATCAGGATAATGAGAACCACAACTCCTAGTGAATTTTCTGTCTGCTGGAAAATGGTAACCCAATCAAAATTATCTGAGAATTAGTATTACTCATGACAGCTATGTTCTGTTGCTTCAAGTTGTTTTCTGTGCCTCGTCGGGTCATATACCATTTTCATCATGTTTCTGTGTACTTTGTAAATACACAAAATGTTTCTGCTCTTCATCTCCGTTTGAAGAATCCCTCTGACTTCACTCGACATTCCTCAGATTTATGACAGATTAAGACTCACTGCTCTTCCTGTCATCTAGGAAGACATGTGAAAAGGGTTAGTTTCAAATTAGCATTTGGAGTCTTTCAGCTTCACTCTTTTTCTAGTGACACAATCCTTGGCCTCTGGAAATTATACTGAGATTCACCCTGAAAAAGGCTTGGTATCCAAGGAGACCCTCATTGACACTAATAATGATGTACTTTGGCACAGTCTTCAGCTTGCACTGATTTTGGTGCAAGCTTGTGGCCTAAGCCAGGAGTACGCTCACTGCAACAAATGGAGAAGCTCAGTATTTACATCAACACAGGCAAGAGCAGAATCGGTTCTTACACATTTTTATGTTTTCATTTCCCTGTAGCTGCGCTGTCACTACTGTCTTTTTCGTTTGAGCACACAAATAAAAAGCAAAAAAGGAATAACATCTATATCGTGCAGGAAAAACTCTGTAGAAGGGATGTAGGTAAAGAACGGGGAAGAGGTACACAGCTGTTTTCTTGCAGGTTACCAAAGCACCTAGGGGCTTTAACACACATCTCCAGAAAATAAATAAGGCTTTTACAGAAAGATTGACAATTTCTAAGAAAAGCTAGATGTTGGTTCCAACTAGTGTATACTCTCAAAAATATTAAACAGTGATAAAAATACTGTTACTTAATAAACCAAAGGTACTGCAATAACTACAGCCCAAAGCTAGCTCACAACTGACATGTATTTTAAAGACACAGAGTTTTCTGGTTGCAGAAAAGGTTCTGCCAGTGGCTGAAACCACAACATGGACTGTTGTTTTCTTGGAAATTTCTAGAAATAAAATCAATGAGAAGATTAATATAGATTTTCCTGAGTCCTTTTTAATAAATAAAAGAATTTATTTCATCATTTTTCTTTAAAAAGGGGGATTTGAGTATTTTAATTTGTTGAAAACAATAATTAACTATTTAGGTTAACTCTCTGGCTGTGTAAGCACACAGGACATTATTCTGGAAAGGCAAAATGAGCCTTTTGGTGGGAGCTTTGGAGGAAATGAGAGGACAAGGGAAAGCAAGTGACAGTTCTACTAGTAACCCCTCAGTAGGTTTTCCCAAAACAAGGTCAGTGAGCTAAGGGGTCCATTTGTGTCTCACTGTACTCTAGGACCCCACCTGGGACATTCATATGCTGGGTGTCACGTTGTGCTGTGGTGACGAGCAGCACAGGAGCTGCTCAGCTGGCCCCAGGAGGAAGGTCACAGGATTTCTCCTTTAACATGTGGACACTTTCCCATGAGTTACAACACAGACAAGGGCCAACCAAGTAGCAGATTTTGTTTATGTGGACACCTGTAGCTCAAATCCCAAGCCTTTTATGTGGTGTAGGCAACCTAAACTATGAGTGCCTCCCATGAGTTAATATAGGGAGGACATGAGCATGCACCTCTTTCCTCCTTGACAAAAACAAAGACAGGTTTCTGTTCTCGGCTTACCTTGGTTAAACAGCACCCTCAACAATTCTCCATTGGTGTTGTGAGAGCTCCCTCTCCTGTTACAAAGGGCTCTATTAGTTGCTTTACAGTCTCAGTTTGGGAGAGAGAATTTGAAATCAAAAGTGCCTGCAATAAGATGGCACTGCAAGAGGAGTCATCTTTCATACACACAGTTCTTCGACTGTTTTAAATGGGCTGTCAAAATTAATTAGACACCAAAATGCAAGTAAACAGCCCATGTGATTATCAAGCATCTCTCTACCTTTATTTATCATTGATTTCAACTTTCAACCCTAAGCTCAGAATGAGAATTTGGTATCTTAAATGGGCTTTCAGTCATATCTGCGTGCTAGAGATAGATAAGGTGATACAAAGAACTTTTGTCATTCTTTCAGGGGTGGGGGGAAGAAGATGGGCTAGAACTGCTTCAGCTGGGGAAGTGAGTTGAATCTGTGTCTCCTGTAGCTGGATGAATATTCAGACATGAGGCTGTGCACATTTTCAAAGAAAGCATAAGCCACCGCTGTACTTTTGTCGAAGATATCTCTTAGGCATACCATAAGCAGTTTCTAAGAGCACCTGATCAGGCAGAGCCCCTTGGTGAACTTAGGTGAGAACTAAACACTTTTCATGCATCCTCTCCAGACTGAACAGTTCTGGACAGGCACAGAAGTAGAACGTGAGGTTCTCAGGGAGTTTAAAGGTTAAAATCTGACACACCTCTAGAGGCAGCTTGTGAGGCTTTTCAAGGTTTAGATGAGAGCTGAGCAGGGATTTTCAGGTTGCCCATTTTGATGTCTGAATTCTTCCCAGTACTCCTTGGAGGTACCAGTGTCTTTTTGATTTGCAGGATGTAAAAGCAGGGAGCTTCACTGCCCGTGGTGGGACTTCACACCTAAGCATCTGTCTAAATGCTTTAGAAAATGTGATTCATGGGTCATGACCAATACTATTCCACCCATTTCTTCTCTCCTACACAAAGCTTGCAATTGCCTGGTACGTAATGAGGATTATAAAACCTGTTTCTGCTGGCTTTTAAGGGTTTTTTTAGATGCAGTCCATCAGTAGAGAGCATT